>VZTX01007339.1:60851-131224 GCA_013400915.1 Pardalotus punctatus | reverse complement strand
GGGATCGGGAATTCCCGGGCTCGGCGGGACCCGGCGGCGGCTCCGCGACAGCGAGCACTGGCCTTGCTTCGACGGCCCTCGGGAGGCTGCGGGGCTGGAGACGGATTTTATACCTTTCTGAGAGTGTCCAAATGTACACTGTGAATCCATATTGTAATTTCTCCAATGCCTTTCCGATAGATCACATATAGGCACTGTGGTAAAAGCCCCATGTAGATTGTGACATGCAGCTGTGCGTGGTGCTGCTCCAAGCGCACCCATTATCCCAAATCCTAAATTACAATTATCCCTGAGTAAGACTCTGCTTAGCTACTAGAGCCAGGTTCATTCAGTACATGGAGAAAGCTGCCTTTTTTTTCTTTTTCCCTTTAGCACTTCTTATTCCCATGTGCACATGTTCAGGTGGCTCTCACAATAATTAATTTCAGGTTAAGGGAACTAAATAAACTAGGTACCAGTTCCTCTGTAGGACCTGGTGCTCCAGGTGTCAGGAATGCAAATCCCTGCCTTTTGGACTAAATTTGGTAACAAGCACACACCCCCCTTTTAGGTGCTATACAAACACATGCCCAGGCAGCTTCTTTTCCAGCCTATACCGGGAGAGCCTTTGCCAGAGATGGGATCAGGAGATGGATCTCCTCACCCAGCTCTCCTGCAGCAGTAGGCAAGGAGTCCTGCCTCAGTTGACACCATCTGTTCCTCTTACTGGACTGGATCATTAACTTTACTATCTCAAGTGGTTTAAGTTTGCATCACGTAACAGTTCCCTCACACATGTACTTTGTGAGAATTCAAAGACAGTAAATGCAGGAATCTCTGTACCCCCAAATTACTTCATAACCAACTTCTCACAAACAGTGAGCAACACCAGGAGACTCCCTCTGCAACGCCAGTGACAACAGAGCACCACCACACGCATTTATTTAAATGCATTACAGATATTGCCACAAACAAGGAGTTCCAAGTGCTACAGATGCACAAGGGGGCAATCACCCATTATTTCTGCCTGATCCTGGCCTTGCAATCCTCATTCTGATTAAATTACTGAGGGTAGGATTATCAGCAGGATAATCAGATGCAGTGTCTAATCTGGATAACCCAGCATTACTGGGCTTCACAACACAGGATTTCACTGTCCACTCTGCCAGGGCATTCCAGAGCATTACATCTCATTTTGACCACTTAAAGGATTCAAACACCTAAGAGACTTGTGCAGAGGGGAAAGCTAAGGAACATACTCATCTATTTCAGTCAAATGCGGTTGAGTTTGCATAACTGCTGTGCTCCCAAGAACCCCCAGAACCAGCACAACCAGGATTTCAGAGCAATCATTTATCTGAACAACTCACTGTGTATTTACAGGCTACAGAATCTACACCTTTGTTTTTTTAGTAAAGCCTCAAGTTCTCAACCAGTCTGTTAGGAGCAGCTACACACAGCTTCACCTGTCTCAAAGCAATGGCACTGTCCAAATAGCTTTTTGGTCTGGATACCTTCCTCGACCCTCCTCCAGGAAAAGTTCTGGAAATAGGAATTGTCTTACATTTGGGGGATTTCAATATCACAATTGTCAAAATTTCATGCTTATCACCTGCATGTAATTGCTCCCCCCAAGTCTGTCTTCCTCTCAGCCAAGACTTTCCTCCCCATGGTTCTACAAGTTTTTCATTCTGGAACAGAAGGTAGGAGCTCAGTGATGTTCTGAAAAAAAGATCCATCTTTGGGAATCTGAACTTGCTTAGCTCTCATCTCACAGCAAGCAGGGTTTTTGTTCAGTAACAAAATGGCCCGGATAGGGCACAAAGACAGAAAATGAACCCGATCTTTCACCTACTCCTCCATTGTTCACAGACAGCATGAGAGGGTATTTTAAAATCTCTTCTGATGATCTGCACAGCCTGAACTCCTGTTCCGCTCAAAAAATGAAACACTTAGAGGCTTTCATCACCTTATCAAAGTCCCTAGTGGCCCCTGCCTGCCCTCCTATGAAGAGTTTGAGCTCCTTTTAGGAAGAGGATAAAGCTGTCCTTGAGCAAAGCTGCTTTTCAGTGAAGTATTGTGCTGTTTTTGTGAGAACATCAGACACCTCCAGGTGTCCCTCAAACATGTATCCCTCAATAGTTGCTGCTCAGATTTTTTTCCAAGCAGCTCACAGAAAATAGACTGTAGGCATCTGACTTGTGTTTGAAGGGCACATTAGAAACGTGCTTCATGGAAGAGATGTCTAGATTACATTTCTGATGCTGCATAACTGTGTAGGCCCATCTTATCTCCAATTACAAGGGCAAATAGGAAAAAGAGGACTGGGAAGGAAGAAGTTGAGATGAGAACAGATGAAAACATTGCTAGCTGCCTTCAGTTCATACTCACTGCCAAAAGCAAGGTCGTGCAATACTATCTCTCTGCATTGTTAAAAATCTCAAAGGTAAAAGGGCACTATCATTTCAAGAATAAAAATGGCTGCATGAAACAACCTTATCTCCCATGAGGGATGATGACTTTTTACCCAGGATAACCATGTCCTCCAGCAATTACAAAAATGCACAAGATCTGGAGCATCACTACTGATTTAGCTCATCTCCACATAGAAATCAACAGCCCTCATTCCCTAAGCATCAGGGATAGGAAACAGGAACAGCAGCTGGCCGAGTCAGACACCAAGAGGGGAGCACATTTAATGGTAAGAATATTCATCATGCACTTAAACCCATTAAGTAAAACAAGAGTAGATGAAGAAACACTCTTCCCATGAGGTTTTCACATTCAACCAGAGGTTGGAATACAGAAAAGAGAAACTCCCATCCACCTGTAAAGGAAAATGGTAGGTAAAGGCAGTTGTTAGAGCCTCATAGGAGTGAGAGCACAGGATAAAGAAAGTGGTGGTTTTTCTTTTCATACTCTGTCATTAAAATTCTGAAATTGAGAACTCTGACTTCTGCCCATTTCCACTGATGTGCTACTCAGACTATGCAGAGAACAACGACAACAAAGCTACCACCTGGCTGAGAGACTTGCCTGAAATTCTTACTTCAGGGCCAACAGAGCCCCTCCAGCACTTGGTGGATTTGCTTCTTTGGAGTTTTGTTTGCATTTTTAACATGTCACCCATAGCAAAACCTTCCCTTGGCTCCAGACTCTCAACACAAGTCCCTTGAGGGCTTCACAAAGAAATCAGACAGCAGCTTCTCTCATCTCCATGTCTAAGATCAGCAGAGATGGACAATAATATCATACCCTTTAGCTGTGCTCATGGGCAAGGAGAGCTGTAACTATGGGATAGGAATTGTGGTCTAAACACTTCTCCAGAATGGGACCTTGCTTTCCTAGGCCATTCTTTTCTTCCTTTAATAAAGGTAGAGAAATGAGGTGGTGTAGCATGGTGAGGAATTACAGCCTTTAAAATACAACAAGCCAAAATCAGGCTGCATTGCACAGTTTCTGCCTTTAAAAATCTGGAGACTTCAAGAAGGCAGCAAGGGCTCTGATAGCACAGCCTGGGACACTTGTGCATTAGTATTAAAGAGTACACCTGTGTTCTGCTGATGACTCTCACATTGCTTGGGTCGGTGAAGTCATTCCTGCAAATATTTCAGGCAGGGATGGATAATCCAAAATCCACCTGCAAGCAACACGCTCCTCAAGTGAGGAAATAGCCAAGTTGTTGAATTTACTTGATCGGGAGAGCGGAGGGCCCAGCTGGGCAAACACTGGGCTTCACAGCAGGCGCCCTGCAAGGCAAACAGCCCCTGAGCCCATGCACCCAGCCAGGGCAGAAAGGGCTCACAGACACACCTGCACCCAAACTGCATCGAGCGAGCACCTGGAACACAAACACAAAACACCTGGACCAAACGCTTTGCAGGCATAGGCTCCCTCAGCTCACAGAGTGAAACAATGCAGCTTCCCAGCAATTGGAAACAAGCCAAGGAAACACTTCACCTTCTCTCTGTGACGCCTCACAAAGGTCTAGAGTCAGTGATAAGCACCTGCTAATGTCCAGCTTACTAGTGATGGTAGCAAACAAAGCTGACGGGGCTGCGATGGGTCTTTTTTTCTCTGTCTGGCCACCCAATTCCCCACAGAAGGAAGTGCGCAGGCTGAACAGTGTTACTGCACAGGGAACCCACAGCTTCAGATGACTCAAGCCCAGCAGGAGTTCCAAGGCCCCTTGCCCTCAAGATCAAGCAGCTTTTTCCTGCTCAACTCTCCCCAAACCAGACTCCTCCAGAGAGCATGTCTGGAAGACAATCACGCTAACTCCTTATTTTGTTCCCTAGAGAAAGAGCAAACAACAGGACAGTTACTGCTTCAAATTCCCAAAACATTGCCTCAGGCTCTCCAGGCACCTCAGCTCTTGGCATCCACAAGCAAACCCTGGCCTTTCATCTTACTCAGCTCACAAGATTGCTCACAGCTTTGCTGTAATCTCCAGATAAGAGGAAACGGAGAATTGAGAAAAGCAAGCACATACCTCCACCAAAATGAGAGTTCACCTTTTCCATCATATCACAGCTCAAGCTCTATTGCTTTCATGACTACAGAGTCTGCCTGAAGTTCCTCAGAGGCCAGACCCAGGCCACAGAGCTGCTTTTTACAGTGCACAAGTTCACACAAGTACCACATAAAGGCTCACTTACTTCCCCTTCATCGCTGGCCTTCCTCTGACTGCAGCCCCATCCAGTCACCTTCAGAACACAGAGACCTTCCCCAACACCACCTTCTTATTGCCCCCCCTTCCTTCTTTATAACCTTGCTCTGCCTGATGGCTGCTAATGCCCCTCACCGGGGCTGCGGCTGTGCCCAGCCTTGCTGAGCAATCAGTTCCCTGTGCTGGGACCAGCTCCAGCTGGGAAGGATGAACTTGCCCAGGTACAGCCTTGGCCAGGTGTGCCACGAAGGTCAGGGCTGCCCTGCAGAAACAAATAAGAAAACTAAGGGCTTTTTTTCTCCTTCTAGTCCACTTTTCTGTGTGTGATAGAGGGAGAAGGAGGTCGTTGTTGCAATTGTTCCAGCTTACAGATAGAATAAGACGGTGATCCCAGACCTTCAGGGCCTGCCTGTCATAACAGTGGTCTCCCTCCACGTGTCAGCTGTGTGTTCAGAGCAGATGAATTGGTTTTCAGCATGAACACATTCCAGGTCCAGCCTCTGGCACTCCTGAGGACATGCAGCTCCTGTTAAGCTGGTGTGAGCAGCAGGTTCTTGGCTACAGAGGCAGTCAGGTCCAGCTTCAGGCTGAGTGGCTGGTTAGAGGCTGGCAATGTTGGACACAGCATGGGGGTGCTTAGGAGGCACACAGGAGGATGGAACAGCCATGCACTAGTTCTGCCTGAGAGCTGAGCCAGGGACATGGACCTGCTTTGGTCACAATCAGACAGGAGTTGGTAGGCACTAATGAGTGCCTAATGGCATGTGGGGGGCAGAACCCCACAGCTGTGTGTGTTCTCCTCAAGTGTTTGAGAAAAAATTTGTCCTCAAAAGATAAGTGCTCTTTTCTTAATTTTGACTGCTACTACCCTGTGCACTTTCAGCAACCCTTTCTTTTTGTTTTTCCTTTTTTTTTTCCTTTTTTTTTTTTTTTGGTAAGATAAGCAAACCACAAAAAATACAGAAAATATTGGGAATCGTTCAGGAAATAGAGGAGTCAATCGTGTTGCTTTGCTTGTTTGAGCAGATGTGCTCTCTGGTGAGAGTTAGGGTTTGCATAAGGAACATTAGAGCTGCACTTAAGAGTTTGAGCTGCTGCATTTCCACTATCGATTGCCACCATTCAAGCCCAGCTTTAATGCCTGACAGCAGACATAAGCTATGAGGCAGCTATGTCCCCACTGGGAGCAATGATATATTATCACTCTCTTTAAATGAACCTGGAGAACTACTATATATATTTAACAGAAAGTCTGTCTCTAACTGACTGCAAAGGAATTTCGGTGCTTGCGAAAGTGCAAACCATCTCAGCCTCTCTGTGACTAGACTGAGAATCAGGTACTAAAAGTGAGTTATGCATACAGGATATTATTTTACAAACACATTCATTATTTCGTATTGTTATTCTGTCCTTATGCACCTCTCATCGTCTTTTGAATTCAGGATGGCAAACGTGGACATTTGCTGAAGAACTGTGTGCAAAATTGACAACAGCAGATACCTTCCTCGTCATCACCCTGACCTCAAAATAAAGCCTTTTCCTGCCAGATGTGAGAAGGGACAAGACCATGGGCAGATGAGATGAGAAGGTGATTTTCAGTAAGGATTGAGAGGCTGCAATTCTACTGCAAGACATTACTTAGCTTTGCAAGCAGAATGGATGTTTCCCATTTGGCAAATACCATGCAGTCGAGAGATACCCAAGCTGGCTCTAAAAGAGGTCTTTCCCAAAACAGGAACTGCGTGTGGTCCCATTAGTGCCATGGAAGGAGAGGGCAGTGCAGGGCAGTGCAGGCAGCCGCTGGGGCGAGTATGACAGCAGCATTAAACGAGTGTTTGAGGGACCAGGTCTGTGCCCGCAAGCCCCAGCAGTGCTGGAGGGCGTGACTCAGATGTCTAAGGACCTCGCCGGTCCCTTGGACCTCAGATCTGGTTACACGAATTAACTCAGCTCTTGGTGATAAATAAATCCCAGTCACAGATGAGAGCAATTCATAACCCCTCAGCTTTGTGCAAAGATGTATTTCATTCTTCAAGGCAGGTGCAGCTGCACAGCTGAAGTTACTCATGCCGGAAAGGTGAGCAGTTAACAGGATTTGGGACAGCTGTGAGCCCCGGAGACACAACACCCCCGAATTCTCTGCTGGGCTGAACCCAGAGCCCATCACAGGGAGGGGCAGCTGTAGCTGACCCAGCTCCTCCAGACCACACCTGAGACCGCTCCTGCGTGTGCCTGGGTGTGAAGGAATAGAGGGACAAGAGGCAAGCCAGGCAGGACCTGGTTTGCAAACACCCTGCAGATCTCCTGGAACATTGTATGGGAGTTACCGAACATACCTCATCCTCACACTGTTGCACTGCACTGACTTCCTTTTAATTTGAGACAAAAGTGTCAAGTTATGGTACACTTCACTGTTCAGGAGATTTTAAAGACACTGATACAGAAAGAAACTGGAAGACTAAGAGTTCAACATGCAGCCACACACAAACCACAGCAGTGCTTGGTGCTCAGTGGAGCAGTCACACCCGGGTTTGTGTTTGCCTCCAAACTGCTTCTTTCCAAAGTTATCAGGGCTGTGTTGCCAGAGCAAAACCCCTTCCAAGCAGAGCACAGCAAAGGAAGGCTCCTTGTGAGGTGGCAGCTGAGCAGGAAATCCGAGTCTACCACATTAAAACTGATCATATGAAGCTCCGTTTCACTCTTGCCTCTGCTCTCTGGAAGAGCTGTGCACAATGTACTGCTTCTTAGGTGTTTTGGGTTTTTTTTCCCACCCTTTTTCTCTTGAGTTACTATTCAGAAATGGCTTTTAAACTGAAGCACTGACTGTATTCAATCAGTTTCACAAGGGTGCACAGTAGTGCAATCGCAGGTGCCAGTGCTCAGGTACTGCTCCTACACTCTGCAGCCTCACTCCTCTCCTCCCCACAGCCATGCTGCTGAATTTCCACCTGCTCAATGAGCTGGAAGGTTAACAGGCTGGAGGGTTCGCTCAGTTTCCTCCATATCTTGCTTTTCCTTGGGAGACCGTGATTTCCGTGCGTGCTGGACCAATATGCCCTGGCAGCTTGGGCAGCTCTGTGTATCAGAACAACAACCAGTGCCTCTGAATTATTTACTCCAACTCACATGAACTTGCATTTCTCTTCCTTTTTTGCCCAGTCACCACGGTGCTTGCTGCTCCACAAGTAAGCTGGAGAGACAGATGACACAGACGATGAAGTCGCACTGGGTGATTATAACAAAATATGACAAGGCATTTATGCAGCTCCATTCAGCAGCATTTAATTTCATTTCATTTGAGCTCATTACTTTGTAGCAGAACACCTCTGGAGAGTTTATTTAAAGATAGAGAAGAGAATGGGGCAGGCTGGGTGCAGTGGCAAAACCGACCAGAGGAAACAGTTAAGACATATTTCTTTCCATACCTCCTGGTGCTCTGGGTTTCACATTCTGCCTTCAGTGGGTTTTGATGTTGAAAAGAGCCATGCCTTGGGGAAAGAACAACTGAAGGACTAGTTTTGTACTACTGACCTGGTAACATAGGCCTTGGTGGACTTAGTCACAATGGGCTGGTGGGATCCAGGACAGCTGGGTTCCATTTCTAGAATCTCCTTTAACTGGTGGGCTTGTGCTTTATCCTAGAAACTTTCTGTAATGACCTCCCAACATTGCTCCATCCATTTTAATTAGCAGCAGAGATGATGTTAGTGCAACCAGCTCAAGTATTCCACAAGATGACACCTATATGTGCCCACAGCAGTCCAGGGGCTAAGGACAACACTTGTCAATCCCAGTTCTGCCACCACTGATTAACAAAATAATGTAATGAATATAGCATTGTGTACATCAAGCAAGATCAGCCAGAACCATTAGCAAATAGAGGAAACCTCTGGAAGAAGCTAAATGAAGGCTGTAGCTTTGATTTTTTTCATTACAGCTCTTTCGCCTGTTACAGAGTGTTAAAAAGTGTGGGTCTGGAGGTGGACCAGATGAGCTCTGGAGCCTAAACATCAAAACCACCAGTGTTGGTGATTTTGACTGTAATGGTGGCTGGACTTCACAACCAAAGTGGTTCCTGAAGTCCTGTACCAGTAATTAATAATTGAGGAAGATTTGGAGGATCCTCACAGGACAATCACAGCTGAATGCACATGCACTGGACAGCAGAGAAATGTCCTTTGCAGAGACACAGTTGCTGGTCCTTGTTCTCATTCCTGCTCTCGTGCATTACTTAATACGGCTGCAAAGAGGGTGTGAGGCGTGGTGAAGAGCCTTGCAGGCACTGCATGTTTCCCTAAGTGATTAGGGAGGCACAGGAGCCACTGGACTCACTGCAGGCTTTCCCTGAGGGCCATCTTTGCCAGGTAAGATCCAGCCTCGCTTCCTGATAGCTCCACAAATTGTTTCTTATCACAGAAGGTGCAAGCAGCTGCTGCAGCTGTGGTGGTGTTGCAGAGATGGGGTTCAGTGCAAGGGGGGAGCGTGTCCTCAGCCACTCCAGTTCTGCCATCCTTGCTGGGTTAGTCCTGAGGCAGTTCCCGTCTCCATCCCTCATGGTGGCAGAAGGCAGAAGAGCCCCAGCAGCTGTGGCTGCTTCATAACACACAAAAGCTCTGAGACACAAGGGTGCCTTTATGGTGGCACAAGTCATGGAGACTGCTCCTTGTCACTGCACAAGTCACGCTGCTGGAAAGGTTAGACTTTGCCGTGGCCTCCCTGCAGGAAGGATTTTCTTCTCTGGTCATTCAGATCAAACAAGTGGAGTTCCCTCTTCAGGAAGCTGTCCCCTGGCCTGCCATCATCGGTGTACGCAGACCCAGCCTGTTCCCTTCAAATACAGCCAGCCAAAGTCTGCTACCTGAGGGCACAGACTTCAGTCAGGAGCAGACTCACCCTGCAAGGCATGCTGAAGGTTGAAGACTGGTTTGCACAGAAGCACCTTGGCATTTATTCTGTGATCAGCTGCAGCCCACAAAAGTGGCAATTAATATACCGTGTGCGTAAGCCTTGGCACGCAGGAGGCAGGAGAAGGACACAAAGGTCACTGGCCCTTCATGAAAAATGCCCATTCCTTTCTTTGCACAGTTCTGTGGTGAATTGGCTGAACAAATAAAAAAACCCTGTCCCAGTCCTGTCAAAGTCATGGTAGGGCATCAGCAATAGGAGCCCTGGAGACAAAGGCATTAATGAGTGAAGTGCCTAACATCCTAGGCCAAAGCTATGATTTATAGCCACTAAAGTGGACAAAAGCAGCTCATCTCTGTCCTCTCCACCTCCCCAAAATAAAACTAAAACAAAGGAGTCAGAGAGGTTGAGAATCAGGGAGAAAAGTGGCTGTTTGGGCTAAATTTTCACTTTGCACTGGAGCTTGCTTGACTTCAGAATCACATACCGTGTCTTCTGTGTGCCTAGCAAGACCTCAGTCGTGTCTTCCATAGTGATATGTTTGAAGAGAGCCTGATGCCCCCGATATGCACCCACATCTCTGCCCAGCAAATCAGGTTGGAGACTGAATGAGTATGTGCTCCTCTACCACAGAAGGCCAGTAAGATAAAAATAACCCCCAAAAGCCTACATTGAGCCTGGAAGCACAGTGCTGAGCCAGGGACAATGATAATAGGAAAACACAATAGTTCCTCAGAGCAGTCCTAAAATAATAGATTATAAATGGCAAAGGGGGAGGAGAAAGGAGTGAGGGCTATTTTATCACTATTCTAAATGCATTCAGAGGAAATAAATTTGGATTCACTTGACAGTTCTTGAAAGCCAAAATATGCTAAATATAATGTTGAATGTCCCTAAACCCAAAACATGTCAGCAAGAGGTCCTTGGCCAGGGTGCTCTTTTTCCCCTCTCCCCTTGTTTAGCCTTTGCCCCATGATGGTTATTTGCCTTTCTGGAGAGCTTAATCAGGAGCTATTAGAGACAGTGCTCTCTAAGCTGTATAATGTTAAAAGTCCATTAGCTCACCCCAAGCAAGGCTGGCAGGAGGGAGATGATGTACTTGCTGAAGTTGAACAAGCTATTTGCATGCAGAATACTTCTAATCACTGAGCAATGCCAGGAGAATGTGAACATTATTACACTCAGCTGCCCAGTGACCTTTCAAACACGCTCACTTTAATACAAGACAAAGTGGCAAAATGCATCCAGCACTGAACCCGCAAAAAGGGACAGATGGATGTTTTTAAGCAATTCTAGGCACTGACTATGCACACCTTTTTAAAAATTTTTTTATGAGAAATAATCATTAGCAAAGTCTATCTTCCTTTCCCTCTGCCACATCCTCTTGCATTGTGCATGGCCACTTGTATTTTGCATGGGTTAATAAAATACGATAAATGTCTGCTTACTTTTGGCCTGACCACAATCAGCTTTATCCAGCAAAGTATGCACTCTTTGTTTTAAGCTTATTTTCAAGACTCCCAATGGAATTTATTGTGACTGCCACCTTTCAGTGCCTTTTTCAGTCAATTTTTAGCAGACACAAGCCTGTCTCACAGCCTGCCATGAGGAGACCAAGCAGTGGAAGGGCACAGAGCTCAGGTGTCCAGCCCAGAACTACCATAGCTGCCAAAAGAAGGTTGTTCTCCCCTGGAACAAAGCAATCAGGGAAAGTCTAAGAATTTAGATCAAAATTAGTGCTATTTCTCACAATGACAAGAGAAAAGACAGGCCACTAAAAACCAGCTCTTTCAGGGGCTTTTGAGGACTGGCTTCTCTTTTGAGCAGTGCATGGTTAAAGTCCTCCTGCTATTTTGCTGCCAAGAGTGACTCTGATGCTCAGCTGTAGTTTTCTGGTTAGAGCACCAACCCTTCTCTGGGCTAAAGTATTGGAATATGTGAAGAAACTAATTTATCACAGCCAGACAAAAGTGACTGAGGCTTCACATAACATGCTTGAAGGAGCAGAGACTGCAGGCTTGCACGAAGCTCTTGGTCTGTTGTTCTCTTCTGCTCTAAAGTGAGTTCTCCTCCCAACACAGCACAGATTAACCCCCCAATAGCTGTTGGTTTTGTCACCACTGCAGCAGCTCAGGTGTCCCTCTGAAGAAGTGACAGCTTTTTCAGCATCTCCCAGAACTTACAACTGGAATCAAATTAGCTGCTCCTCCCATTGTGCTAATGGCCAGAAACCTATAGAAAGAGCAAAGGCAAAAGCATGTTCCACAAGTAGGACCAGAGCCAGGATGCCCAAGGAGGATCACACTGGGAAGTGGAGCCTCTGAAGGGCACTTCTTTCTCCCCACCTTTCTAATGCCAGACCCTCTTGGCTGGGACTCCCTCCCTTTTAACCCTGTAGGAGTCAGTAACTCACAGACTCACAAAAGAGACCTCATACATGCCACCAGCCCCTCATAAACTGTCCCAGTCCTTTTGCAACATCACTCAGGGCAGGGAGAAGGCAGCAGAAAGGTGGCTAATGGGCAGAAGCAAGAAAAAATAAATCTTACCTGCCATAGCAGTGGGTGCAGAACTGAAGCTCCCATGGAGACACTGGCTCACAACACTGTCTTGTCTCCTCTTGACATCAGCAGGGAAGATGCCTACATTGCTAATTTAAAGCAAATTCCCTCTTATTCCAGTGTTTGTGAGATTGACCAAGTCTCTAACCCCATGGGGATGAGTGCTCTAAAATGCTTGTGTGAAAGACTTTCAAGAACTCCCTAATAGGAAAAGCACCACGGTCCCCTTGAAACTTGCAGAGAGAAGAAAAGAGTAAAAGGTCATTGGTATCTAAACCCAATGACTACTTTGAAGTCCCACATAGAGACCTCTGCACTTCACAAGTGTGTGCCAGCATATACTCAAAGGCAAGAGGGGACAAAAGAAGACGAAGAAAACTGTCTTTTGTATTCTCTAATACACAAAACACTTGTCACCTCTCTGGGCTGGCAGCCTGCTTTATTAAATTAACTATAGTATATGGAGAGAAGCAAATAACTAGACAGATAAAAACCTACTGCACGTTAGGATTCTGTCTCCTGGGAAGACAGATCATCCAGGTAGAGGACATAACATTCTCACAAACCTACATAGAAAACTGCTTTTCAGACCAGTAAAAAGCCAAGCCTCCATTCCCCCAGCAAAAAAAACCAAAACCTAGCACAAAAAATGCAGGAAGAACAAGGCGGATACTTTTCAAAATGTTTTTTAATTAAAACCGAAAAAAGGAGCACACACCAGAGCTTGACATGGGCTAGTCAAACTACTGGTCACCAGGACGTTGAACTGGCATGAAGAAGGCTGTGTTACTGCATATCTCAGGAGCACTGGCACAGACAATGGGACTCCTGGGAGAGTACTCTGCCTGCCAGGCTACTGCTGCTTTGTGCTGAGCAGATTTCTCATGTGGTGATGGGAAACTTCATCCTGCAGCCCAGACTCTTCTTTCAACAAACAGAAGTCCCAGAGACTGGGGAGGAAACCATGTCAACAAATTTGCATTTCCCAAGCACTTCTGGAGAGGATTCCCCGTTGTTTCGCCTGCCCCCCCAGGCAGGTTACACAGGTTTACATGGAGACTCATCTTTGGCAATAGCCACACAGGTAGGACGAGGTTCTGCTTCTGCTGAAGTCAATCCGTGTCCTTCCCCAGATCAAACTGCAGCTGCACTGGGGCTCACAACCATGAGCCAGTTGTGCTTTAAGGTTAAATCCTCATCCACTCCATCTAGCCAGCAACTTCTGAGAGCTTCTTGTAAGTGTGTACCAGTAAATTCAGTTAAATGTGAACATCTTGGCTATAGCAATGGGGTGAAGTTTTCAATTATGCCCAAGAGATAGAGGAGCTAAAGTTTTGTTTTAAGACATAACTTGAGCACTAGATCAGGTATTGAAACCTCCCTGACATCTAATAAAGCAGTTGCCAAAGCTGTTGGTGTGCTGCTCCACCAGCCTGGTGTCTTTACCAGAAAGGCTGGGCTGAAAAAGTGACACATCTTTCATACACAATTTTTATCAGTTAGAATTTACTAGATATGCACCTCATTTGTCTGTCAAATATTTAAAAAATACTTCAACCTGCTCTAATAATCACATTTTAACACATGCATTAAGTTTGGATCAGAACAGCGTCTCTGGGATAATCAGTAAGCCCAAATTGCTGATTTAAGGCCTAAATATCAGTCACTGGCCAGCCAGCCACAACAAGACACTCTATCCTTGAACTCTTGGAATTATTTTTGGCTCAGACTAACCCTTGTTACCATACATCTTATCCTACACACAGAAGAAAAGTGTATGTGTTTTTCAAGGCTACTGTTGCACCACAAGTTTACATACAAACACAACTTTTGCAAACATGAGACCGGAGTAAGATCTCCCATGTCCCAGGGTGAGTGAGAAAGTTCTCAGGAGTCCAGGGAATGGTAACTGCCAGAAAGGATCAGGCCTAATACATGCATTAGAGAAGCAAGGTAGCTCCTTTGCTCGAGGTCTGGCTGATTCACTTTGCACATACCACTGCTTGAGCATTACATCCTTATCTAATGGTAAACCTGTTTCAACAACATGCAATACATATTAATGCAATATGCACTGCAACACACAATACGCATCCAAAGAAATATGCCAATGCAAAACTCTGACTGCTCACACATAGCCAGGCTAACAAGGAAGAGTCTTTTACAAAAGACAATCAAGAAATCACCTGAAACCATGAGACCTGACGGGTCTCAAGCAATCAGCAATATTGAGACCTAATAACAGATGCTAATTCATGAAAGAAACACAAACAGTGGGACTGAGGTAATGGCAGAGATTTCATTAGTGCAATTACATTTAAAATGGTATGTTCTTTAATAGAATTTAAATAAGGCTTTGAATAATTACACACACTAAAACTAACATTCCATAACCTTATTCCGCATGGAAAAGCAGCAGAAACAACCCTCTGGACTGTACAAGGTCCAATTAATGAACAATTACATTCAAAAAGTAGATCAAAACAGAAACTCTTTCCCCAAAAAGCTGCATCATCATCTTTAAAGTCAGCTCTCTCCCCTAGTATGAGAAGTGTGGAGAACAGATGAATTGGGCTTCAGCCCAGTAGATTTGGCCTCATCAAATTACCAGTAGTGCTTTCCGACCCAGTCTCTCCTCATTTCTTTAGGGTGATGGAAGCTCATGGAAAAAGAGGTGGATTTCCGAAGCAACGGAAAGTGAGTTGTCCTTTCTCCAGGCCCAACAATGTACATAAATTATGGAAGCTTGGAAAAAACCCCTACATTACACTGTGGCTTGTGTTTACGATGCATGTCCTCCTTTAGAAACTACTCACAGACAATGGGGCAGGATGGGTGAAAAAAATCAAAGCAGCATATGAAATAGTAATATACTGTTTCAAAATCTGCACCGTCCTGCAGAACCAGGATTTATAATTTATTCAGATTGTTCTCAACAGATCCAATCTATGCTGGATATGTAAAAACCAAGAGGCTAAGTCATCAAGGAAAACCAAATGAAAAAACCTGCACACTGCAAGAGTTTTTAAAAATAAAGCAAAATTTAAAATCCCAAGAAACATTGATGAAAGCTCAGAAAAATTTATCATCAATTCTGAAGTGGGGCCTTGTGACATCATCTGGATTAATGAAGACAGAGATGGACTTCCCAGGGTTCTCAGTCACTAGCTGTTGCAACTTTTTGGCTAATCGGTCATCAGGCTGGTTGGTGTCCCCTCCATCCGACTGCGGGGAGGGGATGCTGGTGGTGCTGCCCCGCCGCTGGAGCTCCAGGGTGAGCCTGTTGGCTGCTTTGACGTGTTCGATGGCAGTTCGGAGGTGCTCGGCAGGGTCGGAGCGCACCGAGGACAGCTTCCGCGCGTGGAGCATGACGGTGTCTTCGGAGAGGTGCTCCAGCATATTGCACTGCGGGATGAAGTAGTTAGGGCACATCTTGTTGACCAAGCAGTGCTGGAGATCATCAATGAGACCCAGGAGGAAATGGGCTGCGTAATCCTCCTGGGCCAGGTAGCTGGCTGGCAGCCTGTCACAAGCCCACAGCATCATGCTCCGCAGGTGATATGGACTGATGGCTTTGGGGCGGGACAGCAGTTTGATGATGATGGCTTTGCAGGCCTGGTAGGCTTGCATGAGGCTGCTGGAGATGCACTTTTTCAGCTGCACTTCACTCCTGGCAAATGACAGCCTCCATTCATTGTCCTTCTTCCCCTTGTAGGAACATGCAGGCACTAAGTAAAACCCACTTATGACTTCCTCCTCTGTGATCTTCCCATCCCAGAAGTGGTTCTCCATCAGCCAGCTCTGTGCCACAGCTGGCCAGCCTTTGAAGGACACCACGGGGACAATGTCATAGAGCATGCGGCTGCTGCCCACTCCCAAAATGATGGATATGATAGTCCCATTCTTTTCTACCTTCTCCACCTTTGGCATCCCTCGTTGGGGCTTTTTCTGGATCTCGGAGAGGACAATGCTAATGGACTCATAGAACCAGTCTGCAACTTTTGTCGGGGAGAAGAAGTAATTGGTAGCTCCATTGATATGGTCCACAATTGTGCAGCAGTCCTTCCACTTGCTGATGGTTCCCTCATCAAACAGGCGCAGGCTCAGCCAGGAGTGGCACAGGGCCGAGTGGCGCATGTCCAGCGTGACCGGTTGGTTGCGGTCGTGCAGCTTCAGCGCGGGCACCAGCAGGGTGAAGTCCATGTCATAGTCTGTGCCTCGGGCATAAACATTCAGCTCATCGAGGTCAATGTCCACCACACCTTCCCGCACACCGCCTGACAGCAGCAGGTACTCGTTGGCTACAGGCAGCTTCTGGTCAAGTTTCTGAACCATGCCTGAAAAAGACAGAAAGAGAAGTCTATTCAAAATAGATCCTGGATTCAGGATTTAACGAGGATTAAAACCCATTCCATGCCCAGCAGGAAAATAAAAGCAACCAGAGGTTTCTGTCACTTTTGGTGTGGCAAAAATATACATCAGGCCCAGCACTCAGACAACCTCTGGTCTCACCTGACTCAGGGCAGGGCCTTCCCTGCATTCCTGGGAATGTGTGAAGTCCATCCTAAACATCACACTGGGAGCAATGGTAAAAAGCAGAAGCCTCTGGCAAAACACAGCAAAGCTGCTTCCAGGACTAAATTTAACTTCTTAAACACCTTCTAAAACAGTTTTTCACCATATTGACATTAATTTCCATGGTATCCAAATGTTTCACCAACACTTCACAAAGGAAAGAGAATATTAATTGACTCGCTGTATTTATTTTCTCTCTGGTGTAGAAAAAAGCTGCACCAACATCAGGGGGCTTGTTTGTACATGAGTGAATGAATAGCTACAAATGTTAGTTCAAGCAGGTCTAATTTTACAATCTGCTTTCCATTTACTGATGAACAAGGCAACATGAACAAAGGAAATGCATCCTTCGCTTATGGGCAAATGGAGCAGGTTAAATCATCAGGCAATTAGAGAAGCCAGCTCTGAAATTGGTTCTTCAAGCTGCAATGACATAAAATATCTGATCAGCTCCCCAGAACACAGACATGAAGACAGATTTTTATTTTCAGCACCAAAACCAGACACTTCCCTTCACCCTGCAGTGCCCATACCAGTTGCACAAAGTTGGCTTTTCACTGGGTATGCTATATATACACCCCACTATACTGTGTCCACAGAGCATGAACAGCAGACTGAGAAGAGACTTTACAGAGGAGCTGAGATATCCGCGCCTCATTCGGTGTTCAAATTAGGTTCAAAATTGAGCTCTGCACTTCAACTGCTCTGTAGTCTGCTGCTGCTTTCTGGACTGTTTCTCTGCTGGTGTTCCTCTTGTGGTTAAACGCTTTTGGTGGCTTCCCAGCCTCAATTCAGCCAACACACCTCAGCCATGAGGGAACAAAGGCCAGTGGCTCTGAATGGAGATGCTGAAGCTGTTATAAGCACTGCACAAATGCACTAGCTTCTGCTGGCATGCATTACTGACTCCAGCTTCTGAAAGGGAATATGGTTTGTTTATAGCAAGAATGGTCAAATGGACAACTTCCATTAAAAGGAAGCCAGTCTTAGAGAGACAGCAGTGGGAATAACTAGCCAGAGGCATAACAGAGTGAGCCAGAAAGCTGCCAGCCACATTGTCAGCGCAGAAATCAAAGCCAGACACATTAGTAATGTTTTTTACTGAAACACAAATGATCAGCACTACAGTCTGGGCACCCATCCTGGCATAGTCCCAGCGACTGCAGCCTTTCCTGAGGTAATGCATCCCCATAGGATCACAGACACTGCCTGTGCTGAGTGGGTCACCCTGGCAGAGTGCAGCAGCAGCACCCCAAGGCACTGAGGGCTGCACTAGGCTGAGTGGCACTGCAGTGCTTTCGGAGAGACTCACCTGTGCTTTCCTGCATGCTAAGACAGCAACAAGGAAATGCTATCTGCATGCCTATAGGTAATCCATGACCAGTGCAAAATCTAAAGCTGTGTGGACACTGATTCCTTGGAACAGCCAAGGAGCGTGTAGGAAGTCTCCTGTGTGTGAAGCAGAATGCATCTTGGGGAAATATTCAGTGTAACTGAAACCCTCCATGTGAAATTCCTTTTCAAATACACTTTACCCGTTTCATTCCTTCCAAGAGCACTGGACCCAGCCTATTTTGCTGCACTGAGCTGGGATGATTTTCCTGCCAGGCAGGTAAGGACATAACCCCTTCCATTTCATGCAGCTCCAGGGGCTGCAATAGAAGGAAATAGCTCTGAAGGAGTGCTAAGAAACTCTTCCTGCTAAATCCTGAGCTAATCCGATTCTGCGATCTTGCCACACGCTGCCTTGTTCATCCTCAAAGGGTAATAACTACAAAAAGCTTCTGTCAACCTCAAAAACATTTTCTGAGGCTTAGCTACACAGTGAGCTATGTTACCCTGATCTATGAGTGGCAAAGTTTGCACAGGCTTCTCTATCCCAGAGGCCAAATAAGTAGCAGTCACTCCTTTGCAGTAGCCAGAAGGGGTTTTCTAATGGGTACCTAAATTGACGTGACATCTGCAGACACTACTGACACACTGCCTCTGAATCCTGTCCTTGAACTGGTGCAAGCAGCCTTAGTGCTTTCCACCTCTGTTGTAAGTTGAGCCCAAGACCCATGAAGTAGAGTCTGGGTCAATCACATCATAGGGACAGGAAGCAATTGTATTTTTTCCCAAAGATTAAAGTACTACTGGCCCTTACTGTGAGGCAGCACAGCTATTCAGGGTTCTGATGGCCCATCCTGCCTCTACACTGACCCAAAATTTTCCACTCAGGACTGCGATCATGCAGATCTGCAGATGTTCCTGACACAGGCAGACAGAATCTAACTATCCTACAGAAGAAAATGTTCAAACCTACAGGAGTCAATAAAGGATGCATTTTTCTAAATATCTTAAATCTTGAAGGATGATAAATGCTCTGCAGTGTGCCCTTTGCACCAAAACTTCTATCCCAGAGCCTTAGACTGAAAATCATGATTTTTCTCCACTCTGGAATCTACTGTTGGATGAGCTGCTCTCCTTGGCCTGAAGAGACCCTTTGTCCTTACATGGGGGCAATAGAGTCGATAGTCTAACCCCATTCAATCAACAGCAAGTGGGACTCCAGCCCTGCCTTCTGTATGCTGTCAATGAGTCCCTTGATTTTCCCTCTCCAGAACTCCAGACTTACCAGCAGAAGAGAAATATTGAAAAATAGTAAGGAAATTGTTACAGGAAATGATCCAATATATCATCCATATCTCTCTACCTGGCTGGCTGCAGTTTAAATTCAAACCCTTGAGTTCTGCTTGGCACAGAATTTCCCCTTCAAATCCTGAACCAGGAACATCTGCATCTCTGCCACAGAACAAGAGAAGGAATTTTTGCTAACAGATCACAGCAGCATTGCTGATCCAACGGAAGTGGTGGAGCAGGGAGTGGAGATAAGGTCCCCTTGAGGAAAGTATATTTAGAATAGGCATAGAGGGTTCTATAAATAGTTGAACTGGCCAAATTCAGGATTACCTAAGCCTTTAGGGGTTTGCAGTGTCTTCCAACTGCCCCCCTTACTCATAAATCTATTTAAAATGTGAAGGGATTTCAAGGAATCTCATCAGCCAACACTGCATGGCACACACTACCCAGTCACAAAGCTTTCATCCCAAGTTTCTACAGCCCATGAAAGTACGACAGAAGTAGGCACTCCAATTCAGCAAGCATGTACAAAGAAGAAAAATACCAAGATTGCTACTTGACCCAAGTACTTAATAGCACCAGTGGGCCATTTGAGCTCTGTTCTTTTCATCTCAATCCCAGAACCACCTGGGATGAGGAAGCAACAGGGGTTACAGACAACCTAATGAAATTTATAGAAGCCTTGTGGAGTTGTCTGTAAAGACCAAAGCAGAATTTGTAGGGTCAAACACAAAAGAAACTATTTTAGCTGAAAGACCAGCTCTCATGGCATCAAAGAAGGTTCACTGGTACTTAAGAAGCCTCTTGCTGCTACCAGGCAAAACACATTACTTGCAGTAGTACCTTGTGTGACACTGAAAATGTTTGACAAAGCTACATAAGAGACTGGTGTTCAGTTACCACTTCTTTCTAAAGTACCTTAAAGGACTTCTGTCTTCCTCGACATATAACTAGTTTAAGACCTTCCCAAGCTATTAAATTTGGCATCCTAACAGCTAAGTATGCTTTCAAGCATGAGAAATGCAAGGAATGTGAGAATCAGGAGCACCACCTGTAGGCCAGGCTTGCTGGTTGGTTTACTAAACATGAATTCAGAGTAACACAGGTGAGCAAATGAGTTCTACCAACAGAACTTCATTCCTTTGTTGTTTCTTCAGTGTCAGGAAAAAAAGGATTTATTTCTATTTCAAGCACTAAGACACAAAGAGAATAAAAACAGAGAAAAGAGATTTTTACTTTATATAACACCTACATTTGGGACACATCCTTGAATGAACTGTGACTCTGATGCAGATGACACAGAGACTGTTTTTCCCATTAAAAGAAAAGAAAAAAGCAATGCAAAGATGCTCTCCATCCATGACAGAATTTCAGATTAACTGATTTCATGACCACTGCAGTGTGTGGTGGGATCTGCTGCTATTTCATTACTAGCTTTGAGTTAATAAGGAGGAACAAACAGATTTGTCTTTGAAGAAACTGATCACAAGAAAAACATGATGTAAAAACTTATTTCTAACATTTCCTAATTTTGGGTTCCTTCTTGAAGCCTTTTTTCCTGATGTCTTAGATGTGCAACCATTGCCACCAAAAGGAAACATATGCAAAATAAGATGCCATTCTGTTAGTCTAGCTTGGTCTCATCAAACTGAATGGGGTGATGTTCAGGGCAGTCATGGAATTCAGGGAGACTTCTGCTGCATGGGAACTAGAGAGAGGTCAAAACAGCAATGGTGTGCTCAGAAAGGTTCCACAAACGAGGATCAGCAGAACCTTGCACACAGAAGAAGCCTATCACAGGGATTCTTCTGGGAGCCAAGCCAGACCCAGGCACTAAGTGGGCATATGCCCCCCCTCAAGTTCCCTGGCAGCCTAGGGAGATCTGTAGAAGGGATCTTCCTTATATATGTGAACTGTTCTATCGGGAGCACTAAGGACCACTCACATATCCCATGGCCTCCCTCTTTTCTACTGCTTAATCCTTCCATAGGACCCAGCATAGTCAGGACTCTTGATTTTTCCTCCCAGGTTCATCCTGTTTGATGCATAACCTTGAGAATGCCTTTTTTCTTCCATATGAAATCATTACCATCCTGTAAGTTCCAAGACCTAAGGAAGTCTGACCTCCTGGATGATCAGAAAGTGGTTGGAATTGCTCAGATGGCACTAACCACACACTAGATGCTATTAACAGAGAACTTATTTGTAAGCTCAGGATCTCTCATGCTGGCCAGGCAATTCTTACTCTCAACTGCTATAAGAAATATATGAAACCCCAGGCTAGTAAAAAATAAAAAAAGCTTTTGTCATTTTTTGTAAAGACACTAGACAAGGTCTCTTAGGTTCCTTGACAATTATGCTGCAAACAGCACATCCTGCAGTATAGGAATGCTGCTGAAAGGAAAGATTTCTGCAGAGGTCTCCCAGCTATGCCTGAGCAATGTGTGTTGAATTTCAGAGGCTTCTTTAAGACAGGATGGGAGGCCGCTCTGATGCATCTGGACTGCACAGATTCTTCTGTTTCCCTTGGTAATTGCAAATCTATTTATGAGCAGCACAAGCTTTTGTTACGTAGGAGAACTGAAAGAGTCAGCTCTTTAGGGGAGTCTTTAGTTACAAAGCACATTTTGAGAGGACTGTTGGCGGAAGCAGGCAGGGGGTGGGAGAAGAGTGGGGAGACAGAACCATGTGATACCAGTTTAGTCAAATATGGGATGTGAGCGAGGGAAGCTGCTCCTTGCAGACTGATACACCAGTGTCCTACTGATTCTGCTCCTTTTAGAAATCTTGTGACATGGTGACAGAACACACTGCAGGGAGACAGCACCCCCTCGTAAAAGAAATCAGCTTCTTTCTCCAAAGTCTTCTTAAAAAACAATCTTAAAAGTAGTGTCCCAGTTTTTTTCCAGTTTTCATGTGTCCTGGTGGAAGCCACCTACCTCACTGAAATCCTGTTTGGCAATGGAAAGGGGTGTTTCATGGTGCAAACAGAAAAAAAGAAAAGAAAGAAAGAGCCCAGATTCAAAGGGTGAACCTGTACAGTGAAGAGTGGTGCTGTCACAAACACCTAAACCCACCCTGACACCAAAACCAGCAGTGGTGTTCCTGCAGTGACCTGCTTGGCTAAATCAGTCAGGTCTCAGAGACCACAACAGCAGGACCAGATTGCTTCCAGAGCTGGAACCAGCATTTTCAGAGGGAGCCCCTGCATTGCTGTGCACCTCTGCTCTGGGCAGGAAGAGTTTGAGAGTCAGTTCCAAACTGATGCTGGTTTTCCAGCCTGCCAGTCTGCTTATTCAAGAGCCTTTTCTCCCGAGTCATATTAGCCAAACTAAGATAGGAGTGATGAAAGCTGAAAGCCTACATGGAATATGTAGTGCAAGTCAAAGAGGTGCTCTAGGGTCTGAAGAATGGGGGTGATGAGGTCTGAGAGCAGCTGACAAGCAGAACAGAAGGAAAGAGGGGACAGAGAGGATAGTTAGAAGAACAACTTGCTGCTACACCCCAGTTAACACACTGTGTCCATACGGTGTCCATATTTTCAAATGTGCATAAGACATGAAATTCCCTTTGGAAATGGCACAAGATGCCATCTATCCTGGGACTGCAATCCCAGAGACAAAATATGCCAGGGGACAGATTGTTTTAACAGCTCCACCCTCTGGGACTGAGAGTACACATTTGGCAAGGGCTACACAGGGTCTAGATGGGCCATTTCTGCTCACACCCTTACAGAGCGCTGCTGAGTATTCAGCAAGATGTAACACCGGGGGAGATTCACCAGGATTCCTCTCTTGGATCTGCTTACAAGGTAACAGCAGTGGGCACAAACCAGGTTAAGCATCTTAGGTGCAAACATGCAGCTTGCAGGAGAGGCTCTTCTGCCCTTATTTTCCTAGTCCCTTCACTTTTACCAAGATCTTTACAACAGCACAACAACCTCAGTGTGGTACATAACAGATCCATCTACTGCAGCATCCTGGCTCAGGCAACTGCTCCTGAGTGCTTTCAGGGGAAGAGCATTCAGGGCAACAAAAGTACAGCATAACAACTTTCCATCTGCAGTCTTCAAGGATTCTCTGTCTTTGCTATTCCCCAAACCAGAGGCAGTATTTGCAGCTTTGTCTTTAATAGCACTGACAGACTTTTCTGCTTGGAATGTCTCTCACTGCTTTGCAGATCAGCTGTATTTTGTTATAGTCAGTGTTTTGCAGCACTGTTTCACAAAGCACATGTTGTGTCACAAGGATTTCCTTTTGCTGGATTGCTAGGAAATGAAGAAACTCACCAAACCATGGCACCTTCCATAGATCACTGAAGATCTTACACAGCTTCATCAGTCATCTTTCTTCCACGTTGAAAAGGACAGCTTACTTAAACTTTGTTTAGCCGACTGTCCCGATTGGCACTTGTGTAGGCCCTGGTATTGCTACACTCTTAAGTGAAATGAGATGGTGAACACTGCATGACACATGAAAAGGTGACTTCTGGGTGAATGTCTTCACAGTCCTCTGGGAAATACCTCAGCAGCCTTGCTTGCTAAATTAGCCCCACTCCACTGCAGGTTTGCTCAGTGTAATGGAGTCCTCCTCACCAAAATTTAGCTTCACCTTTGGGATGTTCCCCTGGCAAAAGCCAACACCAATCCCATCACTTTACAAGAGGTGTTGCTGACACTGGAAAAGAACTGTGGAAGTAGGACAGGGTAAGGTTTTGGAGGCTGCACAGGAGAACAAAGTCCCCAGTCTCCCTCAAGCTCTCATCCCAATCTGACGAGTCAGCACCAGGTGCCTCTCACAGAAAACACGTGGCAGCTCTCCACTGATGAGCAAAGCCATTCCCTTCCAGACCCGGGAACACATTCTCCTCTCACTCCAGTCAGCCACAGGGGCACGAGTACATATCAGGCAGAACTTGACTCCAAGGTTGCAAAAGCACTTTGGGCTCCTCTGGGATGGTTTTGAGTTCTTGGTTAGTGTCTGGTATCTTTTGCCCATCCTGAAAGAGCTAAGTTGCTACACCACTTTATGTTCTGATGCCAGAGGGCTGTCCCCACAGGAATGCCACCACACCCTCACATCCTCTACATCACATAAGAGCCTCCACTATAAATGCACTTTGAGCTGTTTTATCAAGCCTCCTGCTTACAGTTATCCAACACACCAGAAATTCTCTGCCCAGCTGCTAAATTACCAGCTTGCTTTCTGTCCCTTTAGTAGTTGTTTTCTACAAAGATAAGTCACAGCCAAGTGCAAATCACAGTTCCTTATGAACTGGGCCTGAGCTAACACTGCCCATCCTCAGTGCCTGCCTATTCTGTAATAACAGCTCTACCTTGCTGCAGAGCAGCAGGGGATTTGTCCTTGACTCAACAATTCTTCACTAAATCACCCAGAAAAGCTAAACTTCCATGTGGAGTACACATGGTGACTAACAGCCATCAAGGAGTTGATGAATAACCACAGCTGTAATTCATGTCCTTGATTTTCCCTTGAAATCCGCCAGGCTTGGTTCCTGGGGTCAATGACATGATGAGAATGGCATCCCTTTCGATTGCTTTTGTCCTCTTCATCTACCAAAGACTAAATCTATTTAGGTTTATACAATGGGACAGGTCAGAAAAAGAGGGAATGAAGGATGATTCCAGAAAACCAACCAAGCACCAAATAAGTGCTGGAAATCCTGAGTTCTCTGAGTACAGAAGGAAAGCAGGTATCTTCAGAAGCTTTTCTGAGGCATCTGGCGGAGAAGACATGAAGTGAATCTTCTTTCCAGCCCTTAGAATTCACTGGACTCCATCATACAGACCTGATCTAGCCCCTTTGACAAATCTGGTATCCAAACACTGGGAGAAGCCAAGACAGATAAGCCAAATATGGCTGAGACAACCACAACATAATTTTCTCTGTCCTTGCACATGAGCATGGATTGGACTAGCAAGATGAGGCAGGGAATACAGATCCTGGTCAGAGAGTGCTGAAATCAAAAAGGCCTAAACAGTACAGCTGCATCTGAGATAATGAAGATAAGAGCAGGCTTTCCTGCAGTACTAACCAACTTCCCACCCACCACTGAGAACATTGCCAAAGCCATGTGCAGCTGGATCAAGTCACCTATAGGAGATGCTTTTGCTCAAGCCCCATCAGCTGTATGAAAACTGCTGGTTGGCTTTGACATTCATGCAAAATTCCTCTCCACCCACATCACCAGGAGAAATTGATACAGGCCAAATTTGTTGCTAGCAGAAAACAGAGCAGCTCTCTTGAGGCGAATGGAAATTTCAAGAGCATTTCTCCTTGCTTTCCATGGGAGATAGGCAGAGGAAAATCTCAGCCCTCCAAACTTGCCTGTCCATGTCCCATTGCTCCTACCATCCTGCCCCAGCTTCATCTTGCAGAGGTCATATTTGACAACACACGAAAGCCAGCAGAAGTTTCTAACCAAAATCTCAGATTTTCCAGCCATTTTTGTGCAGCTGAGCACTGTCATCTGTCAAAGAGTGCAGCAGGAAGCACTGTGTGGATTCGATCTCCATCGAGCACCAAGCCCACAGCTCCAGGCACTGTCAAGGATCTCTTATCCCTGCAGCAAAGGGAGCAGCCAGGAAGCATGGAACTGGAACAATTAGAGTAAAAGAGAAAGCGAAGAGCAACCACTGCTACAGCAGGGTAGAAGCTGGACCACCTTGTGTGAAGGTATGCAGTAAAATGCCAGTGTCACAGGCAGCAAAGGTGAAATGAAGTCACCTTAGGAAAGCAACAGTAAGAAGTCACATTGCCAGGTGGCCCTGAAAGATCCAGGTATTGCAACTACCCTCCTTCCAGTGTAAGGTGTGGACTGGCTGGTGGGAGGGATGAGCTCATGGAGCTCTGAGGCAGGGGCTCGCAGTGCTCCCTGGCTGATGCCCTGGAAACACTTGCAGTGAGAGGAGGGCTGTATTTCTGGAGCAGTTCTCTGTTACCAGGAACAGGGCTTGAAATGCCCTTTGCACAGAACTCCCATCCCATTTTACCCACTCTGCTCACTCAGGAGAAATTCCAAGAGAACAACCACATCTGTTGCAAAGCTTTTTTGTGCTTACCTGGAATGAAATAATGCCTCACACACATATTTATTTACAGAAAGGCCTGGTGATCTTTCAGCTTATCAGGATGAAAGCTACATTGCAAGGTGAAGGAGGGAGGAGAAAGCAAAATTGTTGCTGATCAAATATAAAATTTACAAAGTATCTTCCAGGAAGCTGTCCCTGCCAATAGCCTAGTCCCAAAGTAATGTCTCATCTAAAAATCTAGTGGAATAATGGCATAAGCAAGATTAGGGTCCAAAAGCTGTCAGAAACTTATGCAAAACAACTCATGAAGTAGGATCTCAAAGTCTTCTTGTAATGGAAAGCTGATGACAATCAAAACTCATTCTTCAAATCTCATCTCCTATCCAGGCTGCTTCACCTTTCTGACTCTGAAAGCCCAGGTGAGCAGAATCCCATTCACCAATCCCCCCATGTTTTAGGAAGGAATGTCCCCAGCCTGAACATACATGAAAAGACAAGCCATGAAATCACAACAATGTCTTCCCAGTTTCATTTTCTCCAGCCATTTTTGCAAGGAGGACAGAGAAAAGGCAACTACTGCTCAAAATTCAATAGAAATAGAATTGAATAGAAAATTCAGTTAGCTTACTTAGCTTTCCCCAAAAATGTGAGAACTAGAAATGCATTGATTACCCTCTGTTTAACAGAGAACCTCACATTACTCCAGTAATACGCCTTAAGGAAAAACACAATGTACCAACAGAATTTTTCTACCTGCATTTGGAGTTTCTTTCAAAAATTAAACTGCCTTCTTTATTGTCTTATACAGTGCATAATCTGTAATTTTAATTCTACAAATCCCCTAATATATCTGTAGCAATCATGAAAAATGCTAAAAAGCTTTGCTCACGGATGTTGATAAAGAAATTATGCTTAGAAGAGGCAGGTACATGGAGAATACAGATCCTTCAAGCGGATTCAGTAATTAGAAATCTCACCTGTATTTATAGATGCTGCTGTGAAAATACTTTGTAAAATTTCCCTGTGGATATTCAACTCCTGCAAGGCTTGCTATCCCTTGCATGAAAACACTTTCCAGCACAACAGAGATGGATATTGTTTCAATACAGTCCTGCTACACAGAAAGCAACAACTAACACAGTGCTGCTGGTTTCCCACTGACAGCTGGTCCCCATACTGTGATTAACTGACAAAGAAAGAAGATTACAGACCTCCTAAATTTGCTAACACGGTCTTCAGAATTAATCGCATGAGGTAGAATAGGGAATATGAGGGTGTGAGCTGGTCCTGTAAAAAGAGTGCTTGTCCCTGAAGTCAGATGAAGCTGAATTTGCTGCTAAAACAAAACACCCTGCCCCAAATTATATTCTGAGTACTCAGAAATTAAGCAAGAAATATTCCACAGAACTTTGTGCTTGAGGAAGAAGCAGCACTTTACCCCTTCCCAGAAAGATGGCTTATGAAATTGCAATACTGCTGAAACATCTCCTTGCTTTCCCAAGCTGAGGACATTCTACTTTGCTGCTGGTTCTTTAGATCACCAGATTGAGCTTTAAGTCTTACTTCAAACTTCACGGCCTGTTACCCAGCCGCCTTAGGGAGACGGCAGGAAACATTCCGCCTTGCTGTGGGCACGTTCATTGTCCTTCCGTGTAAAAGGTCCCGGGGAAGTTGCGGCCAGTGCAGCAGCAGCAGCGGTGCGTGCGGCGCTCGCTCCCGGCAGCAGATGGCAGGAGCGCACCGGCGAGCGCGGCCCGGCAGCGGATCCGCGCGGGACAAAGCGGGATGCGCTCCCGCCGCACCGGGACAAGGCACGGAGACACACACACAGGCCCTCCCCACCACCGGACAGGGCTTACAGTGGAGAGGAAGCCAGCTCTGACACAACTGTTGCTTCGAGACTGGCACCAGGCTATCAAACCGCATTCGCTCCATCATTTTCAGCGGGTGTACGCCAGGAATCCTCTGGCAGCAAGCAATGTGTGGGGTGGGAGTGAGATGCAACTTTAAGAGGGGATAAGCCACAAGATAGACACCCAACCTGTCTACAATTCCTATTTAATGCCAGATTTCCAGCTTGTGACGGCTGACGGGAAAGGGCAGCATTTTGTCTAAGCCATCTGTACACAGCTCCTTTTGTGTCACTTCTCTTTGAGTATTTATGCCACTTTGCACAGCAGCACAACTGAGCAGGCAGTGAGCACCACGGCTTCAAAGGAGAACAACTGCTGTTTATAGAAGCACTGTCAAGAATATATTGCTAATGAATTTTGATAAGGTATGAAAATAGAACGAATCATTGCAGGTAAATTTAGTTAAAAAATTAGATTTTCTATTTCTTCATCAAAAACCAAGTAAACTCTCAGCAAGCACAGAGCTGCACAGGAGCAGTTCTTGTGCTCAATGGAAGCAGATAGTTCAGTTTAAGGACAAAGCCCTCCAGAGAGTTGGATTAAAGGTGAAATCAACATCTAACTAATCAGTTTCTCTCATTTATTTCCCTCCTAGGAACAGAGTGAATACAATAAAAGTAATCTGGGAGCATTCGAAATTAAATGCAAAGGGGATCATCTAAGAATGCACATACATCCATGTGTATCTGAAGAGCAGGGCTGGGATTTTGGAACTGTTTCAGGGCAATAAATAGAGAGTCTATCTGGAAATGGGAGAGGAGCAGAAAGCATTAAGAAAAAAACCAAAAACCCCAGTGTTCTTGTAAAGTCATGTTTGCATGTTTTAGTCAAGTGTATAAAAATTCTGAACTAAATAAATTTAAAATGCATCTAAATAGCAGAGACAAAGCCAAAACTAGCTTCTTAGTCAAGGAAATTGTGTTCTTATTTTGTCAGTGTGACTTCTCAGAAATTCAGGATACAGACTCTCTTCTGTGAGCAATGTGCTGCAGAAGAGGTAGGGGGTACAGCATGACTCCACCTGTAGGACCAAGATCCATCAAACTGTCAGCTGAGCTATGGGCCAGTGAAGGAACAAATCCAGAGTGGGAAGTCGGTGCATGTAATGCAGCCTTAGATGTGCGTGCTCTAACGGACAGCTGTGAACATCTGGCAACACAGAATACATCTGGGATGAGGGAGCATTGAAGGAACAGACCCAGGCATCCTTTGAGTTTACAGAAATAGCAAACTACCACCACAAGCACTGTGCTGGTAATGCTGCCACTACATGAACTACAGCACTGTGCCCAGCAATAGCAGCATCAGCTCTCAGGGGGCTACAGACACTTCTGAAGCTGCATTTAAATAGCTGTTGTCACACTCACACTGTAGGTGTGGGCCAGCAAAAACCTTAATGGAGGACACAAACACATACTTCTCTACCCCAGAACACCCCTCAGCTTTCAAACACTGCTCAGACACTGTCACAGGAGACACTGCTGGGATATCTCTCTTGCTGGCTCAAGTCACGCATATCCAGAAGCAACCCACCAGCAAGCCCATTTCAAGCTCCAGAATCAATTTTCAAGTATTGAAACATAATCCCTGGACAGGAGAGTGATGCAGGATGTCCTGTCATGTTCTTTCCCCCATGGTCCCAACCCCACATTCAGTCGGGAGTCTGGGAAAAGAGAGGTGGGTGGGTAACTAAATCTTCATACCCATTTTCCCATTCCACTGCAGTTAAAAGGAAAGGGCCCAGCCCCAGCAGTCAGACAGTGTGAGAGGCAGGTCATATCTTGCAAGGGGACTGGGTGGAGGTCCAGTTTAAAGACCATGGGAGGAAATTCTCTCCTTTGGGAAAGTCAGGGTAGCAGGGATGACAAAAGGAACACGTCTGGGAAATAGCAGAGAAAGCAGAAAAAGTGAATGAAGTGGCAAACAGAGCCCTCATAGGGCCATGAAACTTGCAGATTCCATGAGGGATAATTGTCAAATCTAATTGGATGCGGTCTGGATTTAAAGCAAAATTGTGGCAGCTCAGAAGACACATACAGGTTCTAAGCATTGACCAGCAACACTCACTAGAGCTCCTTGACTTTGTTGCTCACTCTGCCAAGGGTAGATGAGCTCGGCATGGAGCAGAGAGTGGCCAGAGACTCTGCAATTCAGAGCCATGCTTCTGAAAGCCCAGAGCATTTCAGCTCAGAGGCCTGAGACCCGAGTTTGTGTAACAGAAGAAACAAATGTGGAAACAAGTGAAGCAAAGACTGCTTGCGGCAGGGAGGAAATGCAGGAATTGGGCTTCGGGGGAGCCTGCATTGCTAAAGAGCAATCGCTTGATTGCACGAAGGACGAGCGCTGGGAGATGTCTGACTCTCCTGCCTGCTTGAGATGCTCAGCACACAAACAGCCCTGGCTTAGTGAGCCCCAAACCACAGCTGCACTCCCCACACCGGTGGCTGAAGTGAGAACAGCCTTTCTCACCTATTTCCCCTCCCGCTCAACTGAGCGGAATTCATGATCATCATGCAACCCTTGTATCCCTTGCAAGTTGTAGCACTTTTCCTGCTTTTCCCAACATGTCAGCCAGGATCAGAGGCTGCTCTGCCAACCCTTGTGTTCAAAACCTGGGAAATGGATTTAGCCCATGGAAACATGGAAGGAACAGGAGGTCCATTGCTTGTCCCCAAGCGACGAGCTGCCAGACTGCCTTCCTGACTTCCTTCCCCTGCTCCGAAACAAAGCTGGAATTCTCACAGCATCATCTCCTAGCTCCAGAAGCTGGAGTTTAATGACAGCATAAAATTTAACATCACACTTGATTAAAAACAGAAACAAAAAAATGCAATTATGAGTTGGCACCATTGCAAGGCACTCAGCTGGTATTTTGTCCCCTGCACTGGGGAATGGCAGGGGCAAGCCCAACCACTAGAGACTAGCACAAACACAGCTCAGGTGTAAACCCCCTTGGCCCCTGAATGAGCCAGCCCCTCTGCTGCCATGGCAGTGGCATGACATGCCAGCAGCCTCCAGGGTAATAGAGGAAGATATTTTTTACCTCTTCTCTGTTGCTTTAAATATGTGTCTCCACACAGCATCCCACTGTCTGCCCTGCAAGGTCACACACACGCGCCATTGAGGCAGGGGCTGGGACAGCCACACACCGCTGGCAGTATGGATGCTCTTCCCATTTTATGTCTTTTAAAAGCTGTTGACTTGAAGCAGAGAGAAAAAGGATCAATAAACTGAGGAGTTGCAATCTCTTTTGGGTATCTTAAGAGCCTGGCTTTTGGCTATTTTCAGCAAATTAGTGTGGGGCTCTTACACTTATTCCTGCTCTATGTGAGGTGAAAGCAGGACTGCCGCCAGCTCCATGACTCATACAAACACAGGGGAGGAAACATAAAACAAGCTGCCTGCTTGCTCTTTCCCAGGGCTTAATCACACCCTTTGTAACTATTTGATGTGCCTGCTCCAGCACATCTGAGGTTGCACCATGAGAACAAACAGGGATGGGGCTGGCTCTTGACAGCTTCCACACAGAATTGCTGCCAGAGCCCCCTCTCAAACTTCCCAGTGAACAGAGAGAGGAAAATGAAGATCTGTCTGCACTTTTGAGACAGTAGCTCCCAACAGTCACTGCCAGCTGGACAGAAACAACTGTTATGTTTTGTTACAAACCATTTTTGGCTAGGACACACAAGACGATCCATTGTCATCCATCACCTCCATGTACCAACCTAGCAAACACCTACAGAGCTGTTCCTCCCAAAGTCTCCAAATCCTGAGCCACAGACAATTATTTGTATTGAATTCAGGTTCAAGCACTTGACAAAGATGTGTTGGAGGTGCTTGACAAGTGTTCAATATTTGGAATTTGGCCATGTTGCCAATTCTTGTCTTCTGTCTTTTTCTGAAGATCCAAGTTTCTGGAGTCCTAAGGCAGGGCAAAAGTCTCAGCTTAAATTTATGAAAAGAAATGAGCAATTCCTATCCATCACAGCTGCAAATAACCAAAAATACCCTGACGGAGATGAGTCTCGCTTAAAAGCTGAAGAAAACAGCAGAAATAAAAATATACCAAGAGCTTTTAATTTTAGAGTCCAACTCAGCTCCTGAATGCCTCAAGTTTAGCAAACCAGCTCACTGCTATTTCCTCTGTGCTTCCCTTTGGATGGCTGGCATCAGCTTTCTCTACAAATTTATTGAGTAAAAAAAATGGCAAAGTAAAACCCACTGGGTCTTATATAGGGAGATGGAGAGATGGCGCTGAGGAAAGGGACAGAAGGATCTCATGTATTGTTCCTTGAGACAGTGCTGTCCTGGGAAAAACACTCCAAAAAGGAATCTGCCTGCAGCCCTAGGGATGGCAAGGGCAGGGTATATTCTTTCCAGGACAGAAAGCTTCCTTCTCTGGAGCGCAGGAGCACAGTGCATCTTTTCCCAGCACCTGCTGGTCCCTGCCTTGCTGTGATCTTCAAGGTGCCCACTTTCACATCACAAATTCTGCTGGATTTCTAATATCCCTTCACAGTTCTTCCACCCAGGCCAACTCTCTCCAGGCTCAAAGCAAAACAGCAGCAATGTACTGGAGGAGTCAGAAACACCACTGTGAGCAGGGAAGAAAGGCTCGATGCCAGGGACCACTTCCTGCCAGGTCCTGCAGTGCAGCACAGTTTGGGTGCCTCTGTCAGAGACGATAGCAGCAAGAGGCTTCCAGGAGCTTAGAGAGCCCTCACTTGCTCACCAGCTTTACTGCTGGGCTCCTTGCTTACTTCCCTGCTCAGTGTGAGTTAATTATTCCCACCAGAGCATCCCACTTGCCCATGGGGGCATCTGGAAGGAGCATTCACACAGGGCAGTGCTATGACTTGATGCAAACGGTGACAGAAATACAAGTTGAGTTCAGCAGTTCTTCTAAGGCAACACACACCAGCACATGCAAAAGCCAGCTCCTGCCTTCCCTTCTAGCTACTGTCATGGCTTTTACAACCTCACACCAGCCCAGGTGAAGCTCTGTCCAGGGCTCTGCACACCTCCAGGCTCCTTCAGCTGATGTCCCACAACATCCCTTGGGACACTGACCAAAGGAAGGGGACAAGCCTGTCAGACCCCACTTCACCCAGTTCTCAGGACTGCCAGACCTCTGCTGATAGCCAGGGCCCAGCAGCAGCAAACCTCTGCAATGCCATGCTCTAATGCCATGCCCAACAGCTGCAGCCTTCATCACTGCCTGAGGATTATCCTCCTCTAACCCCCCTCCAGCTCCTCTCTGCGATCTGCCCACCCCATTCCACAGCCTGGCACAAGGCCAGGCTCCCCCGCCTCCAATCTCCGTTACTCCATCTGTCCAAGTCCTGGCCTTTTTCAGCACCCATCTGATGCACCACGGGCACAGCCGCTCAGCCCCAGAGCTTTCCACCCTTCAGACACCTCCCAAAGGGCTCCTCAGGGGTGCACAGATAGTGACAAAACAAAGTTTTGAACATCATGCTCCTTGAGACCACTCCTTTTTCCTTCCCCCCCATCTCTGCGCTCACAGGCAGCCAAGAGCCTCACTCCCTCGCTATTTCTGGATGTGGGCAGACCCTCCTCTGCCTCTGCTATTGAAGATGTCTGACATAGCAGACAGGCCAGTGCCTGGCATTTGGTTACCTTTCATGCTGTTTAGCTTCTACCCAGAGATAACAGAACCCTGCCAAGAAACTTAGTTGTCAAGGAGACCTTTTTCAAACAACCATTTGGTAGAAGCTACTTATTATCTAGGGTAACACATCTCCACGGCAGAGCACTAGGGTTAACTGCCTGCTAGCTCTGCCTCAGTTAAAATACAGTCTCAGAGAGCAAGGAGAAAGCCAAAATGAAGTTGGCAGCAAAACCAAGTCCCAGAGTTCATAATTTCAGATACCTACAGGATTCTCTGGAGGCAGTGCAAGGTCACCAAAGAGAGCTGTGTTCCTCCTAGTATCATGGCTCAGCCTCCCCCTCACTCTCTTACACTGATTTTATAATCCAAATTCAAGCCAAAATGCGAAGAAACAGATCCTAGCCTTTCACTAGCATTGACTGTGTCTCCTCTGGGAACTGCATATTTCAGGTGGCAATATTTAACCTAGAATGAAAGCAGAAGCAGCTGTACAGGGAAAGCACAAGACCAGACAGGTGGGTTGGGATGGTGCTGAGCACAGGGCTGGCAGGCGCCTAATGAAAGATGTAGCCGAAGGGCATGCAAAGTTTCACTCTATGGATGCAGTTCTCTAGTTCCCACTGCATGTTTCCTCCCAGTCCTAGCAGAGGACAGATCTCTAGGGCAATAAAAGCTCCTTTTTTATTTATCTCTGCCTTCAGCAATAACAATTTCTATTTTCTCTGTTTCCTTCTTCAGACACTGGGTAAGTTAAGAGGGAGAAATCTGTCACTTCCACCCCCCCCTTACCCAATAAATAAGGCTCCCTCACAGCGGCATTATGACCTACCAATAATTTCACCAACAGAGAAAAGGCAGCCAGAGAACAGCAGCCAGGAACAAAGAGTGCATGTGGGTAATACAGAAGAGTTACCCTGCACGTAATCTTCAAAACCAGCCAGAAATGAAGCAGTTGCAGGAAAAAAAGGCATTTGCAAAACTACCAGGTGTCAGCTGATCTATTTCTAATTGCCTGAAATGACAGCTCCTGACAGCATAAAGATAATCTTACATCTCTGGAGAGGAGTTTCAAAGGTAGGAGATATTTCCTGGCACGGGGAAAAAGCTGAGCTGGGAATTCAGGTTATAAGGCACATAACAAAGTGGGAGCCATTTTAAGGTCTTCAATCACTTACTACAACACGGGGCTTTATTTGGTGCAGCCTCTTCTGTACAAAACACATAAAAATAGCAACTGGTGAGACATGAAAATCAGAGATAGTGAGCTTGTGCCAGAGACATTTAAGGGCAATGATGATCTGCTGTTATGGCTTCAAGCAGTGATTTAAGACTCCATAATTAATTCTTTGCTCTGTGCCGGCCATGAATGAGGGGGGAGGTATCAAGGGCTATAGTTCCATCTTCAAGATAAAGCAAGCCTGAAAATGCACTGGATATAAAGGGACAAAATGTAGCAAAGAACTCAGAATATGAAGTTGAGAGTTTCATTCCATACCAAGTTTTTGCTCAGTCTCCTACCATAACAAAGACCTAGACAGTTAAGCTTCTTATGCAGTTTGTCTAGAGATTAAATTCAGCACCAATTTATCATATGGCAAGGTCTTCTCTGCAGAACCTTCCACTAAAAGAGCAGAAAGTATTAGCAGGTAAATTCTTTTTACTATATACATTTATTGAAATCTGAATTCAGCCTACAGGGCCAAACTAAAGAATACAGTAAAATTTTAAGCCCCAAATTTCTTTTTTCCCCTTTTTTTTAGGAGAGACTGGTCACTACATTTTCACACTTTCTTCTCAGTAATGTGCATGTAGGATCTCTGTCAATTTGTATAAACTCTAAAAATTATCACACTGAGAGGCCATCTATGCCCTCAGCACCATGGTGAATGCATGGTGACTCCCTTAATCTAAGTGCTATGTTTTTATCCTGGGAAAACAGGTTCACAGCCCAGCACCAAAAGACCATTTGGTCCCTTGGTGGGCCACTGGAGGCCCCTAGAATTAATGCTGACTGGAAGGAGGAAGTAACCTAAGAGTGGAAACAGCAACTCCAGAAATATCTCTCTAGTGAAACAGTGGGTACTAGAAAAAAAAATTTGGAAAAAAAAGGTAAAATTTGTCCTCCTCTGTGCTGAATTCTGTGTTTTTTAAATATCAAATAAATCCACAGAGCAGCACAGAAGACAGAAATCCACTATGGCCAAGATTGAAACATTCTGAAATTTTACTTCCTTTGGAGTTAAAACAAAGGACATAAAACCTCTGAAATTATTCACAAGAGGAAGGATCTAAAAATATTTCAGATACTTAGGTACAGGAGCAGCAAATAGAAAATACACAAAACATTTCAAAAACTTCAAGTTCTCTGTTGCAGAAAAGAAACATCAGATCTTGTTATTTTTCCTTTACAATGGAAAATCGAGGCAATGCAGTCTCGTGGGTTACCCCACTCAGATGGAAAACGATCAAAGGTTTTCGCTACAGCTCTGCTTATCAGGTGTTTAAAACAGCTTCACTCATGACCTTTGCCTTCCAGAGCAGGATGCTCTGGACTGAGAGGACAAACAGTTGGCCAAGAACAGCAGAGGCAAACTTTTCCTTCTTGGTAAGCAGTAGAGGATACGTGTGTGCACAAGGGAGAGGCTGTGACCCTGCAGACGGACAGGAGTGGCATTCCATCCGACAGCACCGGAAACCCACAGCCAGGCCTGGCTGCCCCAACACGCACAGGACAAAGGCGAACAAGCTGGAACCCAGCCGGGAGCACTCTGCCAAAGCTGTTTGCCAGAGGGAAATCCCAAAAGACTGTGGCCTGGAGCCAAGGATGTGGGGACAGGGAATTAAAGAAGTCCATCTGAAGTTGACGGAATGTCCTTCTCCTGCATTTGCAGTGTCCTCAGGACTGATGGGGTCTTTCTGCAGAACATGTGTCAGAACAAGGAGTGGAGCTGCATTGGAAAAACCCAGGAGAATGGGCAGAAATATTCGTGACGGTTTCTCACCCTCAACACAAGCCACTCCTTGCTTCAATGCCAAATGACCACACAAGCCACTGATTCCACATGAAAAAATGCCAATGTCTTGTGCACCTAAGTGACATAGATGAGCAGCAACACCACATAAGGACTTAGGAAAGATTTGGTGCAAAGATGGACACCAAGCAGCTGGTTCAGGACCACAAAACAGGACTGATCTTCCACAGAGTGGGAAAGGATCCAGAAAATCCAAGTAATTTCTAATCTGGGAAAGTACAATGAAACCAGAGTTTGGTATCCACAGTTCACACCAGGACTTGGCCCCTTTTGCTCAAAAAAAGCCCTAGAGATACTCAAACAGAAAGAAATGAGACAGGGAGATCAACCAAAACCAATTAGCAGACTCCAGCCAGAAGGCAAAAATATCCTTGCCATTACTGGCATGCTGAATTTCAGCTGCAGGATGAAGGCTGCAAACTTTGACAGTAGGAGAAAATCAGCTTCAGGGCTTCCAACAGGCGGGTCCCAAACCAGTTAGATTTATTTAACAAACAAAATACATTACAACTAGCATTTTCTCTTATCACTGTTAAGTGGGGATTTTCCAGTTTGTTTGTTTTTTTTTAAACTCTGTAGTTTCCTAAAAAATTCCAGGGTAGGCACTGACTTTCTTAGTGAATACATAGCCTCCAGTAAGCTTGTTTCTCCCATCCACCTTTCACAAGCCCTGAAGCAGTTGAATATTCTTCTTTAAAGTTAATTGAGTTGGGCTGAATGAGCAAGATGTCAGTCAGCAAAGCATCAGCATGTTCTCAGGGCACAAAGATCCAGAGGGGTGGGGCAGAAATGAAGAGCTGAAGAGGATGTGACACATCCATCCCCAGGACTCAACAGATCACTTTCATGAGATACTGCTGGTCTTTCTTTCCATGGCCAGTTATCCATGCTCATGTATATGTGCAGGCAGACACCAATCCTCCTTCTCAAGACGCACAGCAAGTAGCAATCCCAAAATAGTTCCCCTGACATCCAAGAGATTTCTCCATAAGTAAGGTACAACTCAGTGAGAGCAAGGACACCAAAGATAGCCTGTAGCAAGTCTGTAGCTCTCCTTCCCTGGATTGATTTATTAATTTCTTCTGTGCTGGTGATTATAAAGAGGGGGAAGGGGATGAGGAGACAGAGACAAGGCCCTTGTGTGCAATGAAATTAAATGCACAGCAGCAGCCATCATTAATGATGCATTATGGAATAACAAAGGGAGCCTGGTTGATTGACACTCCTTAACAAGTTGTGTATAATAAACACTTCTCTCTAAACAGAAGGTTCCTGATTATGGGATATGTTCCCCCTCATGTTAATGATGATGTTTATTGTCATAAACGCACCCCACTTGAAAGGGGAGAGGCACCCAAAATAAAAGGAGGATTGACTGGGAGACGCTTGACTGAAGAAGCCATGAGGCCACCTTGCTGAGGTCTGTATAGAGTGAAGTGCAAAAGGCTGAGAAGTCATCCAGGAAAATAAATGACTGCAAAACAAGTATGACAATCAGGGGCATGGATGCTCTGGGTTTAGCTTCCTCAGAACAGGATCTGGACCGTATTTTTATTATCTTCTCTAAATAGATGAGTATTAGTGTAGAACCTTGGTTCCCTACACTGCACATCAGCTTCTACGCAGAGCACAGAAGCTGCCTGGGAAGCCTGCTGGGGGGTACAGGCAGCCCTGCTCACCCACATGCTCAGAGGAGCACCCCAACACAGGAGACAGCAGGCTTTCCTTCTCTCAGCACCAGCCTAGCCTGGCTCAGGGGTTGACAGCAGATATGAGGCCTCAGCACTTAACCAGGACTGCCCACTCCAGACTGGTGGGAAATCAGCCAGTTCATGCTGACACATTCCTGACCCCCAGGACCTCACTTGTCCCCAACAGCTCATCCTTCTCTCCCCTGATAACTCTTAGTGCAATCACTTTTACCTCCTTCCCTCATCCCTCTTGCAGTACTCTCTTACCCTTTCCATTAGACCCTAATGATTAGAGGCTGCATGGAGCTCATGAGAGTTCATGGGTGACAGACTATAAACCACTACTGGTTGGGTTCAAGCCACAGCCCCTGAAGCAGGCAGAGTCCAAGCCAAGGGCTGTAGGTTCCTCACAGGACTAGGACACATCCCAGGCCACTCAAGCTGTGCAGAACTGCACCACTTCAGACCTCCCAAACCCTGTCTCACCAGCAGAGAATTTATCTCCAAGAAAGAGGCTCATCTAGTGAGGGACAGAATTCTCTTAAAGGGAGGGTTAACTTCACTGCAGGGTTTGAATACCTTTTGCTCTTCAGGACAAAATCCAAAATGAAATGGGATGAAAGGACACGAGCTCAAGAGAAGCAGAGGGTTTATTCCTAACCAGAAGTGTTCACATTCAGAAATGCATCTAAGCAAGCACCCCAAACATTTCCAGACAGTTCTACAGGCCAGAGGTTAGGCCCTGGAACATGTCACGTGGAAGTTTGCTGGCAGACATTGAACAGAGGGTGTAAACTCTGAGTTTCCCAGAGAGCAATTAAAAGCAAAAGGCAGAAAATTTGCAGCTCTGTAATTAATGCCAGTGAGAAGTCAGAACAGAGGGTGACATCACCACAGCTAATTACAACTAGGGGGAAGGGTAGGACTAATCGTTACCCTGACCCTGTGATCCATATCTGACTTGCTTCAATTGTGCTCCTGGCCAGACTTTCCAGGATGAGCATGATTCCCATGGCATGTTTTTGGCTGTTTGTGCCGAGCACATGTGAGGACAGACCCCCATATATTTCACACCGTTATTAAAAAAGGAAGGTAGGCAGGAATGAGTCTGGGGACAGATCATAAGGCTGCCCATGGGTGTTGCAGCAGAACAGTCCCTTAAGGATTCTGCTGTAAGAAGATCCTTTAAGGCACCAAGGAACTGGCCAGGCCTGACCTCTCTTCCCCTTCCCGCATTTAACTGCCCAAATCCCTTTTTCCACACCCACCCCAGAGCTGGCATTACTCCAGTAGCCAGAAATAAGCAGACATCTGGCACCAAATGTGAGTGAAGCACTTCTGCACTCCTTGTGCCAAGACAATTCTCCCCGGGCTGTCACCATCGGTGGCCGGGAAGCTGCTATTTCCCCATCCACACAGGGGATGGATGGCAAGGGCTCTACAGCTCATTGCTATTGCTGGGCAGATGGGTCAGAAAGCAACAAAAGCCAGAAGAGGCAGGAGTTGCTTAAGGAAGGTCCGCTCTCATCTGCCAGCCAGACCCGGGAAGACTCTATTGATACATCTCGTGGTCCTGATGCTATCAGTGTTCTGGGATGAGCCCATGAAAGGAACTCTGTGTCACCACAGGAAAAAGGCAAAGGTAGGTCCAGAGCTGAAAAGCAATTGCTGCAGTGCTACACATGGTCACTAAAACTTCAGGGTACCAAATTTTCAGCCATGATCTTCAGCTGCCCTGTTCAGCCATTGCAGCTGATCCTCACAATCTGTTTAATCCCCTGACTCAGGGGCATTTAGCTCTCCCACTGCCATGCAAAAGGATACCAGAAAATTGACAAGTGGTCTGCAGAAATGCAACACTACAGCAAAAAATCCCTCTGAAACAGGAACCAAAACAAGGCAGCCAACATACTGTAATTTGTGCCCTCCACCACCCTGGAGGGACACACATCCACTCTGCCATGTAAAGGAAATTATTTCCAAAGTTGTTTGAGTGGAATGGCATATCAGTAGTGGGAGATGTCAGTTTCAAGGAAAACTAAACAAGGTTAAAAATTGACCAGATAGAAAAAGAAAAGCTATATCTAGAGGAAAGGGAAGGGGAAGTTGCATCGTCTTGGTTTTATTAAGATTGTTCTTTATAGAAAATGTGACGTTAGTATTTGGAGTCACTATTTTGGCATTGCATGAAAGCAACAGGCTCAGTGAAGAAGCAGAGAAAGTAGACGGTTTCTGATTAACTCTTCAGCGTGATTCCAGTGCAGCAAGTTAAACCTGACAGCATAAAGAAAGATAACCCATTGCACAGAATTTTACTTTGAGTCTTGGTACAGGAGGTGTTAGTAACACACAAAAATTATTCTTAAACACTTTTCTAAATCACTGTGCATACACAGCACACCTGCCAAAAATATTTAACTATTATATTGAAACATTGTCAGAGACTGCATATATTATATGCTAGTGAAAATTTCCTGGTAGCATTTAGATATGCTTCAATAATGCTTCAAAGATTAAAAACATGATGGAAATCTACAGCATGGCTTCAAAGTAAGACATCAGTCAGTTTATACAGAAAACCACAGTAACAGACCTGTAATACTTAACTGTTAGTCTGCAAAGGTTCATTACAAATTCCTTTTAAAAATCTTTCTCATATCCTTCTCCCCTTTCTCTATTCTTGTTTTCAAAAAGACTGCAGGAATCCCCTGGATTAAGGGAGAACTCACAGTCCAGTAGCATGCAATATTCAGTCAGTCCTAAGGCTATTACAGCGCGCTGCTCCCATGCAGAGATAAGCAGTGGGTTAGAAAAATATCTGAGCAGTTCCAAACATCAAGATGATTTCACACCTCAATGGAAAATATGCAGGCTAATATTGCAGCAGTCATTATGGCATTCAGCATACAGTCATGCTAAAATCCACAGAAGAATATAGCTACATTCCTTCACAGGATTAGAAGACTGATCCATATACCACTGAAACCAACAAGATTTTTTTCCATTAAGTGGGAACTGGGTTGGATCCTGTAAAACATTTACTCAGTGAGCTTTCATGAGATGCAGAAGTGCAGAACAGCTCCACTATCAATGTGGAGATGCACCAGCACACAGTGATTTCTAATGCAGACTGCACGTGCTTATTTGCTTTCCTACTAGAAGGGAATAGCTGATTACAGAATGGGGTTGGTAATGAGGTTACATAGGTGGGCACTGCAAATAATAAATAAACAGGAACAAATACATGAATTCATGGCCATCTAAGGAATAAAGCTAAGGTAAAATCAATAGCACCACTTTTGCATATGCCAGAAAGGTCATGCATGCAGCTTTTGAGAACAAGTACATGTTATGTGATGTTTTGAGAAAATGACATATGTAAGTAGTCCTAGCAGAATGCAACAGTCCTTAAAGAGCTTTAAGTGGCAAGTTTTTGTAGCATGTAGACTAGTATTTTTTGGTCTCTGAGCACACAGCCTTCTAAAGTCACAGAAGCACACTAAGGCAACCTAACACATATATATGGCCTTAAAAATCAACCCAGCCATCTGTGTCACCTGCTGTTGGAGGTGAAGAAGCTGACCCAGTGTGTGTTTGAAAGTCTCACTCAAAGACTTTTTTGAGTGATGGGTGCTAAGGTAACAGGGGTGGAATGAGGGCTGGAGCATCTATTTCTATCCAGAAATAGAACTGGAATAGAAACCCAGCAACATTTGCGTGTGTGTGTGTGTATGCGTGTGTGTCTGTGTGTGTGTGAAGAGCTGAGTAGGAGGAAAAAAGCCAGCACTGAACATTGTCAGGAGGCCTTCACCTAACAATCCTGGCCAAAAGGTATCCAACTGCAGCAGATTTCCAACATGGGAAGTCTATTTCCACCCTGAAGTTTTACAGAACGGACACCAGAGCCTGTACCTCCCACCATGGAAAAAGCCAATTCCACAGAAATCTAATGAATGGCTGATGATATTCCTGTCTACTAAAAAATATTAGACAAAACTGATAAAACGCAAGTAGCAGAGGACAGTGGATGGAGGAGGGGAAGATAGAGAAACATACAACCCATCAGGCCCACAGACTAAGAGCAGTTCATGTTTAGTCATAATGTTTGTTCCAGCAAAACAAGCTTTGTGAATTACATGTTTTAGATCAAAATCCTTAAGAAAGACTGTGCCCCACACTCTGCTACAGAGCACATCCCTGGCTGGTCTCAGAGAGAAGGACCTGTGTTGTACAAGCCACCCATTCAGACACTGGTCAAACACTCAGCAGCATTACCTTCCTGTTAGCAGAACTCTTGAGTTCCATATCCAAACCCCTTGAAAAAGAGTGTCTGAAAAGGGGGGTGGATAATATACTTTAAATTCCACTGCTATGAGTAAGGGTTGTTTAAGAAGCCAGAAAACATGCATTTATCTCTTTAACATTTATCTCTCTAACATACTTGGAGATTCTTTTAGTCAAAATGCTGGAGACAAGGGCTCAGCAAAGAAGGAATGAGAAGATATCGAACTGCAAAATACAATGGCAGCCACATCAAAGAAGCTCACACAAGTGAAAAAAATCCAAGCAGCTGATCTGTCTGCACAACTGAATGGCGATGCCATTTATTTTTAAACACTGTTATTGCTCATGATACTTGCATCTACTTCTCCTCTCACCCACACTGGAGCAGCTGCCCTGTTTGTGTGAAAAGGGAACTTGTGAGCTTCAGCACTCATTAGGGCAATGCCTCACACAAGCAGGCTCTGACTGGGATGCCAGTGTGACGAGTCTGTGTGAAAGGCAAAAATGACAGGGTGGGAGGGAGATCATGGTAAAGCAACAGTCAGTGTTCAACACTTAAAAAACAATCCTGGGTCAGTTTGACCATGGACTGTCTGACAGTGACAAGGAGTAGAAACTTCAGGGCAAAGTGTGAAAAGGCAGAGTAGCCTACAGCAACAGGCTCTGACACACCTACCCCAGCTTTCAGCAGTGTGCAGCTCAGAGGTTTCTGCATGCAGCCTTGTAAATGCTAAATAGTCACTTGACAGGCAAATTCTCTATGAATTTGCACAACTCCCCTTAAACCCATTTGTATTTTAACCTTCCTGTGTCATGGGGCAAACAAGCTCTGTGCTGCAACTATCAGTCATGAGAAATGCTTGCATTTCAGTGGCCACCTGCTAAGTTTATTGGTGCCTATAATGCTTCTACATCATGGAATATGATCAAAATTCATATCAAATCACCCTTTCTACCCCACTCACTGTCATTACTATCAGGGGAAAAAAGAGTAAAGCACATAGGGGATACTCCTTCTAGATTGCAGTCACAAATGCCACGAATCAGTTCATTATTTTAAGCCATTTCTTTCCTAAAGCAATATCTTAACAGTTTGGGCTGCTCTATGGCTGCTTTAGAAGGAAGAGAAAGATTATATTCTGACCCAGGCCTGATGATCAGAAAAAAACCTTCTCTACCAAGCAATGACAAGTCTGAGCAGAGTGCTTCTGTAAATTGTATGAGTATTATCAGTCCAGACAAGTCCCACCACAGAACAGAGACTGGGGCAAAGAGAGGAAGGCACCAGGGCACACACATCCCTTCTGGCACTGCTGGCTAACAAACCCTGCTCCAGGGGAAAGAACTGACAAACTATGTCTGGCTTGTGCATTGCTAAATTAAAGCTGATATATGGGAGATTTATAAGAAGGGCTGTAATACAAGAATGCTGTCAGGTCTAAAGTGAAGATATGGGGATTTGTTAGCAAAACCCACTTTCCCTGTCCATCCCACCCTGCTATGTATCAGTCAGACTAGAACCACAAGCACCTCAGAGAAGAAGCAACTGCCTACTGAGCCCACCCATCTGCCTGTAAAGCCAGCTGTCTTGTTCTTTCAGGAGAGGATGAAAGACCCTGAGGTTTCTCCTAACTGTGCTACCACAAGACAACAAAAGAGGATTATTCCTCACAGCCTGTGGGGTGGCACTCCCCAGAGCCCACTTGCATCCTGGATCCCAGGCAGCCTGACAGCAACACTGAGCACCAACGTCCTCCAAAGCAGTGCCCAACAGCTCTGTGGTTCCCTACACAGTAGCTGGGACCTTATGCTTCGTGGAGGAGAGCAGCTACTCGCATTCCTGAGGAACCACCTGACACAGGGCTCACTGGGAAGCTGGGTGCAAGCTCCCAAGGCTAGACTCTACTCCTAACTAGAGAAAGGTCTGTGGGCCAGGCTGTGGCTTCCAGGACACTACTGCAACCCTTTGTTTGCTCTTCCTAAAAGCACCACGTGGATCTGCACCAAGATCGGTCTTGAAAGGCAGTGAGAAAGGAGAGCAGTGTTGCATAGAGATTTCATTTCCATGAAGCCAGTAGCATCATGGGTTATTGGAAGCAATTTTTCCATCCAGGGCATATCAGGCCCAAGGCTAGCACTTCACAAAAGGACAAAGGAGAACAATACTTCACAGTTCTGTTTTCCAGCCTTTTCTTTCAAGAGTCCTCTAAGTCCCAGCACACAGTAGAGTCCAAACTTACTAGTGTTGCATATAAATCTCAAGTATTAACTCAGTACTGTCCAGAGATTGATAGAGGAAAGAAGGAATAAGCCTAGCCTATTCCAAGACAAACTCTCAGTACAGTTTGCATTCCTGGTTGTTCATTGAATCATAGAATCATTTGGGTTGAAAAAGACCTTTAAGATCATCAAGCACAACTGTTAAGTTGTCACTACCAAATCCATCACTAAACTGTGTCTCTAAGGACCACATGTACATCTTTTAATTACATCCAGGTATGGTGATTCAACCACTTTCCTGAGTAGCCTGTTCCAATGTTTGACAAACCTTCCTATGAATACATTTTCCCTAATATCCAATCTAAACCTCCCCTCATGCAACCTGAGGCGACTTCCTCTTGGACTGTCACTTGTTACCAGGGAGAAGAGACCAACTTCCACCTGGCTTTCAGGCCGGGTTTTTTGAGTTCACAGTTATTCTAGACAAGCAGTGTGTTTCAAGGATGGGGAGAGCTCCTGAGGTTAGTACATATGATCCAACCTTTCCCAGACACCCCAGTAAAGCCTATCAGCCTGAATTCCTACTCATTGGGTAGACAGAGTATCCCTTTTTATCTAACCTGTTCTTTGCTCTGCTCTGTTTTCCATCTCTGTTAAAACTAAAACTAACCCAGCCGAGGGAATGTGCTGCAACTTATTGAGAGATCTGCCATTCCCCTTAACCACCATAATGTATTTATTACAAAGGAACTTACTTTGACCTTAATTTCCTTCCTTCCTTCCTGCTTCTCTCTGCTTATAGCTCTGCTTTTCAAACTAAGCAAACAGAGTGCCACAGTGGCCATCTGCATAATCAGAACAGCTTGTGGTGCTATCAGGTATTTAATGACAGAGCAGCTCCAACCCCAACCTCAGGAGGTTTCCTTGAAGCAACATTCTCCCACTCTGCTGCTCACTTCACCCAGAAACTACCACACACATTATGTTTTTAAGAGCTGTCTCCCATCGATTACATTCTTCTCTTTGTGTCCCTCTCCCTTGATAAGCTCTTGCAGGCATTACACGCTTTTGTGCAGGCATCAAGCCGTCTTCTGTTGTTTAGAGGCACTTGTCTCCTCCTCTGGAGCTTACTGACGTAGGAGTGCTGGGTTTTCCCACCTAATCCTCTTGCTAAGGGTGAATCTGTCTCCAAAGGCTCTTAGCATCACCTCAAGATGCTCCATGCCATAAGTGAGAGAAGGAGGATCAAAACACTGTCTGGAGAAACACAGGGTTCTTTCTGGTGGTTATTTTTTTCCATCCTGCAGAGGGTCCCTGCCGTGTGGGACAACTGTGCCTATTACAGACACTGCATTTTAACACCTTAGTCTCCATTGCTTAATATTTCAAGTGATAATTCTGAAACAAACACCTATTTAGCTCACAAGATTAATTCAGTACCAGCCTCTGCTCTTGCCTATTGCTTTACCAGCCTCACTTGCCTCTCTTCTGTTAATGTTTGGCTCATTCTTTTTCAAGACTCTGCAGCAGCCTAGCCCTGCTACCAAGCTCAACTTCGTACTCCATGCACTGTTATGTTGTGGTACCATCGCTTCCCTTAATGTTATGCCACCAATTACAGTTTAGGGAGGTATTTGGGGGGCTCCTGTAGCCTCTTCTCACCTCTATTACATATGTTCCTATAGTTTATAGCCACGAATTAGAGAACTCCGTAACTTTAAATCACATCATCATGCTCCATGCCGCCTACAGTAACAAAGTCCCTATTTCTCCTCCACTGTGTGGGTTTGGCAAACTTGCTCCTTGCATCACTGCACAAAGCCATCTTTCTTCTCTTTAGCAGCTGCCTGCTTGCTACCTTTGGTTAAGGCAGAACCATTCCCACTCTGAACAAACATTCCAGGCTTAAACACTTTATACCAGCTCCCAGATGGCCTTTCTCTGACAGCTCCTTGCTAGCTAAGGGAGAATGTCATGGAAGGATACAGAGAAGCCTTGAAATCCACAGCTGAAGAATGTCCCTTATCAACTTTACCAGCGCCAGTGTGTGCCACAACCACTGGTTTATGCCTTAAGACACTTTTAAGGGCCTGGAAAGGCTCATAAGGAACCATCTGCCCCTGCCTTCTGTGGCTAAGTTCACAGAAGCGATGTCAGCCACATTTTACTAGTTTGAGAAAAATGCATCACCCCCTTGGCATTTTTTAACAGGCTTTTGTTTCCAGATATGACACTTAGAGGGAAACCTAATCTTCAGGCAGGCACCTGCTGACACTCAGGAGGACTGGGAGGCAGAAGATGTGTGCAGCCTTTAGACACACCATCCCAGGCTGGACAGAAAGCGCAGCACAGCCAGCCAGGAGCACGGCAATTTAAACCCATTAGAGGGGTCTTTGCTGTGACTAAGCAGCACAATGAGATTAGGCAGGAGGAGTGGGGGGATGGGGAGGACCCTGCAGCCCTGTGCTTACAGCCACAAGATTTTAAGCACAACACGTAACAAGAGCAAAGTGTGGATGGGAGGTGGGGCATGCTTTGAGTCCAGGGCACAGTTTAATTTTTTTATCTGCAGGGCTCCCATTTGGTTTGCTGCAGCCCTATCATGGTGATATACTGGCAGTGAAGGGCTCATCCAGGAGAACAGAGCGCAGTATCTGGGTCAGTACAGCCGAGGTGCCTACCCTCAGGCAAGGGGAGAGCGTGGCTACCACAGAGATTTGTCTCCTCTTTGAAAGGGGCACAAAGGGATTTTGAGTCTTCTGGATTTAAATCCTGGCAGAGGTCAGTGCCAGCTTCTTTTCAATATCTCCTAAGAAGGTCAACGTGATAAAAGCTCACCCCCCCAGTACTCAAAGCGATTAGCAACCACTTGAACAGCACCAATAGCTTCTCCTCCTCTCCCCTAGTTTTATTACCAAGCAAATCTGTGAGTGGGTTCAAAGGAACAGATGTCTTCATTGTGCCTTCCCCCTCCTTTTGCTCACAGGAAGAGGTGGAGCAGACAGAAATTAATTTCCTCCAAATAATATTTTTTGCTTACTCTATCTTCTCCACTATTCAATGGTCACAGAGCTAGGGAGGAAACTGCAAACTTCTGATATTGCAGCAACTAATTCAGAGTGTGACTAAAAACTTTCACACTGAATACACGAAACAGCCTCTTTATCCAAATAGCGCCCATGCTTCCATTCAGAACCTTTGTGGTAAAAGTATTAAAAACTTCGTAAATATGTTTTACTTCATCTTTGTATCCAGCTGGGATTGGGTTTGCAGTTACTGGCTGGTTTTTCAGCTATCAAGGCACACCTCAGTCTGCAATATGCAGCATTTTACTGCTTAGCATCAAAGCATTCATGCAGTTCTGAGTGAAATTACAGGGGCCACAAAGTACTCTATCATTAAAAAGAACTTGGTAGTAACACAAAAGCACTATTAACCCAGCCCCTACTGCAAGCTCTTCTGTCAGCATCACCAAAAAGTGCAAGAGCTGCTATTCATGATTAGCTGAGTGTTGCCATTGAAGCCCTGCAGCATGAGCCCAGTCTGTTTGCCACTTGGTGCCGCCTTTTGCTCAGACACAGGCAAAGGTAGGAAAAATCCTTCCTGGAAAAAAAGAGAAGGAACCTCGGCAAGAATTTGCTGACAGAGCCTGCCCTTTCTAACCTGAAAGGACATCAAGCCTCCTGCCTTGAAAGCACCAGCCCTGGCACTTTGAGCTGTGTGAAAATCTCCTGTGGCTGGATAGAGAACAGACATTTTAAGCACAAAAGAAGGCAGAGCACAGCTGGGACCCCAACTGCCTTATTTAATAATTACATAGAAAGAGGCATGGCACAGAAAGAGTGTGCAAACTCTCTTTCTTACCCAGGCAGAGCATGGGGAGCACCACCCACTGTTCAAAGGACCACTGTCTCCTGTGCAATACCAAGGTCACCTACAACAGTGTGCAGTAGCCCAAGCCTGCCACACTTGACCCCTTCGAAATTACCAGGAGCTGTAGCAGAGACATTGCATAGACTGCTTTTTTGGCTGCTCTGCTCACTGGCACAGGAGATCTGGTTTATAGACCACAGTCCAGAACCAAGCAACAACAGGGAGGTATCCTAATTTCTAATGGAAGGTAGACAGGGTTCCTAACCATAGGGTGAAGTCCCAGAGGACAGATACTGAGAGCAAGTACTTTGTCAAGCTGTGAATTGCTTTCCCATGAGACCAGAATTACAACCCTGAGTTTCTCATCTCCACCCCCTCCTGACTCAGCAGTTGCAGAAAAAAACCCCACAGTTCTTCCTATAGTTCTTTTATTAAGGCAGTATATATTTCACTAGAAGACTGACAAAGCTAATGTTTTTCTGGGAACATAGAGAGGAGACAATTCCCACCACCCCCTGTAATCACTTCCTCCCTTTGATGGATCCATGAGTGAGGCTACTAGTACCCCATGTTCTGGCTGGTGGAGGCTGCTGGTACCCTGCAAACATTTTGCATAAATGTGTTTTCTGACAGTCATAGACACAAGGCTATAGACTCCACATTCTCCATTGCCAAGACTTGCTAACTGTATTCCCCATAAATATCCTGTGTGCAGTAAAAAACGTCTTGTTCAGTAGCTGAGATTAAGACTTCCCTATTATGGGTTACAAAACAACCAGCTTTTTCTCTTTGGGCTACATTCCTCAGGCACCACCAGCAGAACACTTCACTTGGACTTCACCCACGTATAAACCTTTAACCAGGTTTAGGGTTAAAGTGTTCCAATTTACAACATCAGCCGTAAAGTTCAAAGAGCCTTGTTGTTAAGACGTGCCGACTGAATTTGATCAAGCACTTCTGCTTATTCTCTGCACTCCTCAGTCTACATATAAGCAAGTTTTAAACAAACAAATGTATGTTTATAGTGCCAGACTTTCAGGCAACTGCCCAGTCCCATCTCTGGCATGATTCTATGTATACATACAGCCTCAGAAAAGCTCATTCCAGTGACTTTCTGGGAGACTGCCAAGTGTGACTGCAAAGGGAAAAATAGGTGAGCTAATCACATTCCTATTTATGAAAACAGAATTTCCTCCATCTCAGCAGAAGGTGGAAGGAAATACATTTGGCCAAGAGGACCCCAGTGCTCTCTGTGCTGATGGTATTTGACTATAAAGGAACACTTGGAGTGGGAGAAGCACACACAGGCTGTGTGTAAGCACCTCCACACATTAACCAAGCCTATTGCAAATGTGTCTGTATTCCTTTCAGGCTCCCAGGCTGGCAGCACCCAGTTCTGGACACACATCTCCCATGCCTCCCTGGCCTCATGGCACAAGACCTCTGTGTGCACCCCTCATCCCATCACTCTGTTAGGCCTTTGCTACATCAAAAGGAACTGTACCTGATGTGGCTGCAGTTACAGACACTGATGGCAGAGCCAGCACAGCATTTCTATCAGGTTATTCCTTCTCTCAACCCAACTGCCAGCTGAGAGTTCTGGAAAATGTTTTGGCACCAGTCTTAGCTGAATCATCTAGTAATATAAGCTACATCTGTTCCACACACATGATCTGGGAAACATCTTTTCTTTAGCAATTTCACGGGAGGAGAAGGTAAAATTGATAGAAGCATGGCTTGTGGCCTTGAGCGTGCTGCAGACCAATGGAATCAGCTTTTCTAGTCCAGACTGCAAAAGGGAAATCAATCCAGTTTATTCTTCATAACTCACTAAACCACCTCAACTATTACTAGAGACAGTGAGCAAACCCCTGCCAAATTCCACAACAGAGGAACTTCCGGAAACAAATAAGGCAAATCTTTAGAGACCGTCAGCAGGGATTTTTGCTGAGATGCAAAGAGAAACAATCAAAAAACCAAGCAACTGCAAACAGTCCAGTCAATGGTTAAAACAAGCCAATGAAAGTGAAAGTTAACAAAGCAGCAGAAGGCACAAGACTACTCAAAATGCTTCTGCTACTTATATTCTGAAAACACCTTCAAAGCAAAGGCTGCAGTTTTCCATTTATCTTTATACAGACTTGAGTACAACAGGATTCTGTCCCTGACCAAGAAGTCCTAGAGGTACTGGCAACATGAAAAGATGGTTTAAGTATTACTGCCAGCCATTAACCTGACCCTTGTGGGATGGCTCTGCGGGATGTGTATCAGGCACAGCAGTGCTGCTGGTTCACTCCCTCCCAAAACATCACCAGACAGCGTGGGCGCCCTGCTGGCCACAGCACCAGGAGCTACATGGAGATGTCTGTCAGCAGGACACTCTTATGGGACAGAAATCTTGGGTAGCAAAGCCAGCTATCATGCTGCCTCTTTTCTGAAGCCTGACATTTGACAATCTGGCAAGTACAACCCCGCCTGAAGCAATAATAATGTGTATGCATCCTCTGGTGTCCAGGAGGAAAAACTAAAAATATGGAGGAACTCAAGCTCCTTGCAGAGTGCCCAGCACCACCAGTCCAAGCACACCATTTCAGATCAGTGACTGAGCTTTCAGCTGGTTAAAAGACAGATTAAAACTACTTGCTGCAGTGGGACAGAAATAAGAACAAAAACAAACAAACAAAAAACACAAACAAACACACAAAAGAAAAAAGAGAAGGATTTAATAGCTCTGCTCACTCACAATCCTCCTTGACAAAAGCTGCAAAGGGTTAAGGTAGAAGTTAAGCTAAAGCTTAAGTTTTGCCCTCATCAACCTTGGCTGCATGCTGTCAGTGCCAACGAAGACACTGTAAGAGTTGGAAGAAAAATAAAGTGAGAACAGGCAGATAAGGGGATTTCACAATGATCCAAGCCAAGCACTGCTGTCTTATACTGTCCTTGAAAAGGGAAGTGAGAGATCTTTTTGGAGAGAGCACTAGAAGTACAAAAGTGATATGTCTAGGAGCATTTTAGGTTGCAAAGATCACATTATGACCTGAATAATAAAAAAAGTTCATCCTTCCTTTTCTCTTGGGCACTAAAAACAATGAAGCAACCTTGCAAAAAAGAGTCAAACCTTTCACACACCTTCCTTCTCTCTCCTCAAACACCATTTCAGTATCTCCTTGATCTAGTCTTCCCTCGTGGCAAGGTACCACAAATAAAAGTTTGGGTTTTTTACTTATATAGTGCTTAAGTATAGAGAAAACTGAGTCAAGTATGGACTGGAAAGAAAATGTGTTGTAAACTGTAGTTGCACTGTTTTAGAATTTTCCTTTCTCTCTCATGGAGAATATAGATAAACTGTACTTCTTGTAATCTCTGTGTTTTGTGTTAGATGTGTACAAGCCTTGACCAATAGATCTTGGGAGGTGGATTGTCTTTGGCCAATAGACACTTGTTTATTACTGTGTATAAAAAGAAGTTCTTGTAAATAAAACTCTCTCTTCGCCATCTTGAAGCCTGTCTGCCTGACTTCCCTACCTGCTTCCACAAATCCCACGAACAACAGAAAAGCAAACCACAGTAAACTGCCGTGAGTGATTAAAATTACTTCAAGAATGGTCTTAAAAATATTAACAGGACATACCACAACTGGTTTCAAAGTTAAGCTGCAAATGAGAATCCATAGCACCATTTTTAAGCTCTCTTCAAGGTGATGAGGATTCACATTAGGAAGACTGTAGTGACATGGTCAGGCCCTCTGTTGTGTCCATCTGTTTTCTCAACTCTTCTCTGTCATGTGTGGAGACTTCCGTTTGTCCCACTATTCGGAAAAGCTCACTTCACAAACCTAAAAACCTGTCAAGAAATGCAGGAGCCATTGCTCCATTTACTATGGATTTTCCCTAGGGGGAACCTTGTATAAATCAGGATGCTGGGGACAGGAAAAGCTGAATCAAATATTGAAGAAACACCATACATTATGCTGATTTAGGAGAGGAAAAAGTTCAATCCCAACATTAAAGACTTCACAGTGGAGAGAACTGCATCAGAATGTGTGAAAGGAAACAAACACCTTTCTGTTACAAATTGGAGCTAAACCTAAAGCCTTGAAAAAAACAGGACTTCCTCCTTGTTTCCAAATAAATCTTCCTCTTTTGAAATTCTACAGTTGTTAGTTCAAGATTCTTTATATAATGGGAGAGGCTAGAAATCAATGTTTTTTCTTAAAAGAGTAAAACTAAAACTAAATCTCCTCAAAAGCCCCCAAGCTGATCTGTTCTTCAGAAATCAGGAATTTGTATGAAGTGACCTTGACCTGACAAAATCACACTTTAGGAGAAGGCTACACAGCAGCAAAGGAAAGGTGGACAAAAAAGAGTCTCTATGCCTTATGATACAGTGCTATGTACAGACCATGAATCACAGCCAAATGTTTTCATAATAAAACTTTTATATTTGTGTCCAACTATTGTGCACCAATTATCCATCCTTTCCTAACAGCCAAATACAATAGTTATTTATGGCTAAAGAAATTTCGTTTCAAAATTGTCAAATTGCAGCATTGAAGAAAAGCAACAAGATACTAGTTTGCAAATAATCCCGGGGGCCAAGGAGATCGGCATTTTTGAATTAGTATCATTTTATTACCGGAAAGAAAAGAGCTTTGCTTTTACAGAAAACAGCCATCATGCAGTTTGGACAGAAAGCGATCACACCTCTAGATGGGCAAAGAAGAAGGAGGAAGGGCAGGAGAGAGGGTGAAGCTTGTGTGCAATCCAACCCTGCCTATGAAATGGGAACAATTGGTGTGTCTTCCCTGTAGGCTGAGGCTGGATAAGTGAATATTCACTTCCCTGGTCTGTGCAGACAGGTGCCACCAGGGAAGATGGACCTATCTCTGTGTGGCAGAACATGCCTGTGGTGTGACAGCCTGGCTCTCTCAGGTGTAAATGCACTTCAGGTGTTCAGAGATCTTCACCTCCAAAGCAGACTGTAGTCAGGGTCAGCACTACACATGTGCCTCATTTAGGAGTGCTTCTGGCAAATTACAGGTAAAGAAAATATGTGTGCTGGGAAAAACAGGTCATAAAAAAACTAAGACTATTTAAATAGAAAATAAAATGCAGCAAAACGCACTTTGTGGCCACAGTAAGTCCCTTAGGAGCCCTGAGAGTCCTCCTGACAGACCACTGGTAAGCACAGACTATTCCTCCCTCCCTCAGACAGCAAACAGGATCCAGCCCTTCCCACCACTTAAAATTCAATATTGCAAGAGACTGCCGACTCCTCTGTACATCGGAAGCAATGGGGGAAGCGAACAAAGCTGCTTTACTTTCTCTAATCTTTCTCCCTTGTGTGCCTGCACCAGATGGTGCCGAGCTGCAGGTTGGAGAGAGATAATAAACCCAGAGGAAAAAAAAATGATAATATTAGGTTATAAAACAGCTGACCTTCAAATATGACGTCAGCTCCTGTTTAATTGATGGGACAGGTCCAGACAGACAGACGCATGCACCCTGGGATGCCCATATTCAGCACCTTCCTTTCTAATATGGGAAGAAGCCATACGGCAGCACTGTTACAATGGTCTGCTCAACCTTTAGAGGTGTGATAATAAGCAGAGAAAAAGTCAGAGTCTCCTTTTAACTTCAGAGAGGCAGAACCACTTGTGGAAAACATTCTTGTTGAAAGTGGTTTTGCTTAAACCCTGGTCCAGGATCACCAGTCCCTACTGATGATAGCCTGCCTTTTCCCCCACAAGGGAAGTGAAATAACCCCTGAGCTAGACAGCACAGATCTTCCAGAAGACGAAAATTATCAAATTTAAGATGGTTTTAAGCTTCTGGCTACTCTGGTCCAGAAGATTGCTTCCAACTCCCATCACTGCAGGCACTGCTATGAACAGTGATTTTAAACACCATACTAGGGACAGGAGCTATCCCGCTTCAGTCAAGCACAAGCTCTGGGAAACTCTGCACAGCATACTGTAAGTTTTTGCAGCCTTTTTTGATACGCTGATGTCAAACAATTCCCACCAACCTAGCCTTGGATGACTATCTTCTATGATGTCCAGCTTTGGGTTAAAGCAAAACACACTAAATAGTACTCATGCTGATGAAATGGGAATCTAGGTTACTGTGAGGAAGACGGAGCAGTGTAAAGTGCATGGGCCTGAGAATGAGAAGCCCTGGGTGGCTCTCTGCCTCCCCTGCAAACACTTGCATCACAGAAGGCAGCATCTCCCCATTCTTGGCAAGGAAGTCATCTCCTGCCCACCTGCCACAGCTGTCATTGCAGGTTCATGAAAAGGGCTTTAAGAGTATTAATTGATTTGAGAAACATTAGATTCTGTTTAGTGCTTCTACTGCGCTCTAGGCAAAGGTGACAGACAACAGCCTCAGCTAGAATAGTGTGTATCTCATGCCATCCTGGAGGAAGCGTTTCACCAGTCTCAAGAGAAATCTATACAGAGACTCCAGCAGCAAGAGACAAAGCCACATTGAGTGGCAACACTGAACAGTTCAGTGTTTTATTTATTAGACATGTACAGAAATAAAATAGCTTGTTGTAAGCAGCTCAGGGCTGAAACACTGAATTTCAGTTTTCTTGCTGCGTCAAAGATACTTCAATCAGGGAGGAACAAAGCCAAGAGCAGAGACACTCAGTCCTTGTGTCCCATCGGAATGTCTGCACCCAGACACCAATACAAACATCCCTCGGTCACATCACAGCCGTACCAGGTCTGCCTGGCTCTGCTCTCTGGAGCCAGACAGATGCCTGGATATTGGCCAGAACACAGGTCCCTCACCAAACTAGTGTTTCATTATCCTGTGAATAGCCCTGCAACTGGCCTCTGCCCTTCTCAGAAACCAAAGATTGCTGGCAGGGAAAATACCTTCCTAGGAACTCAGAAATTCTGCAGAGAGATTGGAAATGGGGCAGCAGTGATTTAACATCTACCATTAAAAGCAGTTTAAAATTTTATGGCCAGAGATAATAAATCCTATCCAGACATTTGCAGCTTGCAAGCCAGGCCATAGGCAGGGCAGAAATAGCTTTGCTGCAAGATGACCAGGAACAAATTTGAGTGCATTTTATCCAGAACACAAGCCCCAGATTGCTTCAAACCACTGCTTTGTCTGGCACCTAGATGAGTAGACACAGGGTCATGAAAGGAGGTGCTCAAGCAACCAATATTTCCCAGTTAAAATAGATGGGGCCAAGAAATGAGGAATAAGGCAGAACAATGCTGAACTATAGTGCAAAACTGGAGCATTATATTCCTTGGTGCACAACAGAATAGCAACAACCCTAAAAATAACCTTACATTTTCCTCCAGAATCACCCTGGGTTTTCATTTGGGTCCAGGTTGCTTCTCATACTGCATTTAGCATCTCAAATAGCTTGAATCACTGCCTAGTTATCAAGTGTGGCACTGAACGCCTGCATGTGCAGGAATTCCATGTTAACACAGTTTGGATGAGACTCCAAGATGCACTGTTGGGATCTTTCAGAGATGCTGGTCACACAATTGTTCTGCCCTGCTGAGGACACAAATTGCTTTGCCTTCCTTTGTCAGCTGGTTTCCAAAGCAAATAGGAGGACATTCTACTATACACCAGACACAGAGACAGAGATTGACTAAGGAGTGCTCTTGTTACCATATCTGCTACAAGACAAACCCACAGACTTCTGCTGCCTTGCTGAGCAAGAAATGCACACAGCAAAAGGCATGCATTTCACAGGGCTGTGCACAAAGCCAAGCAGGTGGTGGGGCCTGCATGCCCAGTTGACCAGTTCCCTACCTTCCTCCCATAGGGGTCAAGAGCAGAGCTCCCACATCCTCCAACAGGAAATATTTAAGTATTTGGAGGCTAAAGATGGGATTGCATCAGCATGGAGTGGACATCAAAAGAGAGAGGTTTGTGTCAGTGATGCCAGCTCTACCCTCCCACAGGCTTTCTCCTTTGAGCTCCTCAGATCAATTGCCCCTGTGATTCTAAGCAATACAACACTAACTACAGTCTCTTCAATTTTTGCAGTCACTAAAGCTGTAATGCCTTAAAAATGAGAGAATTGGGAGGGGATGGTGAAGGGAGAGGGGTGAAGCTGCGCTGTGTCAGGGGAAGGGAAGAGGCCTCTCTCTAGCTCTTTGATGTTGATTCCTTCTGTTCTAAATGGAATCTTACCCAGGAAAATAAATCTTTAGTCAAAGAATACTGCAAACCACAATGGGGTTTTATCCTGGCAATAGCAACCTCACACCAGCTTCTAAAGCTCTTAGTTGAACAGAGGGTGAGCAGCAGCAATACTGTGCTGAAATCTGCATTCCTAAAATTCCCCAGTGAATGCAGGCACACTCAGAGAAGGCAGATTAGGGGTTATTAGCTGAGAATTCAGGTTCAGATGTGCCATGGGACAGAGGTCAGGGCATGGATACAACACCCTGTCTCTCCTGCACATTCATTTGAAAATCTTCAAGCATTCTCAGCGTAGCATTCTCTGCACTCTCACTACCCACTACTGCACAAAACATATTTTGCCTGTGTTCCTCCAGGTGCTGTCTCTGGGGATGGCAGCAGCCTCCTGGAGGTCTCATGAAAACACCAGCAGGCAGTTTCCACCCTACCCCTGATAACCACTACATCTCTGTGAGGGAGGAGAGTATTAATGCAGCAGGAATCAACAAGCCCGCTTGTCTCTTATTCCAAAGCAAAGACAAATGTGGGGTTTGTTCAGCTGAGCAGAACAGCCAAGCCTTGCAAGGAGGGCAGGAAAAAAAGTGGGTATTTTTGATTTTGGTTTGGACCAAGTACCTTGAAACAGGATGGGCATAGGAGTATTTTGTGATGAAAAGTTAAAAATTTGAAGCACAGAAGAAACAATTTTAAGTGCTCTACACCGGTTTATTAACACTGCTGCTCTGGAGACAGAGGTGACTGGGCGGAGGGGATAAAATGGGAAAAAATCCAATACTTCTAACTTTTATTATCCTAACTTTAGAACAGAGCAGTCACTAAACCTTTCTGTGTTCTAGAGCAGAAGGGAAATGGAAACAAACATCTGATTTTTTGGGTACATGTTAAAAAAATATGGCACACGAATACTAAAAAAGCAAAGTTGAAAGGTAGCAGGGAAGTCCGGACATAGAACAATGAAAGGTGACAGTAAAAGAAGATCCCTAAATTCCACATATAGCAACTGGAGGAAAAGAACTGTGAGGCAGGGAATTAATTCCTATTATTTGGTAGAAGTTTTCTGATAAATCAGTTTCCTTGACAAATAACACAATCCTTTTTTTTAAAGTTATTCATTTGCAGTGTTTAATAGGAACATTTTCAGCCTTAGACTCTGAGCTGCATTTGGCAGCTACAGTGCTAATAATTAACTGTTAAGATATCTTGCTCCTTCAGCTCACCAGCTCCCTTAAAATGTCTTGTGGCAGAAGCCAGTGTGCTGTTTGACCAGGAAATCAGTTGTCTTGGAGACATCTTCACATGCAACAGCGGCTCAGTCAGTCACTTTGAGTGACACCACCCAGCAATCTGCACATTAACTTCAAACACAAAATGAGGATATCAAAGCCACTGAAAGAGAAATCATCACCTGCAAGAAACATGCTGTTCTCCTCTCATGCACTGTTAGCTGAAGGGAGAGCTGTAGCAAGATGAGAGTTCTGATCTCAAAATGCACTGCTACCTCCCTGCATAATTAGGTCACTAAAAGGCTAATGGTGTTCCTGTTCATACAACCATTTATAGGAAAATTATACTCTATGCTAGTCTTGCAGAATCAGATTCAGGTCAAACCTGCAGGCACTGCTTCTAAACCAGGAAGTTACTAAAAGGTTAGACAAAGAGGTAATCCAGAAGTGTGATCACTAAACCTCTTGGATTAGAAAAAGAGTTACAACTGCAAAGCCACTCGAAAGTACCAGGCATCAATTTACAAAGACTACAAAACAGTTATTTCCAAGGTAAATCACTAATCCCACATTATATGACCTGATTAAATAAGATGGTTATCTTCTAGTCACCCTAATGGAATGCTAAAATGGTGCTATTCTTGAAAAGAAAATGTGAAACAAATCCTGCCCGGCTTGAAGATGCAGACAGGGGTGCATCAAACTCCCTCTCACCAGCTCTATACATAAATGCAAAATGCCAAGGCAGAAAACAAGTCAAATGCCAGACAGATTAGATTCATGCCAGCGCATATCGGGGACTCCAAACAACATATTTGGGATTCAGGATTATGAACAATAGGACATAATGTCTTTTATTGCCCTCAAAAGACCTCTTATATAGCAATAGGCTTCTGTTGAGCTTTCTCCTGGTGGCCTAGCAGGTGCCGGGTCTAGTGCACCAAAACAACCAAGCATCCTCAATTCTCTTCAGCATGTGGTGGGATAATCCAACATAGTCAAAACTGACAGAGGCTTATTCCTCTCCTGATCCCCAAGGTCCCCAGGAGATGGTGCTCCCTGAAGGCCTTATACAAGCACAGAAAGATGCACTTCATGTAGCCACATCTTTGCTAATTCAATGGCTTCAAACAACAAATCTAGTAACCCTGGGTCTGCAGTTCTGTGGCACAAAACATAAAGACAAGTCTCCTGCTTATTTTTTTCATAGTATCGCATGTGACTTGGGAGTATTCCAATTCTGGTGCAAAACAGGGGTACATGCAAATGTGTAAAACCTTCAGAAAAAGACACAGGCCCTATATAGAATATACTGCCAACAGCTCCAGTTAAGGGGGAAAAGAAAAGCCTTGTCCCAGCTGTAATGAAAGGTTTCCCTGGGCAGAAAGAGTAGTTTTGCTCATAGAATATGTGCATCTCAGCTGAATTAGTTAATGTGTGTTGAACACACTGAAAATTGTGAAGTGGTATATAAATGCTAAGGATTGTTACTTATTATTGTCTTGGTGCACAACAGCGGAAACCAGTGCCATTTACAGACACGAATTAAGAACAACAGGAGGTCTATTAACACACTGTGGGTTTGGGGATTTTCTTCATTTGTCTCCCTCACTCCTGTCTCCCTCAGACAGAAATCTCTTCCATAGGACACCTACAGTCCTCGCCAAGCAGTGCTGGCCTTGGCCCAGTGAAGCCTGTCACACTGGAACAGCTTTGTTGGGAGGGGGTGAGACCTCCACATAGAATAAAATAAAGGCACATACATATTTTAAGGTAAAGAAAGGGTTACTTAAAAAAAGTTGAGAACTCAGTGACATACAGAGAACAATAGAGTAATTCATGTATATACAAGCAATGTCTTATAAGACTAGTCTCAGAGTAAGAGCAGATTTTTAAACACTGATTTCTTTACCTGAATTGTTAAGATGCAGTTTAGATAAAGAGATTATTCCAGATCTCCTGTATGTGACTTGGGTGAAGGAGTGAGAAGGTTTCTCTAGTTTTTAAAGGAACTCATGAGAGCCCACGTTCAAAACCAGAATTTAAGAAGATCAGACTAATTTTTTTTTACCTTTGATTTTCCAGGCTAACTTGTAACTTAACTCTGCAGCTCTAATAATGTGACAATAGTTTTGCTAAGTGCTCATATAGCACATGAATCTCTCCCCAAGACAATTAAAATAACTGCACAGAAACAGTCATTCTTTGATGTTTCAAGCCTGTGTCAAAGGGGGTTATTTTCACTGTAACATTGTTGCCTCAACTGCATACTTTGTACATTCACAAAAAAAATCCACAGGATATTGATAAAAGATGGGGATTCAGGGTCAAACTTTTAGAGACAACTTATTACATAAGGCAAGCCTCTGAGAGATGCTCAATCAAATTGTAATGGTTCCTTTTTCTCAATAATGCACTTAAATGTGCATTACAGCTTGAACATTGGAAGAAAACATGGGCATTTAATTCAGCTTGTCAGAGACATGCTGCGCTGGCAGAGACACTTGCATTCCTCTTATTTTCCTCAAGTTACTGATCACTTAGCACATGGTTGCCCTACTGTCTACAAAATACAGATATTTCAGCAACTCAAACCTTAAGGGCCTTATATCAAGGGGCCAATATCAATACCTGATCTGCCATTCAGCACACTGTATGCAACTGTAAAAGACAAATTTCAGAGGCCCTGAAGTGTTGTTACAGTGTCATTCCCTTCTCTATTTGCAGAGCTGCACTTTTTTTTTTAATACCATTAAACCAAAAGTTTATTTTAAACAGCAAATCACAGTCCATGCCAGAACAGAAGCAAGCTCTGTTGGTTGCATCACAAGGACTAACTACTGCAGAGCAGCTCCTCAGTTATCCCTGAATACAGGGATGCTTCAGAATCACATAGAATGAAGAGGAGTGGGTTTCAGAGAATCACAGAATATGCTGAGTTGGAAGGGACCACAAAGATCATCAAGTCTAGCTCCTGGCAGTGCACAGTACAAGAGTCACACCATGTGCCTGAGAGTGTTGTCCAAATGCTTCTTGAGCTCTGTCAGGCTGGTGCTGTGACCACTGCCCTGGAGAGCTGCTCCAGTGCCCAAATGCCTTCTGGGTGAAGAATATTTTTCTAATATCCCACCCAAACCTCCTCTGACTCCAGGCCATTCCCTCAGCTCCAGTCACTGCCATCACAGAGAAGACATCAGTACCTGCAGCTCCTCTTCCCCTCAAGGGGAAGTTGTAACTGCAACAAGGTCTCCCCTCAGTCTCCTCCAGGCTGAACAGACCAAGTGACCTCAGCAACTCTTCATACATCTTCCCCTCAAGGCCCCTCACCATCTTCTTTGCTCTCCTTTGGACGCTGTTTAATAGTTTAACCTCTTTCTTACATTGCGGTACCCAAAACTGCCCCCAGCACTCGAGGTGAGGCCACCCCAGGGCAGAGCAGAGCGGGACAATCCCCTCTCTTGCCTGGCTGGTGATGCTGTGCCTGATGGAAAGGTAATTAGGTGGTTACCTTGTCATAAAAGGAAACTAGGTTCAACAAGAAGGACTTCCCTCTCATGAAACTGTGCTGGCTGTGACCAATGACTGTGCTGTCTCTCAAGTGTTTTTCAATACCTCCCAGAATAATCTTCTCCATAACTTTACCGAGCACTGAAGTGAGACTGACAGGCCTGTAGTTTCTGGGGTCCTCCTTGCCCTTGAAAATTGGGAATGTTTGCCAGCTTCCAGACAGCTGGGACCTCTCTGGATTCCCAAGACCACTCAAAAATCATTGAGAGAGATTTTGTGATAACATCAGCATCTTTGAGAATTCTTCAGTGAATCCTATCAGGCCCCATAGATTTTTAAGGATTCAGCTGGAGAAGAAGATCCCACACAGTTTCATGGTTGACAGGGAGTTGATAATTTTCTTAGTCATGATCCTCCAGCTCAGGGCACTGAGAACCCTTGGTCCATCATTTTTCCTTCCAAGCTAATTTAAAGCTATGTCAATGAGCACCTCTGGATCAATATAACCATGCCTTGCTGTGAATGGTGGCAAAGGAAGAGGTGCATTTAGAAGGAGATGAGGGTATTTCCCTGCTGCTCACAGGACAACCCTTATTTCATTTGAATGCAGTCAGTTAGCTGCTTTGTTTGCTCTCAGCTCCAGATTCCTCAGTGTGCCAGACAATCCTGTACAATCAAATTCAAGAGTGGCAACGTACAAAAAAAGTTTACATGAATTGGTCACAAAGTACCTACAAGAGGTTGCAAGATCATGCAAAATGTCCTCTAGAACAGGTTCCTGTTGCACTGAACTAGGGACAGAGATTAGAGTTATCAGCTTTGACACTCAGCAGGAATGTGTCAGAAAGGATTAAATCATTATTTCATGAAGTGTCAGCAAATGCAGCTTTCCTGCTGTTCTACCACTAACTTATACATTAATTAGTGAGGTACAAAACAAACATGGAATATCTCCAAGCACGTGCCTGTGGATTGGACACAGCCAGAGCTATCAGCACAGGATTAAATTCCACGAGGAGTCACCCAAAACATCACTAACTCTTCAGACTATTAAAATGCAAAGAGTAGAAGTGCTGAAGGGAAACGCACAGAAGCTAATTGCAATGTTTGTCTTAGCATTTTTGATAGATGTTTAATACCACTCCTTCTTCAGTCCTCCTCAGCACCTGATTTTCTAAACCAGTCAAATATGCTCCACTGAATAAAAACATTCATCCTTGAAAGAGAGTTGTGGAGCAGTGCCAAAAGATCCCACAACAGGAACAGGAGAGTTGAGATAAGGCATTTTAGAACAAAAAAAAAAAGCACATTGCCTAACAGATTATGCAGTAAAGCAAAAATTAACTTTGTTATTTCCAGATGCAACTGAAAGTGTTTTCTAACTGTTCAGCAGTTCTGGACCAAATCATTTATGAACTCTCAGTCTGTCAGTGGGTGGAAGAAATTCTGCATGGTCTGACAGCAAGCCACAGTAGAGAAGATCTAGGCAGACCAATGCCATCCCACACATAAACATCTGCTTTTCTCCTAAATTATGACCAAAGACATTGTCCAACTCTTCCAAATTACATTAGTATGCACACTATGGACAGGATGCATCCTTTAAACTAATTTGTCCCAATTTTGCTTTGGGATCCCTTCAGTACAAAATAAGATTATGTGCTAGAACTGCGTCAGGTTGTAATCTCTCTCACAGAGGCTGAATTGTACTTGATCTCAAAGCCACTAGATCAACACCCAATGACAGGGCAACTATTTGCCTTCACTATTTAAATGCTTTTTGTGGCAAGACTCTCAAAAACAGATTTCCCTTTACATCTTCAGTCTTGGAGGGTTGCATGATTAAACCGTCCTGCCATAAAGAATTGCAGCGCCACAACGTTCCACTCTTCTAGTACCACCCCACCTTTCACAGACTGCTGAAGCACAGGAGACAAGGAAGGCTTCTAATAGTACCAAGGCCCTCGTACATATCCTTATCCTTCAGAAACTTGCACAGATCTGTATAAATTTGGGGACAGCTCAGAACAGAGGTCTAGGGTGTCCTCACTGTGACTCAGTGTTTCACCTACAGAATGATTTTCTTAGGTTGAAATAGATGCCACCCACCTCCTGTTCTACCAGCTGAAGCCACCCAATGCTGTGAATATGTCTGCCCACAGCCCTAAACATGAGTGGGTGGCAGTAGCTACCACTGCTGTGTCAAAGACATGGATATTATGAACCTTAGAGCAACTAATCACCCCCACTCAAGGGTATGCAAATTGTACTTTTGACACCAGCATGCTTATAACAAAATGCATTAGCAACCTTCTAATTAAATGCTTTAAATTAGGTTAAAATCAGACTGTCTGACAGTTGAAACACAATGCATTAATAGGATTGTTGGAACTTTCTTAGCATCAAGTGTTTATTAAAAGCTCAAAAGTCAAATACATTGAGGAGCAGGGAATCTATCTTCAAACTGAATGATTCCTATACAACCACTCAGTCACTGAAATAGTGCCTTGAAAGAACTGCAGAAAGTTTATCTAATGCAGAACTACATGATTCAGAGATCTGTCAGGTTGGCTGAAATACTAAGGAACAGATTAATCCACTCAGTCTAGGACAATTGCTGTTTACAGTAAAAGGGAATGCAACAGAACGGTAGAAATGAAAGCAAGCAGTGGAGTTCTCTTAATGAAACACAGCAAAATCCATAGCTGCATCTGTCAATTGGAACATCAGCTGCTGCTGAAAGATTTATTTTGAATGTCTGATAAGCTGCCTTCCAGTTGCATTAGCAAAAAAAAAAAACAAAAAACAAAAAACCTATATTTTTGTTACTCAGACAGTAAGAGAGGTTTGTGCTAACAGAAGTCATAAACCTTCACTGGATATAAAATCCATAGTTAGGATGGGGAACCTATGAAATATGGTTCTAAGTTCCAATGAAGCTACAGTTCAGCTCCTGAACTCACATCACACTACGAGTCATCAGGACAAGACTTGGACAAATAACTTGAGAAATGCAGCTGGAGGTCATTTTTCAGTTCTCTCACCCTTGCTCCCACGCAGGCTCACTGCTCTTTTCCCAATAAAGGACATTCTGTGAATGCAACCTCCAAAGCTGCTTTCTGCTTAGCTCTCATGATATGTCCTCTGCTTTTCCAGGACTTTCACCTTCTGAGTTTCCTCAAGACTGGACATTGTCTATGAGCTACTCTGGGTCTCTGAGTACACATCCAACTTGCAGATTACCAAAGCTACAATAACGTGTCCTCCAGCCTTCCTAAGCAATGTTGGAGTCATCTTTAATTTAGCTTCACCTATAAAATAGCCAGCTGCTTGAAAGAAAGTTGAACAACTGGTTTCTGACTAGAATTGCCCCAAATATTTTAACATTCATGCAAAGTAATGTGGAAAATAAAAAAAGGAAAAGTCAAAACCTCAACAACTCCTGTATCCTGGTTACCATCCTCCACTATAATTATAAAATTGCCCTTAAAACATAATTGCATAATTGGGCTTGGCGACTATTCACCCAAATCTTTTACAAATATTTCCACAGACTGAAAGAACAGGCGGTGGGAAGTCTGACAAGCCTGCCATGAGAATTTGTGCCCTTAGGACATGTTCCTAGTTATTACACTAAATATTTTGCATCACAGACTAATGTTTCAAAACGGTAGTTGAGCAAGTGAAGTACCAGCATCTTAAAACAAATTGAGACAAAGATTTTCAGTCTATTTTCACTGATGACACCTATATGGACCAGCAACCCCTTTGAACAAAGAGACAGTGGAGGATACCAAACCTTTTAAATTAGTTATATAGATGGAATTCTCAGTGAGATTAATTGATTGATTTCTGGCAGGTACAACCAAACAGAAGCTACCAATGCTTGCTAGGCTTCCTTTACAAGTTTAGTACACTGTCCCCTAATTTAAAAAAAAAATTTAAAAATCAACAAAAACACCAAGAAACCCCCACAGCCTCAAATGCAAATAGAGAAACATGTGGTCTGTGGGGAGAGGAGACACAAGTGAAGCCAGAAATGAAATCTGCGATACAGTAAGGTTGTTTTTAACAGCTGTGCATTATGCATTCAGCAGCACAGGGAATGCCAGCAGGGAGCCTTTATTAACATAGGCCTCGGAGTACAGTGTGCTCCTATCATGATTGGCCTCTCTTGAGAGAAGGCGCACACAACACAAAAGACTTAACCCTAGAGAGATCACTCCAATCCTGTTGCTATTTCATCAGCTTGACACTACAGCAGGAACCAGAGAATTTCCATGATGTATCATAGACAAACAGGTAACCCTTCAAACAATGCCTGAAATCTAATCTACAATCGATTTTATCAGCAAGTTATGGCAGGTAGTGAAGGGGAGAAAAAAATGGCACACAAACCCCCACAAGAGTCACACTGTCAGTCCTGTTCTGCTACACAAACCTCGGGTACAGGGGGGACTGCAAAATTCTTTCCTTGTAGAAGCTGCTATTAAAAGCAAGCTATTGCCAGGACACCTGTGCTCTCAGGACAGCAATCTGCACCTCCACAACACATACTTTAGGGGCCCATCAGTCCAAGAAACAGCTGGAAGGCTTGCTACAGATGCAGGGGCTCAGCAGGGTAGCTCGCTCCATTTGGGAAGCTGGTATTGGCAGCAGAAATCATTTGCCAATGCCAGCCCTGCTTTCACTCTGAGACTTGCCTCTATCACAAACACTTGCTAGCACAGCACCAGGCAGACCCCGGAGAATTAGGAAATGATCTTAGAATAGGCTGACCACCTCTCCTGTATCAGGTGCTGAGACAGGCTCACTAGAGGTCTTGTCAACAGCTCTAAGTTGCAGCTGGCTGCAGATGCAAAGCATGGACTGCCCTGCTGGGTACTTCCCACAGAAGTAACCACTGAAGTGACAGAAAGATACACTAGAGGCCTTAAAAACCCAAAAGGCTACTTTAGCACCAATTTAAACTAGTCCTTTCCCTGATTTGATTTCTCAGGAAGGAGAATGGCATGAAATGTCCTAAGCATCCCTCTCCTGGATCTACTGAGAAGTCTCACAGTAGGAAATAGAAACAAAACACAAACCCAAAGAACTTGAAAACTGCTCTAGATGACTGAACACTGATGTGTACCTGGAGTGGAGAGTATAGGTCTATATAGTCTGTACTTATTAATAGCTCCTTGTTCCTTTCTCTTGTTAATAAATAAAATTCTAGCATCAGTATTCCTAATAACATGAGCTGGTTTGAAGCAGCAATAGCACTAGAAATTTCAAGGGGTTATTTTCTACGCAACGTTCTAATTCCAAAGAGCATAATATATCGGGGTTTTAAAGCCTACCACATCTGTGAATTACTTTTTACTTAGGTGCTGAACAGAAAGAGATAGGTATTGTTTATTAAAGAATTTCCTGAAAGTGCTTGTACTGCAAGAACAATACTCTCTACGTCAGGTACTCTTAAAAGGTTTTTAATATGACTGGTATGCACCTCTCATCACAATGGCAGCAACTACTTTAAAAATCAAAATATCACTGACTGTAATATCATCATTTGATAAAAATACTCCTTTATCATTCTTTAAGCACAAAACCTCCCAAAACTGAGTCATCAGGTGAATAAGTAATTAGCTCCTTTCATGACTAGCAGGCAGAGACTTGGTGTCTCAGCCTCTCTTAGCCAGCTCTCTGCCCAGCACACAAAACGGTCTTTTCTCCACTCTATTTCTTGGTTACTACAGCCTACCCCTCCTCTGATGCTCAGTTAAACTCGAGTCAGAGACAAGTACTAGGCATAGCTCAGTATGAGTACAGGAAATTACCCAGCAAAGGCACCAAAATACACCTGTTGTTTTGGGTGTAGGGTGTTGGCAAGACCATACGGTCTTAGTGACTGTGAAAGGGACTGTGAATGTCCAGGAACTGCCCACATTCAGAAAATACTCACCTCTCCCACCAGAGAGGTGAGTCTGTTCTAATGCTTGGGGCACAAGATTTTGGAGACACGTGTGATAAGTAGTACCTCTCCCTAATTTTCTCACAGTCCAGCTCTTCAGAGTTCAGTTGCTTATAGCCAGGGCAAGGCAACACAGATGAAAAAGAGTTAATACAAATTAAAAGCAAAGTCTGACCTAGAGGGCAAGCCATGCAGAGTACAAACATCTGAGAATCTGCACAAGGTCTCCTCACCTATCATTCATCCACCAATTACACACCAATGTAATTAAATCAGGAAAGCTACGTTTAATTTTCCTATCATCACCCGATGAGATAAGAGCAGTATGTATGGGAGGGATCAGGCACAGGGGAAAGAGCTATTTATTAATAAGTTAAATCCTTTTAGATTTAAGAGCCTCTCTTGCTAAGAAGGATCTGATCCACAAACACAACTTCTGGATCTAATGCAGATAAATCAGACATCCCATCTCCATTTCTGCCCTGGGCTCAGTCCTCAAGCCTCTTCTTTCATTCAGAAACAAGACTTACTGCAAATTATCATGTACAACATAGACAGAAATACAGCTTTTGTTGAAACCAAAGTTTTAGATATATATTTAAAACTGAAGAATGCTCATCTCCCAGTTGTTATATTAACAAAGACAACCACATTAATTTACATTATTTCTAAACCGCCTAAGGCTCCCTGTTTCATGAACAGCAAGACATTAGGATGCATTTCCAGAAATACAGAGCATACTCCAGTTCATTCTTCTGTCTTTCTTCTATTGCCTTCTCCCACATGAGGCAGGAAGAAATTCTCTGGTCACTGTACCCAGCAAAGACTATTAATGCTAAACGGGATCATACAAAGCTTCCTCTACTTGCTAGACACACTGCAGCTATAGTTGTTTCCTCTCCACTCTTTGCTCCATCCCATCCAGCCACACTTCCTCAGCCACTTATTTAAAGCCCTGATTGAAAAATATATCAGATCATAATAGTGGATGACTTCCACCACATCAGGTTTTCAAGAACAAAAATCCTACAGGCTTTGATGCAACCATGGCTTCACCACATCTTTCTTTTTTTCTTTTTTTCTTTTTTTTTTTTTTTTTTTGGTTTTGTTTGTTTGTTTAACTCAGAAGGGAAAAATATTTATAACTGCAACTATAAATATACATGCTACTGACTTTTCAACTTGTTGTCCTTGTTCTCAGGCTAAATTTAGTCTGCTATATCCTGTCCAGCCCTTGGTGAAAAAGAAATACACACATAAAATTGTGCAAATACCATACAGCAGGCAATTATACTTATCCAGGTACCTTACAAGATAACTAGAGGGACAGGTAGATTCTCATTACAGAGTGTAAGTGTGTTCATGGCTATAGAGGAAATGGTCTATTATAGTGACCATTCTTCAATACAGAAAATAATATCTATTGCAATAGGAGAGTTCTGTGTTTCTGGATGAGAAAGGTGATGTAGGTTATTCAGAGTGTACATGCAGACCATACACTTGGTTTGTGCCAAGTATGCTTTAAGGGTGTATGTGTACCTCTGAGCTACAAAGAACCATTCACCGGCCACAGCGTCTGCTTACGCAAAAATGTTTGAAAGAATGTTTAAGACAATGATTCAAACTTGGATTACTAATTTCAAGGTCTAATCTACATGTTAAAGAGCATCCTTTTGAATCCTGAAGGCTCTTGCTCGTGTGAGTGATTCCTTAGTTAATTCCAGGTAGATATTTATCAGAAACTGACTACCTGGAGAATCAGAGCTGTTACTCATTCTGTTACTCTTAAGAAGCCTTAGTCATGCCAGAGCCCAGGTGATTTCCGGAAGGGCCAACACATGCTTCACCCTGGTTTAAGGATCCCTGCCCGCGATTTAAAGTTTCACGCAGATGAGGACTCCCCCGCCACAATCTGACTTGCTCCACTCGCTGAGACTTTTGCAACCTAAGCAAGAAAGGCAGTTCGGGAGATGCTCCTGTAGAAGCATCAGCGGGTCTAATAACCAAAATAGGAGGTAGAGGGAAAAAAAAAATTAAAAAAAAAATCTGTGTTTGCTACGCCTTGATAGTTGGGGGAAAAACAATAAAGGGTCGGGCTCGGCTCGCCTCGCCTGCAGCCCTGCTGGCTCGGCGTGTTTCTCGGGCACCGGTCAGCTCTGCGACCCAGCCTTTCCTCTTTGCTTACAAATACATCGCTGCCAAAGGCTAGTTGGACAGGACAGGAAAAAATAGTTTCCTGGGGGTGAGAGCCGCCCTGCGACACGGGACCCCCCCAGCCCGGAGCGCCCGCGGCGCGGGGAAAGGCTCCGCTGTTGCCGCACCACCGGGAGCCCTGCCCGGGGGTCCCCGGCCGGCATCGCCCCCGCCCCCGCCCCGCGCCCTACCCAGCATGGAGAAGATGAAGTCCTTCGCCGTGTGGATCTCCAGGGCTCGCTGGTCGTCGTACTCCCTCTGATCGTGCTTGGTGAATTCCTGGATGAGTTTATTTAAT
>VZTX01007339.1:6331-60582 GCA_013400915.1 Pardalotus punctatus | reverse complement strand
TTTTTTTTCTTTTCTTTTATTTTCTTTTTAAATTTAAATTTAATTTCGAACTTCAGCAAAAGCCTTGTCGTGCAAATGGATTAATAACCGGCTGGGAACTCTGCTCCTCTCACATGCTCTCAAGGCATTCTGTGTTTATTCCTTTTTAGCTTCTTATGGTATCTGGAAGATTGCTTTATATATACATATATGTATGTAAGAAGTGATTTTATGGTATATCTTAGGAGCAATGACCAAGATAAAGTAAAGTTACTGCTGCGCTTGAGACTAACTCTGCCTGGAAGCTCCTGGGAGTTACATAGACAAAGAGTAGGAGGGGGAAATGGGATCTTCGAAGACTTGCTTGAGGTCAAGCAGGCTGTGGCAAGGAGCCCAGACCTCTGATCTTCATCCATTTCTTCCATCAACAAACCTACACCCTTTTCTTCTGTATGCATTTTTAATGCCTTCTAACTTTCCAGCCTGCAGTGGTTTTCTCCCTTTAGCCTGATCTTCTGTGCCTTGACCCATCATTGAACATATACAGTATGATCCATTACATACCTTTGTGCATCCACTGCAAGAACTGTCTGTCTTCCTGACCAGGGAGCATACAAATATATTGTGTTTGCTTTCTACAGGGCATTTAGATGCTGTGGCATTTAGATGCTATGGCACTGATGCAAACTGCTTGGATATGTATTATCCTCTCAAGATTCTTGGCAGGAAACAAAGCTTTCAGCTCAGTCTCAGACTACAGTAAAATGTGTCTACCAAAATTGAGCATGAGTATTCAGAGAAATAACTGAAGATGAAGCTATGCTCAGTGTGAAGAGGTTACAGGCTGGTTTGCCTGATACGTTGTAAATACAGATGCCAGTCTCTAAACCTGAGCTTAGGGATGTTGCTTAGTTCGTCTGAACCATTGTCTTGATCAGAAATGGAAGTTCAGCACAAGGGTAGGTTTGGACCCTGTAACAGAAACCAGAAACCATTCGAAGCAGAACGCCTGATGCCTCTGGCTTTGTCCTGTACCCACTTACACAGTTTTGAGGGCACTGATGTGCTCATTATCTAAGAAATGATGTCCCAAAGGTAAAGGCAGGAGCGTGTGTATGTGTGCACATGCCCTCTGCTGGGTACACACACCCTGTTGTGCTCAGACACTGCTCACAGCCGACTGACACACATCGACTTCATTCACCATCGGAGCTTTGCTGATCAGCTGCCTTGTCACATGAACCTCTGACTGCCACCTTGTCTGACTTTGACCAAGCACCTCTCCTTTTTCTACCTCCCCAGCAAAGCCTACAGAAAAACAAAAAACCAATTAACTGATAGCACTAACACAATGCAGGATCTGACTTGCAGAAGAGCAATTAGCAGTGTGCAGTGTTGGTGGCCGGCCCTGTGGGATTAGTTCTGCTAGCTCGGCTCAGCCCATGCCCTCCCATGCTAGGCTGATGTGGTCACTACCTGTCTGAGCACTCAGGACCTCTTGCCTCCTCTCCAGGTTTGAGAGCCCCGGTCCTGTTTCCCTGCAGTGTTTCTGGCTGGGGTGACAATCTCATACAGGCGGACAGCTCCCTCTTGTGATAATGCTGCTCCCACAGAAGTCACAGTAGCTCCTGAACTCCAACCCACTTCAAGACCTTCCGTGTTGCCCTGTCCATCTCTGAACACCTCTAAGTCGCCTGTGTGACTGCCATAACCATTTTTAGCTGTGTGGGTATCCTTGTTTCCCTTTCACATGGTGAAAACCACCAGCAGCTCTTCTGTATGCATCACTGGCACCACTTAGGCAAAGCGGACGGATCTTTTGATACCAGTTACAGTTTTCATCCCCAATCCTCTTGCGTCATCTTTTTCAAGCTGATGATCTCCACAAGCTTCATAGACCAGGTAGCTTTCTTTCCTAACCATATCTTATTTGCTGCATCATATTTCAATACTGGAATTTCTAGTAATTTCTTTATGAGCATTTTGTCTCAGATTCTATCTTTCAGTGGACCTCCAAATGGTCCCATCAACTCTCCACCCACATCAACCACAGACTTACATTATCATTTTCCTCCCTCTTCATTTAACAGGTTTAAATCCCATTCAGTGACAACTTCATAGCTTTCATTGCCTGAATTCAACTAAGCACCTATTGAAAACATGAAGTACTTCAGAAACAGCTAATGCCAAAGCAATGGTGATTTCAGTTTGTCATTTTTAATGGCACCTCTGCTTGAAGTTATAGTCACCTTCATATTTAGAGAAAATTTCCATTAGATCAGGGTGTTAACTACTCCATGCTTCTTGCTCATCTGAATTTTATTCCTGTACCATGCATTATTCAGAAATTGCTCAGATCCAAAAATGTGGTTCATTCAGTGTCTGAGCTCAAACCAAGACTGTTCACCAAGAGCAGCATCAAGCAAGCAGTTTTAATTTTCTTCAAGAGTAGCAGTTTTAATTTTCTTCAAGAGTGTCTAATAGGTGCTGCACCTCTCTACCTCACCTCGGTGCTAAGAGAAATTTTGCTTCATGAAAAGCAATTGCACTTGTAAAAGATGCTTTTTACCACCTTCTCTGGAAACCTTTGAATGGGCTTGGGTTCCTCAGTGGCAAGTGGGATCTGCCTCACCATCATGTGCTTGTTAATACCCTTGAAACTGCATCAGCTTGCAATTTTACCTCATCACATCAGTGTAATTTAAGATCTCTGAATAAATACACAGTTAATTCAAGTCTTACGTAAATCAAGCACTGGGGATTACTTAAGCAAATAAATGAGAATGAGATTGCAAATACTGTTGGCCAGGAGTTTTCTATCAAACCTTTTTTCTTTCTGAAATAGAACTCTTTGTGGAAAAAATGCAACATCCTCAAAGCTCCTCTTGGGAGTATTATTTGGGCCCTGGAAGGAATCTATGGCCTCTGCCATGCTGGCCAGAAGACTTGCCAATAAGGACATTCACTTTATTCAGAATAGGGATTGAAAACCTGGATTACTAAACTGTATTTCTCACCTTCACTAGAATCTGTGCCCTCCCTCTCACATTCACCCTTCCTTTCTCCCATGTGTTTTCTCTTTCCTTCAAACAGTCTTTGTCTTTTCCTTCTGCAAAATAGATCTCCTCTTCTTTTTCTCTTGCAGAATAGATACCCTCTTTTCAGTGCCACTTCCAGCATTCAGAAATAGAACAGGCCACAGAGAAATGATGTGAAAGAGAAGAAATAACTGTTCTCACTTCTGTACCATGACCTGGGACCTCAAAAAGCTTTTCACACTTGAACAGGCTGTCTCAAAAAACTGCTGGATAGCAAGTGAGTATTAATACCATCATCCTAAGACTGGAAAAACAGTACTGCAGTAGCTATGAAGAGAAATTGGTTCAGGATACCGAGGGGGAAAGACCAGGTAACTCACAGCCTGATGCTCAATGCATTTCATTTAGATGCTGTAAACTGGTAGAGGGAATTAATTGGAACAAGATCCAGAAATAAGATGGAGCCTGAGATACTTCATCTTCAAATATTTCACTGCAGCTGGTAATTAGAGCATGATGCAAAATGAGCTAAATTCATCCCTCATTTCATGGAAATCGTACCCAGTTTTTTAAATTTAAAAGTAGACTCCAGAAAGATCTCTCTTTTCTGTACTTAGCACTGCAGCAGCTGTAGCTCAAAGTTTCATGTGGCATGGGACTTCACCAGGAACAAAATTGCTGACTGGAAGTGCTCTATTTTCTCCATCTGGTGGCTGCAATTTCTGCTTCATATTATTGCAGTACCTTCTAAGCTGTTCAAGGGTCCTTTGTGCCTCGTGTTACAGAAACCTGGTCCTGGCCTATGGAACAAGCTGTCTGTGTAGATAAGAAGAATGACAGAGCAGGGAAATGAGCTGCTCACAGAGAGGGAGTCGCTCAGTGGCAGACCAAGCATCCTGCTGTGCCATACTTCTCCCTCTCCTTCACTGGCTTTGCACTCAGCTGTGCTCTTCCCGTTGATAGCTGAATCCTGGCCAAGAGTTCTCACTTTTCTCCTGCCTATACGCTTCCCCTGTGTGGCCTCAATTAATTTTTCTGCACCAGTCCCAGAGTCCCAGCACCAGGAAGGAGCCCAGAGAAGCACCAACCTAATTTCACACTAATCAGGACCTCACTTTCATTTGGCTGATGATAACCTTGTGCACTTCAGCTGTTTCATTGCTCTTCAGGACTTTCCCTCCACTAGCAGTCCCTAGTCTGGTTCCGGAGTGACGCATTTTGGGACTCCTGAACAGAACTGGAATGTCACAGCATGCCATGATGTCACCAAAGCACTTCTTGTGCTTCTTTGCATGGGGTATTCCCCTCCTTCTGATGCCAGAAACTTTGCCTCTATTTCACCCACCCCAAAAATATCTTCAAAACAGCATTTACAGGTGGCAGTCTTCAGGCTCCACAAGTCTGGGATCTGAAAAGGCTGAATTTAGTGCAGACTCAGGGCAAACAGAGTCTTTCAGATGAAGTCTGGACTCATATCTCCCTGGCTCTGCTACTCAAGTTACATGCTTCAAAGGGGCAAGACTTGGAGGAACTGCAGTCCCAGAGCCCCATCACAGCACTCCCAGACTCTGGAGGTCTGGAACTGGCAAGAAATTGGACTCCTGTTCTGTATTCAGTGTTCCATCTTGATTTCCCCCATATGTAGGGTAAAATCAGCCCCATTCTGACACATGGACCCCATTAATTTCATCATCTGGAGCTGTCTCCACATGGCACAGGCATGGTCACAACTGTTAAACTTGCCAGCCAAACCAGCATGGATTATACTCAGCTGTGTCCCTCTCCAAACATCTAGTGTCACCCAGATGTCTCCCAGAGGCCATGAGGAGCTCTGCCCCCTCCTTATTCCCCCTTCAGGCACCACAGACTTTGTGTCTGTAGCTAAAAATCTCAGTGCTTTGCAGGCACAATCTCAGTATGCAAAGGTTTATGACAGACCAATAGCATCCAGCACACACCACAATATTCAGACAGTTTCAGAAAGGTGTGTGTTGCTTCCTTGACAGACTTAAACTTTTCCTCTGAATTAAAAAAACAAACAAACAAACAAAAAAAGTGCCTTCCCCTGTGAAGAGTTGTGCTCTACATCCTGTCAGTAAAACACAGCATTGAGCCATCCACATGGCAGCAGAGCTGTGCTCATTAAAATTTTTTGAAACAATAACATTGCATCTGTCATAGTCAGCCTCAAAGTACCCATACTTGGGATGCTTAAAACATTTTCTAAAAGAAGAGCAGATGCTTTTAAGTAAGGTTCTAAGAAGCAGACTCCTTATTCTCAACCAGCTTCAGACAATAACTGTTGAAAGTCCCCAGGTGGATCATTTACTATTCTTGCCTCAGTGTCTTTTTTTTTGGTGAAAATATACTGGTGATCTGTTTCTCTCATTATTGTAAAGTGTCATTAGTTTGTAGCCAGACACCTTTGAAGTTGATCTGATAACTTCAGAGTCTCTAAGTGGGCTGGCTCTGAGCCTCTGTAAGCAACGTTTGGATAGGTTTCTGGTGCTCATTTCCTGGGTTTATGTCAATTTTCTGTCATTAGTTTTATTTTTAAATTGGGATTTTCTTGAGCAGTAAAATTTGGATTCATATCTGAGCAGTGTTGAGCAGTGCAATGCTGCACTGGAGCTAATGCTTAGGTACAGGGATATGGCCAGAACATTAAATCCCTTATCCATGTGCAAATTTCCCCAACATGGAGAGGATAAAGATTTGGTGTTTGGGTTTGGTTCCATATGTAATAAATAAATTTTGGTGGGGCAGTGTGGGGGACACAAACAGCATGACATGCTCCCTTACACATCTATATGCATTATGTATAGCTTGTCTATTCATTTCTGTTGTTCATTTGGAGCTAATTGCTTGTATTACAATAATATCAAAAGCCACAAATTATAATCAGGGCCCTATTGTACTGCAGACCAGATATAAACATACTGAAGAAGTGGTCATTAGCACTTCTGTTTCATTTCCTTGTATGCTCAGAGACCTCACTCAGTGGCTCCCTTCCCATCCAGGAGCTTAGAAATGTTACTGGTGGGTCTGTGCCTGCAGTGATGTGCAGACCTAGCAGGAGAAGAACCAATTACACCATTTCTCTTGAGCCACCCCTGCACTCACAAGATGACTACCAGCAGTGGTTTAACTCTCACATCATATTCTGCAGCTCTTGAACTGATTTCAACACAGCACTTTACATGCAAACTCAGCAAAATAGTGACTGCCCTTGTGATTTAGATGTATCTGCTGCCTCTTTGGAGCCTTATCATGTACCAGTCTCAGCATCATTTCTTATTTAAAATCCCACATTGAGTTCACAGGAGACTCAGTTCTCCAGGCCATGGTATAGTGGCCATAGCTGTAAAATGGTTGGAGCTGTAAAAGATGGATATTTTTCCAAGTTTGAAAACAAGAAACACTCCAACACACAGACTATAGAGAACATACTTCTTACTAGTTGTCATAAAGGTATGGGAAAATGGAGGTTAGCAGGAAATGCTACAATTCCCTGTGGCAGCATCCACATAAAGCGAAAACAGTCCCTTGGTCACATATTGAAAGCCAATAGTCCCTTTCCTCTGCCCTTTCCCACATTCCACTTCCTGTTAGAATACCCCAATCTGTAAATGGTTGTCAAACCACACTGACTTACATATCAATTTCCTTTTCATTAGCATGAAGATCTAAGAGCTTTCTTCATGTCTTTCTATAAAAATATATTAACATAAAATAAAATCTGGGAGGCCTGAGCTCTGTACTGTATTTAACTGCCCTACTTCACTAAAAACCTCTCTGCATCTGGCCACTGCTGACAGATTTTTAAGATCTTGGGTTTTTGTATTGCTGAGAAGTAGCTTTCAGCACAACTTTGGCTGTTGCATGGGTTCATATCTGAGAAAGGGAAAACCAGAGATGGATAAACAAAAGGCAGGAACAATCCATAACAAACAACAAAAAAAAAAATCTCCTGTAATGCTTGTGACAGCCTGGAAATGTGTCAGATAAAACATTTTAGAGATCTGTAATAATGAGTAGGAGTTTGTGTCCTGAACACAGGACTTGTCTGTCTGCCAAGACAGACAATTGCAAATGAAAAATAATGAANGGGAAGGGGAGGGGAGGGAAGGAAGGAAAATTATGGAAAATCAGGGTAATTGTGCTTTTCGTGAAAGATATTAGTGAGCCAGGACTTGGTCAGAACCACAACACACATGAATGGTTTTTCTAGCTCTCATTCAACTTAAATATCTAATAACTAAAATAATTTGTTTTCTACTTCCAGGACTGAGCATGCTGTTTTCTGTTTTCTGGAATGGTCTGTACTTACTCTTAAGTGTTTTGTGTTAGCAGCTGGCATATGAATATCTGCAATATAAATGAGTCCCTGGGAAATGAAAAGCATCCTTTAGTCTGAGATTATCAAACACCTTTTTTCATGTGGACTTTCAATGCATGGGTATGAAATGTTGGGATACATGGCACAGGTATGCAATGCGGGGGTACCTTTGTAACATTTTACTAGTTTGATTTTTCTCAAAAAAAAACCCCTCCCTATCCTTTAGTGCTAGAATCCCTCTGTGACTCCTGTGTGAAAGGTCGGCATGTTGTCACCCAGAAGGTCACATAAAGTCACTGGGTTTCCTCTTCTATCCTCACCTCTTTTTCAGCAACAAGCAAACCCAAAGTTGCTGCTGTCATTTTTCTTCCATTTTCCATGCTGGGAACTTTCAAGAGGCGATTGAGGAGAGATGCCTAGACTTTTTCTGTGACTTTTCTCGTTCCCAGCTCTGCAGNGTATTTAACTGCCCTACTTCACTAAAAACCTCTCTGCATCTGGCCACTGCTGACAGATTTTTAAGATCTTGGGTTTTTGTATTGCTGAGAAGTAGCTTTCAGCACAACTTTGGCTGTTGCATGGGTTCATATCTGAGAAAGGGAAAACCAGAGATGGATAAACAAAAGGCAGGAACAATCCATAACAAACAACAAAAAAAAAAATCTCCTGTAATGCTTGTGACAGCCTGAAAATGTGTCAGATAAAACATTTTAGAGATCTGTAATAATGAGTAGGAGTTTGTGTCCTGAACACAGGACTTGTCTGTCTGCCAAGACAGACAATTGCAAATGAAAAATAATGAAAAAATGGGATGGGAGGGGAGGGGAGGGGACGGGAGGAGAGNCTTTTTTCATGTGGACTTTCAATGCATGGGTATGAAATGTTGGGATACATGGCACAGGTATGCAATGCGGGGGTACCTTTGTAACATTTTACTAGTTTGATTTTTCTCAAAAAAAAACCCCTCCCTATCCTTTAGTGCTAGAATCCCTCTGTGACTCCTGTGTGAAAGGTCGGCATGTTGTCACCCAGAAGGTCACATAAAGTCACTGGGTTTCCTCTTCTATCCTCACCTCTTTTTCAGCAACAAGCAAACCCAAAGTTGCTGCTGTCATTTTTCTTCCATTTTCCATGCTGGGAACTTTCAAGAGGCGATTGAGGAGAGATGCCTAGACTTTTTCTGTGACTTTTCTCGTTCCCAGCTCTGCAGACTCTTGCATCTGGTGGCCTTAGCTGTATTGTTTAAATCCAGGACAACTTCAGCAGCACATGGTGGAGTCAGGCACCATTCAGCATGTTCCCCATCAGATGGTGAAATAACAAATCTGCTGAAAAGCACACAACTACAGTCAACAAGTTCTTTTCCTTCAAGGTTGTACAAGAAGAGAGCAAAAGCAGTTAGCATAAACCAAAAAAGGAACAGAAATTCCCATCAGAAATGGAAAACTCCCGAAGTAGGTGTTGTGTAGCCCTCACTCATTACTGCTGACAGGAAGGTTGGAAGAGGAGCTTAATATCACTCCTAAATACACAAAGCACCTGACAGTGCCCCACCACACTGCAAGCATTCCTCAGAGGCTTAAGCATGTTAAGTGTTACCAAATCTGTGTGTAGCAAACCACTGCACACCTAAGACCCGGGTTTCCCTATGTGACAGTATTGATGTCTGTGAAGAGGGAGTGAGGATGTGCAACAGTGTTCAGGGAGTCCTTTCCTATCAGTGCAACAAGTACTAGGGGAGGAAGAAGCAGGCCATGTACAGCACAGTCTGCTCAGGAGGGAGCTGTGATTGCAACTGAAAGACCTGGCTGCTGCTCAACTGAAGGAAGTAAACAAGGAATTGATCAGCTTTTGCTATCAATAGCTGATAGCTATTGCTATATGATACATGCAGTCATAGATTCTTGAATGCAAGCTTCCAGAGTATGATCAAACTCCATTACTGACTCACCATGTTTGTTTATGGAGCTGGAAACTAAAGTAAACCTAAACCTCTTTAAGCCTCCCTAAAGCTGCAGAGTTTACGTGGGAACAAGGGTCTGTCAGCAGTAACTCCATGCAGGATGAACACCTGGGCTGTTTTCTGCCTTTCTTGGCTATGTGATGCATTTTCACAGAGTTATGAAGATGGTCTCCTGTGATTCCATGCTGTCCTCTTTCCCAGAAACAAGATCCCTGGTCTCTGCTATTTTTGTTCTTACTCTAATGAGTGTGCATTATAAACAAAGGTGTACAGCATAATATAACCCCCTGGAAATATTTGTAAATAAAAGGATTTTAGAAACCTTTTATAGGGAAGCCCTATAGACATTAATAGATAGTGAACACTTTTCTAGAGACGTTGTTATTCCACTAGTCTATACAATTCAATTGCGAATTGTATTCCTGCTATCAAATCCCAAAGGATGATTCAGAAAACCATTAGAAAGGATCTAATTCTCTGTAATTTTCTGCAGTAATTAAGATAAAAGCCTTTCAGGGTCTCCTCTATTACAGTGCATGGGATTTTTCCACAGGAAAACAAATGATCAGTTTAAATTCCCCCTGGTTACTTAAGTAAAGTAAAGCCAGTAAATACTGAAGGTTTATTAAGATAAAATTTCCTTTCATTTCTGTGGGAAATTCACTTAATTTCAGGACACAGAAGGCCAAGGATTAGGCTCCCTGTATGTGATTTTGTAACAGGACATCAAACTCCGCCTTTTGCTAGAGTCAAAGAGTTTCAGTGATTTTGCCACATCTTCCCTTTGGGCTGGCAGGGGATGTGTGCTTTGTGGAGGCATTGCACACAGCAGCAGGTGCTGTTCCATTAACACAGGGAGGCTCAGTGTAGCAGTGAACTCGGGGCTCTGAGAACCATGGCACATCTGGAGTGCTGCAGAGTGCTAATTGAAACACCACTAGTGCTTTCCCCATCGTGTGGGGAAAGCTATCTGAGGACAGAGACGATGTTTCTATAATGTAGGCTGAGCGCCCATGAAACCCATGTATTTTTTATCCCTTGTCTCCACGTTTGCTGCCCCAGGAGAGGCACTAATGACCTCTGCAGGGACCTCAGTGCAGAGCCTTAGGAAGAGGTCACACATATGAGTGAATAATGAGACATAAAAGCCATGGTGACATATCGAAGGGCTTAAAGGCAGAAATCACTCCTGTGCCATGCTTTGTTGGAGCTCCCCTTGTGAGGCTGTGACCTACACTTTGGACTACATAAAGCTAAGGTCAGACCTCTGTGAAATCCTGACCTTGATGACAGTAATAAGAGCTTTTTGACTGACTTTTCAGGGTTTCTGGTGTGAAAGATTTGTCCATAGCCCTATCATGAGCCTGCTCCAGGCAGTGCCCTCTCTGCCCATCCTAATGGCTTTTCCTCCAGCCTCCTCCACTCCACCCTTCTCTTCCACCACTCTTTGAGGCTGACAGTGAACCACCCACAGTAAAATGACAACAGTAGTAGCTTCTACTGTGTGGCATTTCTCATTCCCAGATCTCTTCAGAGCCAAGTGCTTTAATATCACTGGCCTTTTACATGCAGCTTATAGCTAGTTCTTCCTTGGATAAAACAGAGCCAAAGCTGGGTACAAAATATAGCACTTTGGATTTAGTTGTCTTCACTAAGTCTTGTACCAGTGTCTTTCCCCATCTCATTACCTGCCTCCCAGACACAGTGTGAAAGGAAGATATTCCTGTTTCCAGGACTGATGGCAGGCCCCAACTGATAACACAAAAAGGTCTTTAGGGGCAAGTAGGGCTGTGAGAAATCATCCCTTACCTTAACAAAGAATGAAAGCCTGCAGAAAATGGCTTATCAAAGATGTTCATCACCTCTGCTTCCCAGGGGGCATCTGGAGGTGTTGGATACATTCATCAGTTACAAGACTTCCTGCTGGAATTGCTGCATCAATTAGCCACATGAAAATTGTCATCCTGCTCTCTCCACTTCAAACAGATCTTTCAGTATGTGGTACCCTCTTCATCTTTATTCCAGAGTTATTTATTTCATCTGGTGGCACTTTGCAAAATTTCCTGGCCTAGCATTGATACTAATTTTGCCTCCATGTACTGAAGTATGACTTTGATTAGGTCACTGTCCCAACCACTCTAAATCCCAGCCACTTAGCAGCAAACTTAAAGTAGATCACAGTGAGTTCAGAAACAAATTACTTACAAAGGTAAATCTTCACTCCAACACATCAGTGCCAGCACTGTACAAGCAAATAAACCATAAATCTTCAGAACACCACTGCAGAATGTCACTATACTATTCCAGAGATCAAAGGAAGGAGACCACTCTCTGAATTAGCTGTTTCTGCTTTTGATAAATTTTAGTGGCTTTTGCTCGATATTTTATAAAATAAGTGTAATTCATGAATGATGCTTCTTCTTCATTTGACACTGGGAGAGTGGGGAAAAGCAGATTACTGAAGGGGTTTTCATTTCCTCCAGACTAAGTGGTTCTCTGACCTTAAGCAAGCCCCTACACTGTGGGTGCCTGATCCCCTACTTGCCAAGCAGGAACGTTTTTGATACAACTGAGTTGAGGGTCACTGACGTTCATTCATAAAGTCCCTTAACAGTTTGCCTCCCTTTTGAGTTCTTGTGGAAGTCCTTTGGGGAATCTCAACGTGGCTTTTGACCACAGTGGACTTAAGGATGCTCTGAACCTCCCTGTTAAACTGGAAGATTCAGACCATCAGAAAATTCCTTGTGGCCAAAACACACCACTAGTAATTTCTTCTCTACATTATTTTTGATTAGAAGTTTTCACAAGGCTACAAAGTCCTCATTTCACAGTGAATATTTTTCTGTATTCAGAGTGACAGAAGTCAGACTGCACCAGTGTCTTTTTTCCAGAGTTTCCATGGGACTTGTTTTATCTAACTGTACAAATACCCATTCAGCTGTAGCCAAACCATCATAAATCATTTCCTGCTATTTTTAGGCGTGTGGTTTTTTCCTATGTGGCAGTGAGTCCCCACATTTTCAAAAGCTCTCTGCCCATAAGTGATGTTTGCCTCAGTGCAGAGTGTAAGTATACAAGAAGTCCCACAGTACTTTTTGGTGATATTTTTGCTGCACACAAGTCTTTTAGTAGCCCCTTTACATGAATGAATTTTATACAAACACAAAATAGTTTCAAGATTCTGAGCTGAAAAGCACTGTGTAAGTGCCTAGGGTTATTTTCAATTAACAATATCTAATTCCAAGCACACCATGAATCACATTTTTCTTCTCTCTTTAGAGCCAACATGTTAATCCTTTGAAACAAAAATGGCTGCATTTTAATGAGAGTTTAAAAGGGTGAAAGTTCTGCTCTAGTACTCTAAGCATAATAGAATATTTTTGTGATGTATATCTTCCATCCACTCACTTTAATTTTCAGAGTAATATCTGGAGAGCAGCATGTTTTATCTCTGGGCTCTCCTCATTCCCTCCACTTAGCTTTCAGTGTGTGTATCACAGTTAATTCGAAGTTGATATTTGCTTTTCCTTATGGGCACTAGGTTACAATAACACCAAAAAGATTACAGTGGTGTCCTCTCCAGGTTGGCTTGCACAACATATCTCAGAGAAGTATTAATTTTAATTGTGTTTTTACACTCTATTTCCTGGCACTAAAGTGTAAGAATTTCTTGTTGGATTAAGTCCTGAGCTGAAGACGTGGGGTATTAACACAAAAAAGCCTTCCAGTATCTGGCACAGACCCCATGTGGGTCTGCAGTGGATTAGCTCATGACTGTTCTTTAGTGACAGCTCCAGTCATATGATGTAGTTTGGAGAGGAAAGTGTAACCTTGTCCACCTATGAAACACTGTAAAGCAGCAGGCAAGGCTACAAGTAAGGGTAGGAGAGAAGTTGCAAGCTAAGAAGGAAATTTCCTATCCTATTCATGCAAGGCCAATACCTTGTCCACATCTCCTCTCTAGTGTGATTTTGTGGCTTTCATAACCTCTTCCTCTGTTGCTTTAGTCCATATTCAAGGAGTGTGGTGGGAAATGAAGTGTCTAAAAATACCTCTGTGTGCCCTTTTCCCCCTTTGTGCTCTGCTCTAGAGCTGAGATATGCAGGTAGGTGTTTATGTTGCAGATGAGGAGGGTTGGAGGTGCCCATGGAGAAGGCATTTCCAGACTTATTTCTTATTCCCAGAGCTCTGAACTGAAGTAGATGAAGCAGGTGGATGACACCAGACACTGGCTGTGAGCCCAGAGCGATAGCAATGCAGTGCAGCGGTTTGTGTTTTCCACTGATGTATAGACAGCTACAATCTAACTTCAAACAGCACCTTGAGCTGGGCAAAACTGACTTCTTCATTTTGTGGAAAAAGGGAGATTTGAGGAAGCCTGTATAACATCACTTCAAAGTTTGAAGAAAAACCTACCTTTAGGCAGAAAATCAAACTGAATGAATCAGGCATCTCTCAAGTTCCTTTGATTACTCTGATCAGGGGATGTAAACAACATGCTGGTAGAGGAGAAGAAAATAAAGACTTTAAGTAGGAAAAAGAAAGGCTCTAACAGCTGCTCAGGATTGAGTAAAATAGACACATAAAACCAGCAAAATTTTATAGGTAAAACTACAAGAAACCCTCCTTTCAGCCAACCCAGCCCAGGTACTGAGTTGTCACATGCTGCATTGTTTGTAAGAGACAAGCAGAGGTGGGCAGATCCATAATGCTGAGGTGTTATGGAACTGGATAGACAGCTGGCTGACCGTGCTCTGGCTGCAATGCACAGTGGCTGGTGACTGTCACACTGTCTGAACTGTGTATCTCTACCTATCCATTCTCTCTGCGGGTAATTTAGCTCCTGACTCCTCAAGCTATCCTGTTTTTCCTTTCTCAGTTCTGTTCAGTTACTGTCAATGAACTATGACTTTATAGTTTGCTTTATTTTAAGTATATTTACTCAACTTCCAGCAGGAAAGGTGTAATAGAAACTGTGCCTGCAGTATGTTGGGAACCTGACACCGTAGACTGTGTATTAAAGTCAAAAGGTTGGTCAACCAGTCAGCTTCTGTCCATCTCTGTAACACCAGCACAGTTTACTCTAAAATTTGGGTAGCTGTCACCAGTTCCCCCATATAGCCCCCTACAATGAAAATGTCATGGGCAAGTTAAATTTCATTTTCTTGCTGGCAGGTTTCTCTAACTACATCAGTTTGTCTTTTCTAACCAGTCTACAATGTGTTGGGGCATTCTGTGCAGTGTGGCTTGCTCAAGCAGATCTGTGTGAGCCTGCAAGACTAGAGAAATCTCAAAGTTGTTTACCTGTCTACTTGAGGGTCCCCCATCCCAGAAGGGAGCATAGTCAGCAACTATGCACCCTCCAGAGAAAGCAGAGGGTGAAAAGAGGCCACCAAATTAAAATACAATTTTGAGTGTCCAAATCCTTGCAGATGCAAGCATTTGTACCTGCCTAGTTATCGAAATTAAGGATGGGATGAACTATAGCTATAATGATGAAGCAGGAAATGACAACACAAGAGAACCTGCCAATCTTATTCATACCCAGGAGCCATCAGATGTTCTGTAGTTATATGTGATGTGTGAACATGAGATAAGTGGACACATCCTCCAGTAACAGTGTGCTGAAATTTTTAGTCAATTTTGGATTATAGATGAATTTACTGCCTCCTGCATTATTAACTAAACAATAAAATCACATCCCTTTTTCCACTAGATTTGCAGATGGGCATAGTTCTCTCCTGCACTGATTCATGGCACTATTTCCCTGCTTCTCTGCCAGGTCAGGTACCTCCTGCAATTCCCTTTCTCTGACACATCCACTTACCCTGGCTGCAATCTCTCCAGATGTGACTGATGTCACTTGTGTCCAAATCAACTCAGGACAGGAGAAAAGCAGCAGACAGAAAAGGACAATGCTACCAGTGTTAGCATGCTTATTTGTAATGGTGGCTGGATTCTCATGGCTCATTTAGAAAAAAGCAAAAGAAAATTAATTTGCTAATGGAAATTAACCCTATAGGCATAACAGAGAGCTTGCAAGACCTGTTCCTGGTATCACTCTGAGGGATTTCATATGCAATTTTCACTGAGTTCAATAAAATTTCCCTGGTTTTAGCTAGGAAAATCAGTCCTTACTTTCAGCATGCTGTTTAAAATATACATGAGAATTCCCCTCTCCATTGAGGCAGAACAAAAGCCCTTCTCACAGCTCTAGCTGGAGAGGCTTTGGGGCAAAATGCATGTAAGTATGTTACCTCAATTGTCTGATTTCTTTGCTGCACAGATGAGCAAACTGGGAGTCATCAACTTCAGCACATCACAGGAATCAGAGCACCTGTCCCCTTGCACTCTGTGCTCTGCATGAGATGAAAGAAAAAGCAAGTAGATCAGCCCTTGTGAAGCAAAGCACCTAAGTGAGCACCGAAACAGCCCTGCAACACCCCTGGCCTGGCCTGGCCTGAGCTGACCACCCCCTCTTGACCCAGATTTACACCTCTGCCAATTCAGGCAATGAGCAGTGGTTCAGTGCTTCTACTCTCTCCTAACCAACACCTTCTCTAAGAGCAGAGACAGCTTGCTTTTAATAAGCAGAAAGGAAGTTTTATTACTATAATGGAGTGAAAGAGAAACTGGGAGGAAAGCAAGACTCCAGAGCATCACTTCCAGACCGTGTTTCAGTGTATCAAGTGTTTAACAGCCATACTGGTTCCCACACTCCACCAATACAACTGCTTGTTCCCATTCACTTGCTGCAATGCACTCCCTTGGTTGTACAAGGGTCTGAGACTTTGCTTACTGGGGCAGTAGTGAATATGTAGTTGCATTCTTTAGCCATTTTCTTCTTCCAAAAGCCAGATCAGTTCCCTATTCTTGTTCTTAGCATGGGTCTCAGAAACAGTTCCACTGATAGAGTTAAGAGGGTAGGTAGGATGAGATGTAGGCTATGAGCATTCCCTAGATCGCTGATTTTGCCACATCCTTAGAACATAAAACCCTGCCCCGTAATGAGATTTCAAGGGTGAAATTCACCTGTACACAGAAGCCTAGCACAAGAGCAACGTGCAGTTTTAAAAGTCTGATTTGTTCTTAAATATTGCTCCTGCCAGAAATGCTTAATGCTAGCTCACAAGAGCTGGTTATAGATTCAAACTTTAGTGTGTCAGATGCTGTGCCAAAAAGAAAAAAAAGAAAAGTAGGATCTCTGCCTCAGAGAGCTCTCACACAGGCATGAGTCTGTGAAGAAGCACAGAAACAAGACAATATTGGCCAGCATGACAGATGGAGAGTTCTGCACCCACATTCACCCAGCATCACGTTCCTGGTATTGCAGGAAAGGAGACTTTCAAAAAAGTGAAAATCACAGAATTATTTTATTGTTCTCCTTTCGTGTGGAAGGCCCATAAAAATATCAGTTTTGTATCATGCCCAGGCTCACTGGCATGGTTTCAGTGACCTTCAACTTTTCCAAACCTTTTGTTGTGATACTCAAGGCATCAGAGCCATGCTAGGAATTGTCCTGCAACCTCACCTTATTTGAGTCTGATTACCCTTGATCAAGCTGGGTAACTTTGCAGACATTTTTCTCATCTCTTCTCAGTGACAAGTACTGAAAAGTACAGAAACAAAACCAGGCTTTGTACACAGACATTGAAAACACACACATACTTTTGGACTTTTCCAGAGTCCAAAACTTCCTAGGAAGTTCTCCAGAGTCACAAAAGGCCAATATTCACCTTGCAATATTTCTGTCATTAAATGCTTCACTTACATTGTAGAGCAGAAATAAGTGTTGAGATTATGGCTACTAAAGATGTATTTATTTACAGGTCTATAACCCATAAATAAATTACAACCTTTCTTTACACTACAGAAAACAAACCTTACAGCTAAACATCTGTTCCTGATGCAAACAAATTCAGACCAACAGTTTCCTGCTCCAAACAAAATGTGTATTTTGACATCTTGGGAACATGGCTGCAGTGTCACTAATGTCAATCAGCTAAAGCTCTCAGAAAGCTCTGGTGCTTCAGCCAGATGACAAAAGGAGGGTTTAGAAGACTAACTCTAAGCAGACACACTTGGAAAATTTTCCTGCCAAGGCTAAGACACATGCTGCTTAGGAAGAACCACCAGTGCATTTTGGAGCTGATCTAACATACACAGAAAACCTCAAGGTAAATCCATTTATTGACTGCCTTCTGCCATGGATGGGTTCTCATGATAAAGAGACCAGGATGAAGTAACTGAGTGTCATGATGGATGAAGTATAACGGAAGGGGATACATGGGGAGGAAATCACTGCATGCAGGATAACCTTGAGCAATGGAGCAGCCATGTCCTATAGCTTTGTGGCCAAACAGTTTCACAGGACTCTTTCCCTTCTCTGGGTCTTTGCCCTTGTTCTGGTACTGATGTAGTATGAAACCTCAGGGCCTTCTGGCCAGTGAAATTTTGAAAGGCAGCCTTCAAGACAGTAAGTTGCAGAGTGAAAATGAAAAAGCTGTTTTCAAAGAAAAATTCTTGATTCACTCCAGGGGAGGAGTGCTAGTAACCCAGGAGCATAGTGCTTCCTTCTGAGCAATCCTGAACCTTTTTATGAAACCAAATCAAAACAAAATTCATACTTGGATACCTACTTTAATCACCTGAATTTTGAGAGGTACTGCTCCCACGGACAGCCAAAGATTAACAGTTTTGAGAAGGTAAATGTCAGTACATTTTGGGTGAGCAGAATTGCCTAGAATCACACACAGGCTATGAAGAAGTGTGAATTCAGCACTGAATTGATATCTCGGTCCCTCAACCATCAAGAAGGCTTCTGCTTTTCTTTCCAACTGATTAAGCAATGAGGTGAAATGCTGGGATCAAGGGTAGCTGTTATTCACAGCTATATCTTGTGTGTCTTCGCATTCAGAAGCAATTTTATTCATCTGTCAAGGGAAACAGGTCAAGATAAATTTCCAAGTTGTGTGGGAGGATACAGCCATGAAGCTCACAGCAACGAGGCCCCAGCTCAGCAGCCTCATGCTGGCCTAAGCAGATGGCAAATGGGGAGTTGTGAACTGGGGACTGGCTGCACAGGAGCCCCACTATGTTCCCTGCACCAAGGTCTATAACAATCATGCTGCAATACTGGCTGCAGAAGGTTCATTTTTGACATTTCCCCTACAAGTCTAACCTAATGAGATGTAGAAGTGTCTGCGTGCTGCTTCTGCAGCTGCCTTGTCATTAGAGTTGCTCATTTCCTAGGTGGGCATGTGATTTCCTATTTCCCTGGGTTATGAAAATAGCATAATTATACTCTGAATTGAAATCCTCTCTGGTTTAGGGAGAGGCAGGGTCTGATATGCATAATTTTTAAATGGATGTCACATTGCCATTGCATAGGCAACAGTATCGATTTTTCTTCTGTGAGAATTTTTATTTCAACATGTCAAGAGTTATTTTCATTTATACTTAAAGTCCAAATGAATCAGTGCTAGCATGAACTTTGAAAAAAAATACAGGCATCCCCAGTAGAACTGAATAGATAAGTGACAATTTAGAATTCCTAAATTCTGTTCAAGGAGTCAGACTAGTTGACTGGTGAACACAACTGTAGTCGGTCAACGGATTTTCACTTCCATGCAGGTGTTTTTTTCATTTAATTTTCATTTTCTTTTCATTTCTTCATTTACTCCCTTTGTACTTGACTGTTATTTTGCACTGTGGATATCTCATATTTAAAACATAAGTCCATGATTTTACTGTAAAACCATGCAGAACTCTCTTCTTTCTATAGCTCCCCCATTAAAATTTCACACATGGGAAATTCAAGCACTAGATTCATGCAGACCTGAGCCATAAACAAACCCTCTGGATTGTAAAGGCCCTTATTTTCACAGACACTTTACTCAGAAAGGCTTTGGGCTTAAAATACCTATAGTAGAGAAATGGAAATTAGGTTGTAAGTTGCTGGTTGGAGATATAGCAGCTCTGTTCTGCTTTGCTTCCCTTTTGCTGGGCTAGAGGATCGTTGACCCAGTGAGGCTTTGAATTTGGATTGAGAGCTCTCTCCAGCACTTCACTGTGTCCTGCTGTTCATGTGAAAGGGCACCATGTTTTAGGGGTGTGTAGTAGTCCAAAGCTAAGGCAGAGGTTGTGGGCAGCCCACTTTTTAGACCAGATCCCATTTGAGATGGCAGGGAGAGCTCCACAACTCACACTGTTCTCTCCACATTCTCTTTCTGTCCCAGCCAAGCTGCTTTCTTTCCGTACTCCCCCAGAGCAGCACTCACTGCTTCTCCTATCTCCAGAAAGCAGAGTATGTCCTCTTTGCAGCAGCATCCCACACTCCTGCCCCATATGCATGTGCAAGCATTTTCTGACAGCCTCCCTCATTAGGAAAGAATGAAAGTCTCCTCTCTGTGCCCTGGAAATACTGAGTCCCTGCTGGCCTTGCACACTGCCATGATACTGAGTGCCATTAGTCCTGCTGATTCTGTGGGTGACAGCTCTGCAGACATTCCCTCAGGCTGTCCCCTCCATGCTAATACGTTATCTGGACTCCTCTAGCTCTAAGTGGATCATTTCCTCTCTCATTTGTCTCATCTCATAGAACCCTGGAGGTTTGCTCACATTTGTTTTTGGCTCTGGTGGAGCTGATTTGCCTGTTTTAGTTTGATTTACCTTCATTCACAGTCATTTATATTTCTCCTTCTTAGAGAGGCCAGTATTAAATAAACCTGTTCTTACTGGTAGTACCTTTGTTAGCAGCATTTTGCTCCTTATTCACTGGGAAGCTGGATACCGTGTCTCCACCAGTAACCTACAAGCAGCTGGAAAGGTACCCAAACCATGCAGACACATGCGCTGGGGGGACAGCTCCCTGTGCAGCTCAGGTCTGGATTGTAGGCTTCTACAAAGCTAAAGCTGGAGGATGGGTTTCAAGCACCAGCAAAGTCAACAGCACTGCCTTCAAGTAGGGAGTAAACAATGTGGCCAAGGGATGTTTGCCCTGGCACACAAGGAATGTCTGGAAAGCCACTGAGGGTTGTTCCCCTGGGAGTAAATGGTCGTACTGAGATACACTCCACATAGTACAATTTGAGCTCTCCTGCAGCTTGGTCAGACATTATCAGTATCCCTCACCCTCTGAGATACATCTCTAGGATCCAAGGATGCTACAAATATTTTTTACTGGTGAGGGGTAACATGCTTTGCTTCCACAGCTAGAAGGCACAGGCCCTGCAGGCCCTGCAGACAGAAATACTGAGCTGAATATTATTCCCCACATCCAGCTGTAACTTACAGAGCAAGGGAGAGCTGCTTCCTCTCACACCCCATGCTTCAGGACAAGGATTATGGGGTCTAAGGAACCATGAAGGAGAAACTCTCCTGACAGTATTTCTAGTCTTCTCTGCAGCCTATTCTTGCCACTGTCCTGACAAACGTAAATCATGTTTCGGTGTAAATATACTCAGTACATCTGTCACATCCAGGTGGCAGTGCTGGCTATGCTGTTTGTAAATCCACTGAGAATAATGTATTTGTGCTGTGGGATGACATCCCATAATGAGATTGTGATATTCCATAACCCAAGATTTGCTCTTTGTGACAAAGACGGATTTCATTAATAGAAAGGCTGCCAGGAGATCTCCTGGACTTAGGGGACATTCAGAAGCTGGGGATCCTTCTAACCTACTCAGCCATAACCCAAATACAAGGGAGATACTTTCTGTTGCTTTTGAAACCAACGAATAAACACCATTAGCTGCATATCTGGCCATATATTTGCATTCAAAACACCACAAAGCACAAAATAACTAAATGTAAAAACGCACAGTCAAGAACTGCATATATTTACAAGCCAACCTATCATATTGATCCAATTACACTTAATGTAGAAAGTATAATAGTAAAAAAAACTCATTTCCGTGTCTAGAACAACTCCATTTTTTCTCCTCAGAGATTTAGAAAATGAATCCTTTTAATAATGAAATTCTTTTTTTTTTTTTTTTCCTTCCGGCTCTTCTCCCAGGCGTAGTTTATTTATGAAAAGCTTAAAAAAATTTCTTCATCTTTTTTTGTGAGAATACACATATGCCACATCCTTCCCTCCTGTGTTGTGAGCAAAAGTTGTATATATGTGTATTTATGCATATGTACAAATCTGTATGTAAATTCATGCCTCTCTAAGCCTCTTAGCAGCAAAACAACTTACACCTAAGTTGTTTCCTCTATCTCATTGGGAATTAATCATCCTAGACTTAGTGAAGCAGGTGAATTAATACATTTATTAATACATTTTATAAAAGCAACTTTGGAAATGCTGGCTTGTTCAAGGCCACACAGTAAGAGAAAAAAATGCTAAAAACACAGCCTCTGTAGAGAGCTCAGCAGAATTAGGAACTCAGTCTAAGCCTCTTGAATCTCAGTCTTGTTTCTCTGTCTCTGAGACCAGCTGTCTTGTCTTTATTTAAATGCACAGTCCTTTGAAATTACTATTTTATACTACTAGACTTCTTGTTCTTCACTTACATCAACACATGTACAAATATGGAATAGAGTTTCATGTAATTTAACAAAATAAAAGAGAACCCAGGGTGTAATGCAAACTCAAAACCCCCTATCCATGCAGAGCCTGAGGCAAGGGAAGTGCATGGAGCAATGGAATTCATGGAAGCTGAATTCCTTACTCAAGTTCGTATGAAGCTAATGCTGCCTGCTGTACAGGGAGCTGTACCCAGTGGCTCAGGGCATGCTCTTAGCCCTCATTTCCCACAGCTGGAGCACCGACCCCTCATGTTACAGGTGGGAAAAATGTGACAAAGCAAAGCGAAGCAATCTGTCTGTGGCCATACAATATCTGTGACCATGCAGAACAGGTCTCAGTGTCCCAGAAGCCTGTCTATCAGTCCCAGAAGCCTGTCTATCAGTCCCTGCAGCTGGACCTGCGTGTACTCTTCCTGTGCTGGGTACTGTATGCTCTGATTTATAAGTAAATGTGTTTCTGTTGGCTATTTGCTCTACTGCCCACCTCCACATGTCTCTTAGCTAACAGCTGACCAGGGTTGCAGATGGGTAAGAGAGATGCTTACATGTGAATTAGCACATATTTGAAAGCTGCTACTTCCCAGGACCGATCTGGACACCTGGGGCCAAAACCAGCGCTAGGGGGAGTGGACAGGGTTTCCCTGACATCATCAGTGTTGTGTCTCCTGAGACACAGTGCGTGCTTGGCTCACTCCCTGGCCTCAATCAGGCAAAGAGCTTGTAAAGTGGCGTAAAAGAAGCATTGATGGGGTTTAACATAAAAGGTAGAATCAGGCCACTAAAACTGACCATTTAAATCCAGCAGGTCACTGATTCTTTTGTGCTGATCTGAACTGGAATAATCAAAACCTGGCTGGGTTCCCTTTGCAGTCTCTCCATCACACCATCTGAATTTCCCTGCATTCACTCCCACTCCCTCTGACCTGCTCTCTGAAGGAACAGTTAGTTTGAATTATAAGTTCCCATTTTAATAACATTCTCTCAGAAATCCCAAATGCCAAAGTCTGCACATCAGCCTGTACCATCTCAGCCATTCACATGCACACATCAGTGATTTTTCCCATCTCTGATATATCAATGCTGTTTACAAAGTAATACTTACATATATATTTCTGTCCTTTAAAAAGCTGTAGTAGTGGGACTGCAGTGATAGCCTCACATAACTGCAGAGGTCCTATCCTAGAGATACTGCTGCCAAGGGGTGAGCTTGCCTGTAAACAAGAGGCTTGTGCACCCCATGGGTGTAGTTTCTAGCCTGTATTTGTATGAGAAGTCCCATAGGCTTTGAAAAGCAGGTAATGGAAGGGATTTTTCCCATGTTTTGTGACCTATATTTCAGGTTTATTATTACCAAAGGACAAAAACCTCTCCTTGCATTACTAATCTTCAGGAAAATGTCATGGCCATCACCACTGAAAATACTAAAACCAAATTTATTGCTGAAATCTGGAAAAATGCCATTCCAGTAGTATCTCCATCTCTACCATGCCTGTCCAGACATTTCTCTGGAGCTGGTTTCTGCTGCCCCAGGAGACGCAGTGCAGTTGTGCTGGTGTACATCAGAAAACAGAGATCCTGTACTGAGGTTGGTTCTGCAGAACCAGCCTCAGCCAGTGTTTTCAAAAGAGAAGAAAATTGGGGAAAAATCTTAGAAAATAATTCTGGAAGACAATTTCCAAAAACATGAGTTGCTGCTGAGGAGCTCATAGAGTACACTGAGCATCTATTTCATATCAAATCCCTCTGATTTCTACATCTTATCAATGTACCAGCCTGAAAACTTGGTAGCAGATATCTTTGAGAACTGGAGGTCTCTCTATAAATTATCACCATAAAGGATGTTTGGGAAAGTCCTCTGTGAGGACAAGAGGAAATAGCCTCAAGTTGCACCAGGAGAGGTTTGAGTTCAGGCTGGACATCCAGAAGAATGTCTTCACTGAAGAATATTTATTTATTTATTTATTTATCCACTTATTTATTTAAAATCAAATTTCCCTGGACTCTGCCCCACATATTCAGCTCATGTGCTCTGATCTCCACACTGGTAGCTCAGCATGGGGCTGCAGAAGCTGTTGCAGTTGGCAACAGTGGGAAGAGTGGGAAGGGAAAGGCAGTGAGTGCTAGCCAAGCTGCCACAAAAGGCAGTTTGGGATGATAAGTAAATTAGCTGGATGGTTCTGTAATATGATCAGTTGCAAAATGGACTGCTATGGTAGTAACAGTAGTAACCTCGTCGTGATAAATGCACGTGGATATCTCAAAACTGGTTTCCCACACTGTTTTCCATATCAGGAAAGTAGTATTTTATCAATGACATATTTCTGAGGCTTTCCCCACAGCTATAAGCACTTGTGATTCTTGTCCTTAACAGCATCTCCCCTGCAGAGGAATGTCATGTGGCAAGAAACACCAAAGGATTTTGCTGGTCCTAGAGCAGGGCAGCACTGAATAGACAGGCCTGAGTCTCTCAAAAGATTGCTGCCAACTGCAGTGGGACCTGTGCCTGCTTGCATCAGCACTTAATTCACCCAGAAAAAAAAAGTCTAGTGATGGGCTGGATTTGTTCTTAGTACAACTCTCTTGACTTCAGTGGAGTTTCCTTTGCAGTGAACTTGTTCAGACACACTCACATTGTGCAGCCAAGCAAAGCAGCAGAGGCTCTGGCTGGCAGGCTGTAATCAAATTCCACTTCAAGTAACCCAGACAGCCTGCTGCCAGGAGTTTGGAGCAAGGAGAGAGGGAGTGTGCCAAAACTATCTTCTACAGAACTTTATTCTTCCCTATTATTTAGTTATACTGATGCTAACAAAGGTATTTTAACATAATAGTAGAAAGACTTGGGTTGGAAGGGGTGTTAAAGATCATCTAGATCCAAGCCCCCTGCCATGGGCAGGGATGTCAGCCCCTAGGCCAGGCTGTTCAGGGCCTCATCAAACCTGGCTTTGAACAATGCCAGGGATGGGGCATCCACAGCTTCTTTGGGCAGCCTGTGCCAGCACCTCACCACCCTCTGAGTAAAGAACTTTGTTCTAACATCTAATCTAATTTTCTCCTCTTTTATTTAAAACCTTTTCCCCTTGTTCTATCATTATCTGCCCAGGTAAAAAAGACACTTTTCCTCTTTTTTATAAGCCATCTTTAAGTACGAAAGGCTGTAATAAGGTCTCCCTGGACCCTTCTCTTCTCCAGGCTGAATCCCAGGTGTCTTAGCCTGTTTTCATAGGAGAGGTGCTCAAGCTCTTTATTTTGTACTCTTTGTGGCTACCTCACCAGGGTTCAAAGCTCAGGGTGCCTTCTGATTAAACAGCCAGACTGCCACCCATGGAGCTCAGCATCCAGTCTCCTTCAGTGTTTGCTGTGGTCGCCAGCAGCACCAAGACTCCTGTGAAAGAGTTTGTGCTGGCTCCTCTCCAGATGCCGTTTGCACCTCTGGCTTTGGGAGGCACTCTCGCTCTCCTCTGCATAGAGAGAAAATGCTCCTGATACTGAGTGTGGCAGTGCCCGCCTTAGTAATAGGAGGACAAGCAGAGCCTGTTCCAGGTTGCCAAGGAGATGCTGAGTAAGATATGCAAAGTCAATTACTTCACCGGAAAATAGCAGCTTGAGGAAGAAAAATAAACCTAAGCCCTTCTGGGATGAGCATGCTTATTTCTCAGACCATGGGACTAGAATGCTAGAATGACTAGAATCATTAGCAATTTGCACCTCAAATTCCAGTATAATATTGTTGGAAAGAAATAAATGTATACTGTATTATGCCCTGTGACAGGAAATCTTATATAGAAAGTGTTGGGAACAGATAGGCACAAGACTACTTTAAGTCTGATATGAATGTCTCTATTTCTTTTAAAATGGTGGAAGAAATCACCTCACTGTGATTTGTAAGAGCTGAGGAATAAGAGCACTTCCCTTCATACACTTTCACACAGAAATTCTCTTTGGAATTTCCCATGAATAGGGTCCATCCCTTCCTCTGACAGACTGTGACCAGCTCTCTCCTTACCCGTAAGAAAAGGAAGTTGGCCATTTCCAAAGTACTAAATTATGGACTTCACTTGTGGATTTTGATGAAAATAAAATGAGTATTTTTCACAAGAACATAAACACTTCCATACACTGAAAATATTTGTGGGAGGTTTTACCTTCCCCTTGCCAAGGAAAATGTCATCCCCTGTTGCTTCTCCTTCCCTTCTCCCAGTAGGTACCAATCATAGAAGTTAACAACAAACATACATGGCATTCTCTTAACAGCCTGACTGGTGCCCAAGTCAGAGGGGGCAGACTTGGCTGAGTGAGATTCCTCTTTGATGAAAAAGTGATTCCTTTTCTTCTTTGTTTCCTAGCAGAGGTGGACTCACACTGGTACCTCAATGGGTGCTTAGCTGTTGTGATTGGAGAGGGACTGGGTTTGGTCACTTTGAGGCTCTCTCCACCTCAGTATTTCTTTTTCTGTTGCTGAGAAACAATGAGATTTGGGAAACAAGACCTAAACTTCCATAATTGTAACAGTGTGTGTCCAAAGCCTACTCCTGCATTCTTGGCAACATTCCACAAACACTGTATCTTGCGTGAATCACAAGTCTTGACTGAGACACCATTCGATCTGCTCTGCTATGTCTGATTTGTATTCAGATTTTTTGTGCTGTGTTTGTTCCTCATTAATGCAGAAGTGTAGTCAGAGTGCATCCCACAGTGGTATACTGGAAGCTGTATCTTGGAGCCTGTGATTTAGAAAAAGCCAGCAAAATACTTATTTTTCTCTGAGTTGAGCTCAGAATCTGTTTTGCTCTAAAAAAAGTCCATAATTTTTTGAGCATTTTAATATTTTTATCGTTTAAAATTAAATTAATTGTGGCTGAATAGAGTGACTTTATAGCTGGTGAAAATGTCACTTTCCAGTATTACAGGTGTAAAGGCGAAGCTATGTAGTAATATATATAGCTTAGAAATAATGTTATCTTCTAGATAAATGCACTTGTGATTTGCAAGCTTGTAAAGCTTGGAAGTTCTTACAACAAAGGATTGTTTGTGGGTCTGTTGTTGTGGGAGTGGCTTTTCAGAGGATATGAACTGTAGGGCTGCTATTTCTCACAGCAGCCCCGTAGTCCCCACCAGTTGCCAGTCCTAGCCCAATGAGCAGGGATTACACACTGTCACCTCTCAGTGCAACTGAACAGGAGCTGTGATTTGATTGCTCCTGGAAGTCCAAGGGAAGGACTTCAGTCCTTCTTAAATTAGAATCATAGATAGTGGATGCAAACAAGTATGCACCAGAATATTAAAATAATCCTGGCTAAATGCCCTTTCATGGAAAGGAAATATCTTTTATTTGTCTAAAATTACAATCAGAAGGAGAAATGGTAACAGGCTTTCTAGGATAATGAATGTGCTTTGTTGCAGCCTGAGATAAATGGAAATGATGATTACACCTGTCACAATCAGAATCACAGAATGGTTGAGGTTGGAAGTGACCACAGGAGGTCATCTCGTCCAACCTCCCTGCTCAAGTAGGGTGTCTTGGAACATGTTACTCAGGGCTGTGTCCAGACAGTTTTTTAATATCTCCAAAGAGTGAGACTCCCCAACCTCACTGTGAAATCTGTGAGCAACCTATCTGGTGAAGGGTCTTCCATAACTAATGTCCAAGCATTCTTGCAGGAAAATATGCTGGCCTGCTATAGTCTGGTAACAGTTCAGACTCCTTTCTTTCACCATCCCTCCATCAGCATTTTCAAGAGAGAGTCCCACTGGGCCAGTTCAGGATATGGGGAGACCAGAGCCTAGCTGGAAGTGGGCCAAATCCCTTTCACATCATTATTATTATTATTATGAAACTTTATCTTACTTTCTTCTTCTCTTACTCTGAGTCTATTTATCTCTACTGCTGCAGAGGAGAATGCCTTCCCACTTCTCTGTGAGTGAATGAATCCCACTGGCCTTCTACCTCCACAGACTGATAGAGAGAGTGCTATCCAACATCACACAGCTTTGCTGCAGTTTCAGCAGGCCCAGCTGAGGCTGGAATAGTCATATGCCATGTTTATATCATGGTGTGCTTTTGTTGTTTTGTTATTACATAACAGTTATTAACTGCAAGGCTGTAGAACAGAGGTCATTTGCGAGAGTTGACATCTCCCACTAGGAACCCAAGAGAGAGATTTCCTGACTACACAAGTGTCTGCCAAATGTCTGCCTCTGTCAGAGGCTTATACAGCCAGCACTTTCTTATGATTACAAAATTTATTTTAGAGAAAAATATATTCTAAGAAGCAGCTCTTAATCCTTCAACTACTGCTACAAAGAAGCCTTAGAATAAGAGTTCCTGCAGTATAACACTTTGGAAATGTATGTGTCAGGAGTGATAAAAAAACTCTTATACTTGGAAAGCAAATCTGTTTCAGTTGTGTGCACTCAGACATTCCATCTGATTTGTTTAACACACATCTTCTGTCCAGTCCATCTGAAAAGAGACCAACTTAATGAAGCTCAAAGATGTAAGGCTTTTAGATCTTTTCATTACATTGTGGACAAAGGAAAAACTGTGGGGTGGTGAGCATCAGACAACAGAAATAACATTGATATGTGCCTTGATTTATTGTATAGCAGCCATATGGCAAAATTTTTAGTTTCTGAATAGACAGCAGAATTCTCTCAGAAGTTGCCACACAGGAAATCCCTGAGGAATCCTTACAGCAGAGAGACAGGAGGCCACAAGCAGTCCCACCACACATGTTGCTGTCAGAGTGGAAATACAACCATAACAGAGCTGCAGCACTCTGCCCCACAGTAGCAATCAATTCCTGCCTGCTTTATCTGGCATTGCTTTCTTTAGGAAGGAGTTGCTCTTTCTACTGTGCATTCCTGCTCTCTGGTTTGGCTTGGCTCCAGGGCAAAGAGGAATTTGTGGAAGTTGGCAGCACCTTCAGCTGCAATCACTGAGTACCTTCCGCATCTCTAGGCAATGAGTTTTGTCATCTCCTCCTTTCCTGTTGGCATCATTTCTTGATAGACAGTAAAAATTTCAGTCATCTTGTGGGTAGAACATTTTTCATGTTCATGAAACAAGATAAACCCAATTTAAATATTAACATTTATTTGGCTGCAAAAATAAGCTCCCCACACCCAATGACCTGTGCTCCATCCCATGCACAGACAGAAGCCTCACCCAAAATACAATTCATATTCATTGTCCTGTCAATCTAGAGAGTCTTGTTTGATCAAGGGAGGATTTGATGGTCAAAGGCAGGGCTCTCAGTAAAATTATTTTGGCTCCCCAATGGGCAGGTCTAGTGGAGACACTCTGCTTGATCTCTTCTTTGATGACACACTGGCAGATAGTCACACTGTAAGGCAGAATGTGTCTGGACCTAAAGGTTTCTGAGATCAAAATCAGTGGGTAAACTGCTGGCAAAACAGAAACTAGTGCATTTTATTGAGTCATGACAGGGTACAGGAAAATTACATTAATTAGACAAGGTTTTATTGCTGCCCACAGATTGCATGTCCCTGCTAAAATCAGGCTTCACGTCAGAAAAGGTGCAGTACAAAAGTGCATTGATAGATGGGCAGGGCCTGAAAGACTTTGAGTTCTACTAGATGAAGATGAGAGAAGGAAAGGGTTTTTGTCTCTATGCTACAGGCAGACAATGGATGACCTCCAAAGTGCACAATGCTCCACAGGGCCCTGAACTGGCTGATAACACTAGGTGTTACTAAAACTCATCATTTGACAGGCAAAGGCAGCACCCTTTGACATTGCCTTCAGTTGGCACATCCCTCATCTTGTCTTCATAGAATCATGGAACAGTCTGGGTTGGAAGGAACCTTAAAGATCATCTAGTTCCAACCCTCCTGCCATGGGCACAGACATCTTTCACTGGACCAGCTTGCTCAAAGCCCCATCCAGCCAGCCTCTTCTCTTTCCAGGGAAAGAGAGTCTACAACTTCTCTGGGCAACCTATTCCAGTGACTCACCACCCTCACAGTAAAGAATTTGTTTTAATATCTCATCTCAATCTACTCTGTCAGTTTGAATCCATTTCCCCCTTTCCTGTCACTACATGATGTTGTAAAAAGTCTCTCTCCATCTTTCTTGTAGACTCCCTTCAGGTACTGGAAGGGCACAGTTAGGTGGCGTCCAAGACTGAGCAGACTTAGTGGATATGTGCTCTGTGAGCACAGTTAGATTGCTTCCAGACTAAACTGGTGATTGCACAGCCACCCTGGCTCTCCAGCCCTCAGGTTTTGTTAATTTCTTTGTATCAGATTTAGTGTGGCCAAGTCAACATCTGGATGTACACTGGAACGTCCACTCTTCACTACATGGAAAGGCTGCAAGGACCAGGATTTAACCATTTGACCATTTCTGTCCAGTACCTAACTGCAGTGCCTAACTGAAAAGAAGCTTTCAAGTTGGCCTTCAGTAAAGGGCATGTATTTCAAAGTTAGAGTTGGCAGATGGCACCTAGTTGCACACATTTCACCATCTACTTGTTTTAGTCTGAGGAAGATTCAGGATTCCTGTTGGCAATAGCTGGGCAATGAAACTGTGGTGTTTCTTTAGTAATCCCTGCAATAAGTAATCCCTGCAATAAATAGATTTCATTGTTCACTGTCATCCACCAACCCATAAATCACTCAAAGAATCGTGATATAGAGAGGTGAAGAAACAACCTTGACGAAAAAGTTAATTTTCTGCAAAGTTTAAAATCCTTTCAGAAATTTGAGGGGATTTCCTAATTGGCTTTTTATAGCTTCTTTTTATATTCCTAAACAATATTTTGTATACCTTCCTTCATCCATATGTACTTTAGAGTATGTCTCTTTCATATTGAGACTAGTTTTTACCCACAGGTTTCAGGAAGGGGTTGTGATTTGGGATGCTCCTATGCTAAGGACCCTACCTTGTCATACCTGAAAACATGGAAAAATATTAAGCTGTCTAAGCTGCACTGTCTATCACTTTCAGAAGAGACTGATTTCAGGCCCTCTGTTCAGCCTCTACTCTGTACCATTAACCTGAGAACCAGACAACTCCTAAGATTTCATCTACAGGACATGCTCAGTCATGCAATGTCAAAGGGCACCAGTTGGAGGATCCCATTCATCTTTGTACTATCTACAGCTACAGTCTGAGGCAATTAAAGAACATGACTCAAGAAATGTCTACACAATGCAGTGCAATGCAGAGATTTTCATCCACCACTGATTCATCCCATAGTGGAAGTTCCTCTGACTCACAGAAGTCATTAAATAATGAGATTACATATAGCTTCCAGAGATAAAACATCTGTTACAAGAGTTCAGATCTTTCAGTGCCTTCAAATCCCAGAGATTATGTTTGTTCACTGTGAAGAGTTAAAATACTTCTATGTGAACAAACATTTAAAAGACACCCATTTGTAGTTCCTAGTCAAAGGCAGCATAAAAGACCAACAGATAAATGGTAGAAATTGACAGCCTTCCATTTTCCTCATGTCAAGTTTTCAGGATACTTCACTTCTCCTGCCTAACTTAAAAATACCCTGAAGAATCTTGGTTTTCAGAGGCCATTAGGAGCTCAGTAACTGAATTACCTTTTCCTTGTTAGAGGCTACTAATTCCTCCCTTTAAAAGGTAATAATAATTTTCTTGTGGAGAAGTGCATTTAAGACAACTGTGCTTTTTAACACCATGTCTGTTCAACTTCACTACAGTTTAGTCAGATTCCTGCAATTTCCTCTTCTGGCTGCATTAACTGCATTTAGCGAGTTCCAGACCAACTCTATATGAGCAAAATCTCATTTACCCAACACCAAATTGCTGCTAAGGATTAAACAGGTAAATTATCAGGAACCAGATATGGCATCCTGCTTCCTGTTCACTATCCAGCTGCTGCCTCAATACCACTGGACACAGACATGAAGGAGAATGCCAGCATCCTGTTCAGATCTGGACACAGAGCCGTGGGAAAGGCATATTGGAATACAGATCAGAGCGGCAGTAAGAAAGGAAACCAAGCTGCGATCATCAGGAATTGGAAATACAATTTTGGAAAAAAACTGCAAAGACAGAGTCAGGTAAAGTAGATAATTCCTGGGAGGAGAGCAAGAAAAATGCATGTGGGGGCAGGAGTCCAAGAAGTGAGGACAGATCTGGGAGAGAAGTCCAGAACAGGGAAGGTGCCAGGAAAGGGCAGCCTGGTCAGAGTGACAGGAACAGCAGGATAGCTCAGGCACACAGAAGGTGGAACAAAATGCTGTGCTCTGCTCCTAGAAAGCAGTGGCCAAAGCCGTGGCAGAGCAAGTAGATCATCTGCAAGTACTGAAACAGCTGAAGTGTGAGGAGCTAACAAAAGCCACTGCTAATGCCATGAGGCAGCAGAGCCAGTGAGTCCCATGTTGCTGGTAATGTGAAGGTATCATTACAATGCTGAAGAAATACTTCTCTTTTAAAATGTTTTAACAAGAGAGGAAATTATGACACACAAGAAAATTATTTCACCACATTCACAACAGGGTTAAAAAAATCAAAAACAACCCAAAGAAAACTCATGCCTTTATACAACCTACAGAATCCTAATCTAAGTAATTTCATAATGACAGAATTTAAAATGACCTGTGTTGCTTCCTTCACTGTAGTCTCATTCTCTGTAGGCATTATGCCATTCAAGTACCGTTTTGAATATTATTTATATAACAATATGTTTTTCAATATACCTAGCTTCTTCTACCTTCTCTCTTCCAAATCATATCAATATTTTCAGTAGGTTTCTTGAACCTTTGACTCTGGACTAAAATACCATGCTTCAAATGAGCAAAAACATTTAGTTGATTACAGTCCCACAGCTGACTCGGTGTTCCACACCCCAAATCAGATCAGCCCTTCTGTTTATGATACTGAATTCTGCTGATTTTATACTGTAAACACCCAGTCCTTTGGAAAACTTCTTTAGCCCTGTTACCTTTCTTTAATTACAGCCTGTATTTTAGAAAGAGGAGTACAACAGTGTACTTCCCTTAAGTGAACATCCACATATATTACGAGCACTACAGATCTCTGTACCAGCATTCTGTAGGCTTTCTTATCTAATGTATCCATAAATGTCTCATCTACACACCCCATAGGTCATGATTTTATGGTTTCTTCCACATCATTGCTCAGATTATTAAACAGCATACACCCAAGAACTGAGCCTAAGTCACACACCTGGAATGTGATAACCCCTTGTTTATAGTTACCCACTAGGGTTTAGGAAATAATTCAGCTGGGAGAGGAACTCCTCAAGAACTAAAACATTCTCACAAAAACTTTTAGCACAGTGCATAGGATGTGGCTTTTCTAAAGAGCTGCATTGACTTCAAACTATATGGGCTGCCTGGTAGGGATCATATAAAAGTATTTTTACTTACATTCACTCAGGTATTCATAGCATGTAAATGGCCACACACAGGTATCTTAGATGTCCATTGTGCAGAAGCAGGGCATCTCTTTGAAAACGTCCTCAGACATCTCTGCAGCCTAAGGCACCACCAAGCCTTTAATTAAAGGACCACAGCATGGTTTGACCACGGTCATGTGCAGCACTGGGATTATCCAGGCATTAGTGCAGACTTGGCCCTAATGGTTGCCCCCTCGCTATACTTTCACCCTTGCTTCTTTTTGGGCAACTTTCTCAGTGTCTGGTGGTCTCTGGAGATAGCAGAGGTGACAAAAATGAGCAGGAATAGCATCAAACAAGATTAGAGAAATTACTGTCTTTCTTCTGTTATTGCCCACAGTTTTGATGCCAGGGTGTTTAACTCCATGAGTTTTGCTTAATCTACTGCAGTAGAGAATTATTTGTGAAATCCAGCCCTAAAGTTTGGAGGAATAGGAAGAAAGAACTGTGCCTAAAGATATGCACAAGTGCAGAAAAAAAAATTGTTGCCAAACATTGAGGAGGTTTAGCATCAGTTTTGTAGAATTCCAAGTCTGAAGCCTGCAAAATGTCCAGGAAAGCTCAAAAGCATTTGGGGCCTTGGCCTGCTAGAAGATGTTCTTAAAACTCTTATTGAACTAGTCTGAAAGGCAAAAGATTGGATCTGATCTTATCCAATCTCAGAAACTTAATCAAAAGCCAAAGGCCATGGTAGCTGGATAGTTGGCTTAACCAAAAAGCCCAAGATTTTCAGACTTCTGTAAACCTCATACCAATATTAAAATCTAGAGGGATAACTGAAACAATTCTTTTCTCATTTTACTTATTTTGTCTGCAGATATTAAAGCAGTTGAGAGCTTATACAGATATCAAGATGAAGTAGCTTGCAATGAAGAAGTAATTCCACAGGTCCACAAACAGGAACAGATGCTGGACCCCAGCAAGTTACATGCCAGGCCATGCTGTCACAGTGCATATCAAAGCTCATTCTTTTAACACCTGGTATTGTGACAATGAAGTTTGGACTCAAGGAAGAAATCAATGCCATCAGCTTGCTCAACAACTGAATTCCAAATCAGGCCAGGCATGAGAAACCAAACTAGAGAGCGACTCTGGCACCGACAGAAAATTGCTATGGCATTATTGCAGGATGCCCTGGTTGTGCAAGCCCCACAGGGGACTGTGTAAAAGGTGAAACCATCTCAACCTGGAGAATCTCCTCCTGTGAAGAGGCAGGTGGTGTGACACACTGAGGACCTGCTCACCATGGTTTCCATCCATGTACCAGCCCCGTCCTTTTCCCTGTCAGTGGGGGCACCACACCACAGCCCCCAGTTGGCTCCAGCACAGGCCCCTCATGCACCAGGTCTGATCCCCGGGCCCGTGGACAAGAGCTGAGGCTAGGGACAGGAGCCGGGCCCAGGGACAGGAACAAGGCCCAGGGACAGGAGCCAGGCCCAGGGACAGGAGCCGGGCCCAGGGACAGGAACAAGGCCCAGGGACAGGAGCCGGGCCCAGGGACAGGAGCCAGGCCCAGGGACAGGAGCCGGGCCCAGGGGACAGCAGGGGCTCTGTGGGCAGCCAGGACTCAACCTACAGCAGGGCAGTGCTGGGCTGCTGCAAGGCCATAGGAACCCCAGGCTGGGCTGCTTTTCAGTTCAGGTTTTGAGAACCAAAATGAACACCTTGCTTCTGTTACCACCTGTAAACACCACCTCCTGTTACAGCATCTCTGACACACACCTCTGCCTGCTGGTAGGTGAATGGAGGAGGAGGGTTATAGCGGGAATGCCTTGAGCTAGGCCAGCTGTCCCAGGGGCTTACAATGGTGGCTCCCAGAGTGATTGACCATCCTCTTTCCCAAAGCACATCGTCTCCTACCAAAACCAGGGAAGGCTGGCAGTGCCTCAGCCACTTGCCTTATGGGGAGAGGCTTCCCTCTTCACTGCACTTTCTAATGCACAGTTTTTTCTTTCCTCAATGGCTGTCACAATGCAATATGGCCACCTTCATGCCTTAATGGCTGTGATCTGCTCATGTACCCATAGCCTCCATTGCTGCTACTGTTTCACTTGGGTCAAAATTGGGTGTTTTACAAATAATGTGAGTGCTCCAGTCCCTGAGCTAACCAGGTAATTTCCCTCACATTTTTCTTCTTTGGACTTTTTTTGGCTAATTTCCTCTGAAAAATTAAATACTCCCAGGCCAGAAATCCAGGCTGACTCACATGGGATGCAGGAGACCAAGGTACAAGAACTCACCCTACAGAACAGACACTTGAGATAAAGGAAAGGACAGATTTCCTTTCCAGTCTGTGACGTCTGGCAAGCCCTATCAACTCATATTGTTCCACCCTGAAAAATGGGAACAAAGCAGCAGTTGTAAAACTTAAGCCTGAGGAATAAAATCAGAAATAAGGGGAAACCGCATGTGGTTTCATTGAGGGAAACCAAATACAGTAATTTATTACACCAGGTCCATTGAACAGAATTGTTTAGAGACCTGTTTCTGGATGTCAGCATGCAAAGAGAGACCAGAGCAACATTTTACATGGTTGCTTAAAAATTTTTCTGAGTATATTATCGTATTATTTTCTTCATTTTATTTCTCTTCTGGATTTACATGTTAACATAAAGCAACAGAAGAACTGTGGGATAAAATGAAAGCTATTTTCCACAGTAAAATCTTAACTGATTAGTATGCTTAATTTTTATTTAGTTTTTTTCATAAAGCTTTTCTCACGGATTATCCCCTGCTATACTTCTGTAGCAGGCCTGGAATAAAGACAACTTGCCAGGACTTGAGGGTGTCACAAACTCCACCTCTAAAAGGCTTATTCAAAACTAGAGGCAAGATTTATGAGTTTGCTTTTCTTCAAAGCTCTGTACTTACAACATTATCAGTGAGAAGGAAATTGCCTCTGCTTCGGTTTCCCAGCTTTACTTGGATGTTTCTCTAACCTTGCTAATTCTCCCATTTTGATCCTAGTCTTAAGAAATTGTTTTCATAAAGTGAAAATCATGGAATGAAGTGAGTATTTTTCATTTACAGGTGGCATTATGCTTAAAAAAAAAAAAAAAAACAAAAAAACAAACCTGAGAGATTAATTCTACTTCTTTGAAAATGTGATAACATAACCTGATGATGACCTGGAAGCTCCGAGCTCTTAGAGTACTGAAGAAAAAGGAGAGTTGTGATCTTTGTAATTATTAAGCCATCACATTATTACTTCTGAAGCCCAGCACAAAATATTGATACTTTAAGTTTTAAGTCCTGCTGGTGGCACAGATGCACTATGTACTATGGTGAATCTCATATTCTCTCGTCTGGTTTGGTTATCAGAGAAAGGATTGTCTGCTCTGTAATTTGCTATTCCTGACTAGAGCACAATTTATAGGCACTTCTGCATGCATTGTTGAATGCAGGTGTGAAGAGAAGCTCATTTCAACATGGGTATATACTCCTAATTATATTTTCAAATCTTCGTAGTGGTTATGGTCAAACACAGAAATCAGAGAGGGACCCAGACATGTTGTGCTGTTTCTGTCTTGATTAGACAAGGCCCAGACGAACCTGATAGGATTTTGGAGTTACTTAGATTTTAAGCAGGGTGTGAACCAGGTAACTTTCAGAGTTTCCTTCTTCTTTTGAAAATTCTGCAATTTGTATGCATTACCATGGGCCTGCCCAGCTGGGGAATCTTGACTGATATAATTCCAGATGAGTCAAGACATTGTCATAATTTTACTTGTACAATTATACACATGGGCATACTATCCTGAAATAAGGGAAAAATATTCTGATATTATTGATCTGCTTTGCAAACTGTAGTATTATTGTTCCATTTTCTTATGCACATGAAGAGAGGGAAGAAGGGAGATCGTATGTGGCAGATATATCTCTTCTCAATGAGGCATCACTGCAGGTGTCTGGTGAGAGTTTCCAGTAAAGCATGTGGAATTTGCTTCTTTCTGTAGAAACGTCTGGATTTCTGAGATCATATATGATTTTATTATAAGAACAATTTATTTTATCTTTCTGAATCATGTTAATCTTTCTGAATCATGTTAATAGCTACTTATGTCCTTGTTCTTATCAGTATAACACGGTGATGCTTAGCAAGACCTGGGTGTCTAATAAATCACTGACTTGATTGCAATGGCTTTGGAATTCTTGTTTCCAAGAACTATTTGTTTCTTTGGCTTGATGTTCATTTCCCAGCCCACGTCCTCCATTCAGGCTCTTTCTTTCGGCAGTGAGATGCTACTTTGCCAACCCCTTCTATCTAATAAATGCTAAAATAACATATCCAGAGGCTTTTCTCTTGGGTCCATATCCACTGCTGTGGGCACCCTTTCTCCACAGATTATATAGTATTTAAAGGTTGAAAGATAATTTCTTAATCTAGATCTTAAAAGCAATTTCTATGCAAGTGTTCTTTTTGATAATTAACATTTCACCTTGCAGCATCATGGTAGTTGATATTCTTCATCTTTTACCTATATGTGTTTGATTTTAAGATTCTGTGGCAAACAGAGAAACTTAGAGGAAATGTGTAAAGTTTGAATTTTGACCAGGAGAACCCAAACTGAGACATTTTCTGTTGATCAAAATACAGTTATGTTTTCTAGAAAGTCATACTTTGAGTAGACTCAATATGTTAGAAAATGCTATCCAACTGTCTTTGGTTTCTGGAAATGGAAATCACAGTCATTCACTTTTTAAAAAAATAATTTCTTGAGACCAGCTATATGTCCTAAACTTTGTTTACACAAGTTTTTATGTGTGTATAAGTATGCAAACACACCCAAGTGTCACCTGGAGTACTAAATTATTTGCTGATAAGAAAGCCTCTGTACCTCAACAGACACGAGCCTTGTTTTCCTGCATAGCTCAAAACTCCAGCACTCTTGTGTAAATACAGTTCACTCCAAAGCAAACAGCAGAATCACTCTACTCTGTACCCATCAATGACACAAGTGAGCTCCACTTCAGTTTTGTTCATTTCAGGTGTAGAACTTGCAGAACAAAGTACAAGTAGCAATGCGTTTCACAACCTTCATACTTTGCTAGGGTCCAGAGTGGGTTTGGTTCAAGATCTGGGGCCAGACTGAGCAACAGGTTAACTTTCCTGTTCCTCTGATTGTAAAAGTGGCAGGAGCTGCCAGACTGAGACTTTTCTTAGCTGCTCAGTCACCCCTCAGTGAGTTTTTCTGTAGAGTTGCCAGGGAGGTGTCTGGGATCTAGGTAATGGAGAGTACTGCATAGCTCCAGGAGTCATGGGAAGTATAGCACTTAGATCAGAAAAGGCCATATGAATAGATTTTGACAAGGTTATCAATTTTTAAGTAATTTATAATTGTACATCTCTAAATATTTGCACAAAAGCAAAATTATACTACAACTTTTTTGTGAAGCAACTGTAGTAACAAGTTTTAATAATTGCAGGAACCATTTGATATTCAGAGAGCTCTCTTACAGAAGGGGCTGTAAGAAGTTACTATACCTTAGGAATGTAACTTGAGAGGAAGCAGATTTATCCAGAAGACCAGGGATGGGAGAAGTCATCCTTTGTGAAATGACCAGGAAGAGCTGAGGCTTGCAGAATTCCTCAGTTCATGAGGAGCTGGGTTGGAAGGCAAAGAATTGCAGCAATTCATTTGGGATCTGTAGTAAAAATAATCAACCAGGAACAGACAGCTGTTTAAAATCATGTTCAAGTAAGTGAAAGGCTTGCTGTAGTCAGAGACCCATAATACAGTTAGTTTTAGAGAATGAGCCAGGAGCCCCTTTTGTTTAGACCACAATGAACTAGGACCAGCACCACCATTTTTGACAGTAGAATATTGAAATTGGAACAGGCTAATAGTGGAGTCAGACCTTTGTCTCTGTAGGTATCTTGGATTTACAAACCCATGAACAGAAATACAGAGCAGCACTCTGCCTCGGAAAGAAAGTGCTGTTAGGGAATGGTCTCTGCTCACCACAGGTTTGTTGTGTAATGTAGATGCAATAATAAATGTAAAATATACAAAGGTGCAGATATTAAATTACTGAACTCCAGTGAACCAGAGACAGTTGCATACTGTCCAAAAAAACCCAAAAAAACCACCAACCCAGCCTTATATAAAGATGGCAGTTAAGGAGATAAATATCTTCTATTTCCTCCTGCCAGACATCTACTCACAAAACACACATTCAAAACTGAATTTTATATCTTATCTATTATTAAGAGACAGACTTGGAAAATATCTGGGCTTTTATGAGCTGATTTAGTAATCTCATGATTATAAGCGTAGCACTCCAAAATTAAGAAGAGTTTTACCTATGAGTCTTTTCTTTCTTCACATATCCACTGGAATACCAGCAAACCCTCTTTATCACATTAATTGGAAAGAATGTAATGGTCTTTACCTCAGTATGCTGGAAATAAAATATATTGAGATGCATTTCAGCTGAAAGACAAGAAAGGCCTTCAGTTATAGATTTAATTATACAGTAGCCATATAAGACACATTTGTAAGCACTGAATAAACTCATACACACTACCTTGAATATTAATTTCTTTTAGATCACAGTATAAGAGCACTATTTGCCCTCAGGAATTTTGTCCATAGGCAGTTGACAACTGAAAATACTGACCAAAAAGCTGCTATTTTTAATTTCTATTATCGTTGCATTTTTCAAACTATAAGAAAGAGAATGACATTTTAATCTGGATTTCTTATAAGAATGCTACATTTCATTTTCCAAATTATTACAGCTTTCAGACCAGGAAATTTCAAATCGAAGTTTCAGTTTGGAGAGCCAGCAGTTAAAAAAACAGCCTCAGCTTGTGCTCAACAGAACACAAACACTTTACTCATCAAGCAAGCATCCAGTTGTAACAGACATTTTTTGTGTCCTACCAGCCTTATCAAAGCATGTTACTCAACAGAAAAGAAGTGAGATTAACTACACTTCTGTATAATCTAAATTTATCTGTTTATAGATTTATGGATGCTGATTGTTTGTTTTATAACTCCTTGGTGAATATTTTTCGGAGCAATGACTTGAATGTAGCTCCAACAGGAATCTAGCGTAGAGAGATTTCTGTAGGAATGGGAGGTCTGTCAGTGCCTTCTCACCCACAACATCAGTAAGGGCAATATGGAGCCAGAGGTCAGTGGGAGTCAGAAACAGTGACAGAGGTAATACATGCTCCAAACCCTGACTCAGTCACTTGTTAGGGAAGAGGAAGAAATTATTAGCTGAAGAGAAACACCGGGGGGATCCTTTTAGTCACACAAATCATACCAATTCAACTGAAATTGATGCAAAAAAGCCAGTTAAATCTGTGCAAAGTCCAATGAGATACAGTCATATTGTCTGGAAATCAGATAAAGATGTTTAGGTTTTATGTGCAAGTTTACAAAACGTAATGTATTTGAAATTAAGGGAATCTGCACAGAATTTAAGAGCAGCCATTTAGTTAATTAATTTACAATTTCTTCTAGAGATACCCTCAGGCAGAATAAGCCCTGAGATATACATGTGCTGCAAGTGCATCCCAACAAGACAGCAGCATTTCATATCAGGCAGCTTTGTGCTAGCTAGCAGTGTAACAGTCTCCCGTAGTGTCACTGTGGGGCTCAGCTAGCCTCAGACTGATGGCTTAGGAGAAAGAGGTTTTGTGTAATTTCCCCCATTCTTTAAGCTTTTCAAGCTCCCCAGCTTTCAACTGATTACAACACCACACATTGAGCATTAGCTACACAGTGAATTGCAGTTGCTATTCATCAGAGAACACTTGGATTCAAGAAAATGGGAGGAACCAGATTTAGGTACATGAGGATAATTACATGTGTTGGAGTAGCTGTGCAGCAAAAGCTGCACTTGACAGCACTCACTAGGAGGGGCAAAGCACTGAGTTTGTTTCTTTTAATACTTGATTTGTCTTGCTTGGGACAATTTTGGTTTTGTCCATAGGCAGTTGACAACTGAAAATAACAGGCAAAAAACTGCTGTCTTTTTATTTCTATTATCTTTGCATTGTTCAAACCATAAGAACACCATGTGGCATCCCTCTGCATGGATATCAGACTCATTCTCTCTCCTGGGAAACAGAACTTCATGCTGCAAAAATTAACAGAGTCTCTTGAAGAGCCCCTTTCTGACCACCAGCCAGAAATAAAGTTTTAGACAGTATTATCTGTCCTTTTAAGGGTGTTGCATGTCACACCGATCATTGACAAGCCTTATTATTGGCATCTTCTGCAGATTTTATGTGGGAAGCCTGTTTGTATCACCTAAAGGCAATTAGGCCCCATGAGCAGCCCCAGTGTGCCTTGTCAACAGGCAACAGCTGAGGTTTCTAATCTTGGTTGCAGATGGGGTGAAATGTGCTGTCAAAAAGAAACACAGCAGTACAGAGCACTAGGAAACCAGTCATAGGTATTAGCAACCAGGTGTGCATCACTTGCAGCCTTGATTTAAGGCAGAAGTAAAACATAAATTGTTGGTGAGATTGCCTGCAAATGCCCATCCTTAGAAAGAATTTTAGCTTCACTGTATTAGAAATCAGGAACTGGTGTTGCTTTTCTTCCTCAGGTTGCTGTGCAGTCCAGCCCAGTATTTTTATACAAATGGCAGTGTTTCCCAGGCACCTTTCAGAGATATAAAGCATGCAGGTGGAGGAGAGAAATAGTAAGCCTGCAAGGGAATCAGTTTGACTATCAGGAATGTGGGATAGTGTCACATCCCACTGGAATCAAATGACAAGTCATTTCCTTGTCATCCTTCCCATATAGAAAATAGGTTCTGAGTATTTGTCCCTCACTGAGAAGCCTTAATCTGTACTCTAGTTCACCTTTCACAGAGTTCCTGAGATGGCAGTATACAGGAGGGACAGATATCATGTCATATCATAGTGTTCATGGTACTGCAGAGCCTTAGACTGGCTGTGGGTGAGGAGGGGTCAAAGAATGTGTGAATGAATTGATGGATTTATCAGAGGGCTGCTTTCTTTCCAAGATGGACTCACATCTGCCAGAATTGTACAGAGCAGCACCAGATTCAGGGAAAACCCCTGGTGTGCAGAAGGAAAGCATGTGAATATATGGAGGACCCCCTGCTCCCCATTGCAGTGCTGAGCACATCTATTGCCCACATTACCACCTGCTCGACCAGCATCTCAGCAAAGGGGAGTTGAAGACGTTTCAGGATCGATTTGTAAAGGCTTAATGATGTTTATTGTCACAATACAATTGCAAAGGGAAAGCAGTTGCAAGAAAGAGGCCACTTTTCCAGAAAGCCCCACTCCCTGGGACATCATTCTTTTAGACCAAAAAAGCCCAGAGCCATGGTCTGGGGTTTCCAGGCAGTGCAAGGAACCACTGTACACTTTATTATACTTCTTTGACTTTCACCACTCATGAAATCCAAGGGAAGTAGGAATTTGCCTGTCTTTGGGCTCTTTGTTGCTGACACCAGTGCAAGGAATGCTGCAAAAGGACAGAAGAGTAAAGGCCCAAGAGGTAGTGGGAATGATCCACCTCCTTTTCCTGGGCTGCCAGCAACCAACAGAGACTTCATGGAATGCTAGAAAATGATCCTTTATTTTGAAGCAGGAGTGACATGGTATCAATAATATTTCAGTAAATTCCTGAATTATGCCCATGACAACTTGACTGTTTTGAGTAAATCGAAATCTTGGTATCTGCTCTGCTGACTGCTAGTTTCAGAAAGGGAGAAAATTCAGTCAAAATGGGAAATCTCACTTATGCTAGCAGTGAAAACTGGGCAGGAGTTTAAAAATGAAAAAAGTTGTCTTGCTATCTATGTCAGAAAAATATCCCTTTAAATTTGCGGGCTCCTTTAATATACAAGAGCAGGAACAAAAATTGCCAATGTCACATCAGTTTCTCTAGCAAACAGCTAAGGGTGTCAAAGCAAATGACAGAGTACGAATATTCTGTTCACAGGTGTTTTTCTCAAGGTAGATAACCCAGGGAACATGATATATGGTTGGACAGATTTTTATAAACGCCTCCACCCTCTTGTCAATATATTCACCTGCTTCACTGTAGGTCGTCCCCATTTTCTCCTTGCTCAATACAGTTGGTGGATTACTATGCAAACTGTACCACGCAGAAGACTTGACTTTGTCTTCTAGCATGGGAACCCTCTGGCACTTACAATACACTTTCATTTTACTCTGTATTTCAGTGCTGAATACCACAGGGTAAGTAGCATACTACTGAATGTAGCTTAATTCAGGAAGCTTAGCTGTTAATGATAAATATTCTTTCTTCACTTAAAAAATGTGGAATGTTTATTCACTTCTTAATTGTGGAATATTTTATAATTGAACCATGTTATATTTTAAAAGAAATACATTTGTAGTTGTGTAATTCTGCACTAGCTTTTATCTGAGAGAGAAACCTGTAAGACGTGAATTTCTAATGGAATATTTGAAAAGGAGAGATCCGGACAAATAACCACAATAGTTATTGTGGTTATTGTGTGTATAAACTCTCGACTCTGAATACACCTGCAGTAACCTTTGCCTTAGAAATTGCCTTATGTATAACTGTTTAAAGAGAGCACTAAATAGAGACCAAGTGGCAACTTGTCATGGTTTTTCCTTTCTCGTGGAAGAAATCCATTAAGAGGTATGAGGAAAACTTATTAGCTTTGTCTGTCTTTACATATTCTTTTCCTCCTTAGCCTTAGCTCAGTCTGTTTTCCAGTTGCTTGTTGCATTTCATTACATCATTTCATAATAAATTGATTGTGATATTTGTTCCTAATCTCCCTAGTTTTCTGAATGTCATTGCTTGGGTTTTGAGCAATGCAGACATTCCTTGTGATGCATTCACTTAAGGACAGATTCTCTATACTGTGTCAAGTACAATAAGGATAATTAAGAAGGGAGCACCACAGAGTTTGGAAATGAACCCTGCCTCCAGAAACTGGGGACCATCCCTCCCCATGCAAAACACCCAAAGAGCAGAGCACATTGCGATCTGGGGTGGATTTTGGTCTTGTGTCAACTAATCTCTGCAGGACTTTGTAGCACACAAGGACTGTGCATTTGTAACTGTTTTTGTTTTACAGCATTTTCAGGGTGAATTAGAAGGGCTGAATGAAATGAAAGCTTTGTGTCATGAGAGATTTGCAGGGGTTAAAGGAAATATATAGCATTCCAACAAGTAACTGAGTTACACATAGCACTAGCTTACTGGTATTTACATGCTTTGCTTTGCAACAGTGGGGATAATAATGCCATGAGCAAGTCAATTGAAAGTCTTTGCTATTATCCTGGTATTATCTGAGCTGAGATGTATCCATCCAACCCTCTGCCGCTCTCTGTGTCCAGGAGAACTCCTCTCATTCCAGTTCAGGGGGATACAGAGCAGAGGATCTTTCTCACGCTTGACTCACACTCAGACCTTTGCCATGAAGGAATAACTTCCATACGGGAAGAGAAAATCAGACATGGATGAAACCCTGGGACTATTTAGTTTTTCAGTGAAACACCCAAAGGCATAAACTGAAGTCCCAACATTCTTAAACAGTTTTTGAGTCACTAATTCCACAAGGGCTTCACTCAGTTTCTTTCTTGGCAGGATCAAGCAAAGACCAAGAGGTGGCTTGAGGACATGGGATCCTGAAACAGGTAACTGCATATCATTAGTGCTTTTAACATCTAAAGTAGATTTTGGACATGCTGGCTCCTCTTCCTCACTTTCACGTGTTGTATTACAGCTTACCTCACCAGATGTGATTTTAACAATAACTCAAGGCCATTCTGTGACTGGACCCAGCCTTGCAATGTCAACCAGGGAGTGTGGATACGAACCAAGCATGACACTCCAACTGACGGAACAGGTCCTGATGGAGACTATCCTGATGGCAGTAAGTGCTTGGTTGTGGCCTTGTTGATTTTCCTTTTTTGAAGACAGCTTGACTACCTTTATTGTTCTTTCTTTGAAAGAGAAAAGAGAATCATGAAGCCCTTAGAAATGTGTCAAGTTTGTTTCATGCTGACACCTATCTTTGACTTTTCACCATATCAGACAAGAGTGAATTAAACTGGTTTGCCCATCATAGATTGGATATCTTTTTCAGTGCATGGAAGTAAAAGAAAGCTAATTTTATCATGCTTAAGGCCTCATAGGGAATGTAGTGACATGGAACAAATCATTTTTCAAGAGAGGGCTTCTGGCCAAATTATACTGATACCACTTTATGGCAACAAATCTAGTGATTACTGCACTGGCACAAGATAAAGTTCACACTAGCTAGTTACAAAATCAAATCTGTAAGTGAAGAATATTTTTTTTAAAAGCTTGTCCTCTGATACCTGTGATTTAAAAACTGGAGTATATCACTGTCATAGTATCAAACAAATAGTCCACGGTTCCATCTCTGTGTATTTGAACTGCTATCCTTGCACCAGCAGATTTAAGGGGGATCAGTCTGCAGTCATACGGCTTCCTGTAATAATCCCAAGACTGAAAGGTCAGCTACTGTCAGAGTCAGTAAGCGGATTAGAACAGTATTAGTTGGGATTGCTGCTAAATAATTTTCTGCATTTTTATTATTTTGATAATAACAATTAAAATTGCCTGTTGGAAGAAGAAATGAAATATTTTTTATTTGGATTAACACAAATAGTAATGTCTTGCTTTCTGAATTGACGCAGACCATATAACTGTAAATGTGACTTAGATTTTTTTGCTAACTTAAATGTATGACTGAATGTTACATGCTATGTGTGGAGCCATACTTTACCATACAGAAATGGTCATTAATTTATTTTTTATTCTTTTCCATAGTCAGATGGGAGACACTTGACTTTAGATGCTCTGGGGAAATGTAATTTTGACCTTAGCCCACATGAAGCAAAAAACTTCAATCCCTAGTAAAGCAAAATCTGATTTCATATTGAACCAATCAGACTAAAGCATTTCAAATCCTAAAGAAACACTGCAACTCTCAGAATTTTGAAAAATTTTCTTTCTTTTCATAAGGTCAAACATAAATATTTTGAAGGAAATATCAGCATTGTTTCCTATTTCTCCTATTTTGAGACAAAGACAAGTGCTGACAGTTTAGAATTTTCCTTGTGGCAGGGATTTACTCATCTTGAGACCAAAATATTTATGAAAAATTATATCCCACAAGCAAAACTGTATAGCAGATTGCATTATTTTTCTTTGAGGAAAGTAAAAACTGAACATAGATCAGTGTGGCACTGTCTGGAGGTGCTGTCTCTTGAATGAGTCCTATGTCTTTAATTGTGATCCCAAAATAACTGTTCTTGTGAGATGAAATATATTTGCTTTGCTCTCAGGCTCACATTCTATTTGGATAACTACATGGGTTAACCATTGCAATGTGAAGTCCAAACACCCTCTGCTTTGCTTCTTACACTGATAATGATGCCCTTAATTTCTTCCAGAGTTGGGTTATACTTCAATTTTAAATGACACCTAATAAGTTATGAAGATTCAACCATATTTTCATTTTTTTCACTCTGCAGAAGGTTATTTCATCTACCAAGAAGCAAGTAATCTGATCCCCTTCGACACTAACAGGCTGGAGAGCCCAGATATTGTAGTTCCTGGAAAAATATGCATAGACTTCTGGTACTACATGTTTGGATCAGAAGAGATGAATGAGCTGAGAGTACTTATCCAAGACGGCACACAGGAGTCTGTGGTGTGGTATCGGAAGGGAAACCAGAGTTCTTTGTGGAACTACGGTGCCATCACTCACACTTTTCCAACACAGAGAAAGATAAAGGTAATGCATTTTCAGAATATATTTCTTTCTTTGTTCTCCGCTTGCAGGCTGCAAAACCTTGTGCATGTAAGCTAAAAAATATAACCAAGATTTGCTTGGTTTATATTTCTAAATATAATGGCCTCATGATTTCCGTCAATGAACTAAGAGAAGAAACAAACTCCTAATTTAACCAGTACTGTTAGTTAAGGGATAAAATTCAGATTAGTTTCCTGTCTTTTTCTTTCCTTAGTTTTATCATGAAATCAAGGATTTGAGATGTCTTAATTAAATTCAGGTTTGTCTGCTGTGAGTTTCAAGGTTTGAACTTTGAGATGCTGCCTGCATTTTACTCCTCTGTAGAATCAAGACTCCTATCAATTCTCATAAATAATTTTTAAGTCAGCAAAATGGAAGACAATGTTTCTTCCAGTGCTTGCATTATTACAGAATATGTACTTTAGTCTTCTGAGGGAACCTAGGAAAACTGTTCTAACCTCAGCTTACTGATGCTTTTAGCAATGAAGCAGAGAAATTATTTTGAAACTTTCTAAGAGAAATGGTCTTGTGTTTGCCTAAACAACTCTGATGCAGGGATCACTTTGTGTCCCTCCCTAGGTAATTTTTGAGGCTGTCCGAGGACTGACAGAGTACGGGGATACAGCTCTGGACAATGTGAGAGTAAGGGACGGACCCTGTGGTAAGTCTGTGTTTGCGCCTGAGTCTATACTACTTCCTCCTCTCTGTTTAAGCTGTTGACCATTACTCTATTCCATGTACAATACAGCAACCCCTCAGAACATTGAACCACAAAAGAGAAATGGCAAAAGCAACTCATATCATTTAAATGTTATGTGTTCTACTGTAATTTTTTCTTAAATCATTCCTCATCACCTCAAACATCCAAGACAAGCTATCCCTTTCTCTGCAAATGTGTCCTTTTTCACTAGCTCCAGCAAAATTTACCTTCACTTCTAAGTCTGAAGTGCATCTCTAAACCCAGACAAGGCTATGCACATTGATCTTGGATTCCACATTAAATGGTCTAATTGTCATTTTACAGCAAATATCAGTTCAGGCAAGTTCCTTAAATACACAGTACAATCATATGTCACAAAAAGAAATAACAATGAGTCAGTAACACTGAATTGCACTACCAGCTTTGACTATGAATCAGCAATTTGAGCATAATCTCTGACCCTGTAACAGATCAGCCAAGACTGGCACAAGCTCTGCATGGCTGGGATCCATTTTTACTGACCAGCATGCAATACTTACAAGAGGTGAACTGCACAAGAAATTTGCTGAAAAGCTTACCATAAGTGTCATTAGGTCTTAATAGGTAGTGTTCTCTGTGAAATACTACTCAAATAACGACATAACCTGTTTCAAATTTACAATACCTGTGACAAAGATTTCGTTTCAGGTCCACATCCTCAGAACATATGGTTTTATTTAAAGTTCTGTGAAAAAGACTTGAGGACTTGTTTGAGGGCTAGAGAGAGCCTGATACATTTTTCCAATTGTATTAGCACATGATTCAGCCACCGGATGGTGCACAAAGATAACTCCAAGAGATGAGAACTTCTCTGTTCATCTCACTCTCATACCTGCCAACACTCGCTGACAGTAGGACCTTCATGTGTCTTAACATACACCAGAGGGAGTCACACAACCAATTGTTACTACACTTACAGCTCCAGAGAGGAGCCTGAGCTTGGTCACTGTGGTCAAATTAACAATCAGACGAGCTTTCCTAAGTGCTCAAAATACCCACACATCCCCGATTTTAAACACAGGCAGTTCTACTTGCTTCATTGAAGAACTTCTAACTTTATGCTGGTGAAGAGTAAGTGAAAATTCCTTTATGCTGGTGTATAGTGTTCACCCTCTAGTTAAAGCTCATTGTATTGCTTTCTCTTTTCCACTAACAGAAGCTATCCCTACAGCTGTACCACCAACACCTACACCAACAGAACCTACACCATCTCCAGTGACAGGTAATATTTTGTTAAACACATATGATAATGGGTTGCAGGACACCTATATTTTTTACTACCAGTACTAATACTTCGCTTCAGTTAATTTCTATGGGCATTTGTCTATGACATTGCTTTATGCCATACAAATCAGCCTTTTCTGTTTCAGTTCTCCCAGATGTAAGCCACAAAATGAGGGTGATTGTGCAGTAGAAAAACAAAATGAGGTGGACTTTCTGGATGTGTCTGGATGTTAATGAAAACATATTTCTTTTTTCTGTCTTCAGAAGCTATTTGCAGTATACATGGGGACCCCCATTACAACACCTTTGACAAGCAGCGTCATGACTTCATGGGCACCTGCACCTACACCCTCTCCAAGCTGTGTGAGAGCAACAGCTCCCTGCCCTACTTCAACGTGGAAGCAGCCAATGAGCACAGGGGAAGCAATACCCGTGTTTCCTATGTCAAATATGTGGATATCGATGTCTATGGCTACAGGATCAACCTCGGGCAAAAAAGAGCTGTTAAGGTAAGGTTGGAGCCCACTGTTTATCATCTGCAATTCATAACTGAATGAAGAAATTGTTGCACAGTGACTATAAATTTCCAGCATCCATACAGTAGTTTTTCGAGGGCAGTCAGATACTCGGGAGCAGGAGTAATGTGGAGTTCTTAAACATGGGAATTTCAAAACTGAAAGCATATGCTAAAATTTTGTGCTGTGTTGTTAAAAGGTGGGGTTAGAGCTGACACTCCAGATGGGGTTGGTGGGCTAGGCTACCTTTCTAGCCTGCTCCCCATGCTCAAGCTTGGCATGGAACAGAGAGCAAAGAGGCTCTGAATTAGCTGAGTTCATGCCGGTAATCATTTTCCAATCTTGTGTGGTAGCCTGTAATGCTGCATGCTTATCCCTGATTTCTCCTTATTCCACTTCACTGTTAACTTCACTTAACACCAGGCCTTTGCCATAAAGCAGGACCAGATGGGAGTCCTGAAGTGACAATCTAATGACTTTCCTTACACTAACTGTACACTTGGCCAGTTATTGTATCCTAGGGCTTCTTTATGGATCCTTCCCATAAAGGGCCAAGAGAGTAGAAATGATTGAGCTAAACCCCCAGCAAATAAACAGGTCACCTTACTCCATTGCCACCTTCTTATAAGAAAACAATACAATGATTTAAGAGAGGTAACAGTTTGAAGATACACTGAAACATTTCCCATCTGTTCTTAGAGACACAGAGAACTCACATGTCCTCATTTGTCCAACAGCCTCTCTCTTAGACCCTTCCCCTCTATTTACTGGTTTTCTTATAAAAAATATTAGGTCTGTAAGCAGTTCCTGCAGTCAGGCCATGCTAAGTCTTGGACTTTTGCCAGTTGTGTCTGGGTCACCAAGACCACACTTGTAAACTATGCTGTAGCCACATTTTTATGGCCTCAAGTCCTAGATTATGTGGCCATATACACCATTCCTGGTAATAATACTTAGAACGGAATGAGTTCTTACTGCTCACTGTGTCAATATAGGGATCTAAGAGGATCACCATTAAAAATACTCCTTTTCAAGTGCTTACGTTACTTGCTCTTCTCTCTGCCTGCAGGTCAATGCAGTCAGCCAGGTGGTCCCTGTGACCTTGGCCCCAGGTGTCAGTATTTTCTTCAGCGGGCAGTATGTTGTGGTTGCTACTGACTTTGGGCTGCAAGTTAAGTTTGATGGAAATCACAGAGCAGAAATCACTCTTCCCAGTACCTATATGTCAAAAGTCTGTGGAATATGTGGAAATTACAACGGGCATAAAGCAGATGACTTTCTCAACCCAGATGGAGAGATGGAGCCAAACTCAACCAGCCTTGGCAACAGCTGGCAGGTTTACAATGACTCCAGGTAGGACTCCAGCCAGGATCTTAGGTCTTACCTGTTGGCTATGCAATGACCAGTGGTTTATGCAACTGTTTCATGGGGTTCAATAATGTCAGACACACATGGGATAAAATCTGTTCTTGTCAGTGTACTTACTTTATGCATTTGGATAAAGTTTCACAGAAAATTTAACTGTGCTTAGAAAGAGAAAAATTTCTTAGAATCCTAGAATTGTTTAGGCTGAAAAAGACCTTTGATGTCATCTAGTGCAACAGTTAACCCAGCACTGCCCTATCCACCAACAAACCACAGCCCCAAATGTCACACTTAGGCATCTTTTCAATACCACCAGGGATGGTGATTCCACCACTTCCCTGGGCAGCCTGGTCCAATACTGAACAACCTTCTTGGAGAAGAAATTTTTCCTAATAGCTAATCTAAACCTCCCCTGGCTTAACTCAAGGCCATTTCCCCTCACCCTGCCACCTGGAAGAAGAAATTGTCCCCTATCTCACTAAAACCTCCTTTCAGGAAGCTGCAGAGAGCAAGGAGGTGTCCCCTGAGCCTTCTGCTCCCCAGGCCTAACAATCTCAATTCGCTCAGCTGCTCCTTCTGAGACTGGTGTTCTACATCCTTCACCAGCCTCTCTGGATACAGCCCAGCACCTCAATGTCATTCTGGTAGTGAGAGGCCTAAAAGGGAACACAGGAATTGAGGTGTGGCCTCAACAGTTCCAAGGACAGAGGAGTGATCCCTTCCTTCTTCCCACTTCAAACCTTACTCCACATATTCTTTGTGCCCAAATAGAGTCCAGCTGCGGTGGTGGAGATTTTGTGTTCCCTCACATCATATTGATTCCTCAGGAAAATCTCAGACTTCTGCTGGGCTCAGGCAGCCAGTACCATGCGTGCGACCTCACCATGGGGAAGGGCTTTGTCCCTATTGTTCAGGGCTGGATCCTGCCATGTGCTGGGCACTGCACACACAGCATCCATATCTTCATATCACATAGCCCTGAAGGCACCTCTGGGCCTGAGTTTTAGGGCTCCTTACACATTGAGGTTTTCAGGAACCTCAGCCACTTAAATCAGAAAAACATACGCATTTTATATGCACCCTGGTGCAACCCAGGGCACACAGCTGCAAGCAAACAGTGCCCCCATGCAAGAGACACTGCCTTTCTCATTTGCTTTGCCTTGCTGAGAGGAGAGAAAGGCCATGGGGGCTTCTTTTGTTCCCTGGTGCTGTTTGAGCAAACACAAAGAAAGTGTGTGTAAAGTACAAACACAGGCCAGACACAGAGAATGATCTGTGAGTTTTAGCACTGACTTGGCTAAATTCCTTCTGTACTTTTAGTATTTGAATAAAACACCGCATGTGTCCACTAAGATTTCAGTTATTGTTTTAGTATATGAATGCTAATACTTGAAGACATTGTTTCAACTCCTCTGAGATACTTGCCTTGTTATTTGTAATTTCACTATATGTTATTTAATAATAGGAGGAGTTTAACTTTGAATGCTTTCACTTTCTAATTCCCCTTCCATGTAAACAGCCTGACTTACCAGAAACCCAAAAATAAATACCTAAGTTTCTTCCAGGCCCTTCAAGTATTATCAGGTTGAGATCATATTAAAATCTGAATTGCTATCCCAAGAGTTTGAAATATAGGGATTGGAAATATGTCATGTTTAGTCTGGAAAGAGACCTGTGCTTTTGGTAGATGTGAGTTGAAAAGCATCTCAGGTGCTAGTGAAGCCAAAGTTTATCTGTTAATTTTTCCACCTCTTTTTTCCTTTTCTCCACATTAGGTGCTTGCCAGATGATGGCCATATTCCAAGCTGCACCAGTGATGAAAAACACATGATCCAAAGCAATGCATACTGTGGTCTGATCACAGATCCAAATGGCCCATTCCAGAACTGCCACTCAATAGCTGATCCACAGAGTTATTTTGAAGATTGCCAGTATGATCTCTGTGAACTTCATTTGAGCAATGCAGCCTTCTGTGAAAGCCTGCAAGCTTATGCAGACGTGTGCCAAGCTGCAGGAGTCCGGCTGGAACCATGGAGAAATTCAACCTTTTGCCGTATGTATCAAAGATTACTAGAAATTACCACTTGTCAGGAGAGTATAAATGAGGGTTTCCAGGAGACAGCGCATTACAACCCGCTTTTGAATTAATCTAACACTGAGAATCTTGACTGATCAGGCTAAAGAGTTCAGGGTTTTATGTAGTACTCAGTTTGATTGCTATGGGAAGATGCTGGTGAATATTGTTCAGCTGCTTTGAATAAAAGGAAGAAATGCCACATAGTCCATCTTAAAATAGAATTGGAGACCTTTCCTTTTAATTCCTCTCTGTAAAGAGAGCAAGAGGAAGGAGGAACACATCTGACAAACTGAGCAGGAGATCTGGGATAAAGGGAGGAGAGTGATGTAAACACTATCAGTGGCAGAGACTCCCATATGGAAAAGAGAGTAGGGAGCACTGACCATCCATCCCCACTGGAAATGCTGTCTCTGAGTGAAACTTGAGATAGGCTAAACCACAAAAGAAATTCAGGTGTGGTAATACAACAAAAGCATGTATCAAAATGCTACTAATTCCAAGATGTTCACAAACATTTCAAAAGGAATCAGAATATGATAATAAATAACCTTAACACTTGAGTAATTAAAAATATTAATATATATATTGATAAATATCTTTATCTTTTGTTACACAGCATTGGCCTGTCCAGCCAATAGTCACTACGAGCCCTGTGCTGCAGCCTGCCCTGCCACCTGTGTTGACCCCATAGCTCCCTACAACTGCAGCCTGCCATGCGCAGAGGACTGTGTGTGCAACAGCGGGTACCTGCTCTACAATGACCGCTGCGTGCCCAGCCAGCAGTGTGGCTGTTGGCACAACGGGCAGCACTACCCTGTGGGCTCTGAGTTCTGGACGGACGACACCTGCTCCTCCAAGTGCAGGTGTCCTGCACGGGGAAGCAAAGTCCAGTGCTTCAATGCCTCCTGCCCTGTGGGCCAGTACTGCGGGGTGCAGAATGGGGAACCTGTGTGCCTCGAAGAGTCCTACGGCATCTGCCACGTCCACGGCGACCCCCACTACAAAACCTTTGACAAGGTGACGCACAACTTCATGGGCAACTGCACCTACACACTGGCCAAAGTGTGCTCCAACACCACCTCCCTGCCCTACTTCAACGTGGAGGCCAAGAACGAGCACCGTGGCAACACCCGAGTGTCCTACGTGCGTGAAGTCGTGGTTGAGGTGTATGGACAGCGCATTGTCATCTTCAAGCAGGAGAAGAGCCAAGTGCTGGTAAGCAGTGGGGCTGGCACGAGCACAGCATGGCTGCAAGGCAGGGCTGGCTG
>VZTX01007337.1:70267-89399 GCA_013400915.1 Pardalotus punctatus | reverse complement strand
GGGGGTGTGTACAAAAACTGAGAACTTTCTAGAAACTAATGCATATGAAAGTAGCCTAATACATATGAAACAACTGGGAGGGGAAAGGGGTGTAAACTAGGATTTTGACAGACAACTTAGGGGGCAGGAAATGTGGAGAATTCCCCAACCTCCTCTTCTCCCTCCCAGGCTCACCGTCCTGATGGGGAAAGTCAACCCAATATGTCTCATTAGACAAAACAGCCTGGGTCACCACCACAAGAAGGTAACTAAATCTCTGAAAAATTACTGAACACGGAGTTTGGTAATGTGGGTACTGGAAAAACAATTGCCAAGTATATCTTTCCACATCAGCAAATAGTGATGTGTTGTCCTTATCACAATTGTGCAATTAATTCATCTTCACCTTGCACAAGTCTGTAGCAATCTTTTGGAATCTTCATCTACTTACATATTTTTTAAATTACCTTCATGGATCTGGTTTGTTGACTCTTCAAATGTCAGGGCTTGGGATCTCTTTTTTTTGTTTTGTTATCAAATACAGAATTTCTCAGGAATACTTCTATTCAGCCTGGGGCTTATGAATAAGATCTTTATTTTCATTCTTTGCTGTTGCTTTCTAAGTTTGCAGCGTGGTTCCTGGAGGATGAGTTACAAAGTGGTTTTGTTTGTTTTTGTTTTGCTGTGTTTTGTTTCTAAAATATTTACAACATTATAAAAGCTTGGTTCTGGCCTTGCTTATTACCTCTTAACACGCTTAAAAGTGCTGTCTCCACGCAAGGCATTCGAGAAAAGATACTAAAAATGCTGTAAATGGTGCTTTCAAGCATCACAAGAGGTTCTCAATATTTTTAGTGCTCCACTGAGTGTTCCTTACTGTCTGTATATACTTCAGAATTTTCATGATAAGGTCCTGCATTGCCAATATATTCATGGCTTAGCAAATCACTTAAGCAGGTATTCTCCATTCATGGTGGTGGGTCCATCATAACGAAATTTTATGTAATAAATAAAATGTTTCATTAGTTCTTCAGTGTTCTTGAAATCCTTGCTTGGGATACTATTTTGCTATACATGAAAAAAGACACCGACATTTTCAGCCTCACATTAATGATTAGTGGCTTTTTTTGTTGCTGTGAAATACCTCAAATTTCTCTTAAGTATGTTAATCTCAAATAAGGTGTTAGGCAACTCAGTCCGCTGGAAGGCAGAATCTGTAGCTTTTGTCACAAGTAGGACCACAAGGGAAGCCTTCTTACCTGTCCCTTCACTGGACAACATAAAATATACCTCCAGCCTTGTGAAATATTTTGTTGATGGTGTTTACAAATTTTCTTGTAGTTGCAACTAGAAACCAGAGCTGTGTAAAGAAGGGTGAACACATAATTGATGTTAATATTTAGGAGTATGGATGGAGTGGTTTTCTGAAACTTAATACTGAATTTATTTGCTTCTCAGAGAGCTCTAAGTAAAGGACAACTTCTTGTTCTAGCCAAAGTTTAATTGTCCTGTCTCCTGTTACATACCTCTTTAGTTATTTTACATTGGTGAATATTTGCTACTTTCTCCTGTGTATAAAATTAGTCTCACATTATTCTCCATGGTAATGAGATAATACTTAATGAAAGGTAGAACCCATTTTGACAGACCCCTGGACATGAAACTGACTCACATGTGAGTCAGAGATATATTCGTATGGAGGTTTTCAGAGGTAGGAATGAATGCTTCAGGTTGGGAATACTTTTCTGAAGGGAAAATTAGAATGTTTTAGCTTCCTTCTGCAAAGGAAGGTACAGAAAAGAGTATACGGAGACCCTGCTTCTCTTTTTGGCAGGAAAATGTGTTATCACAGAGGCTGTAATGGGACAGTGAATGTTGGAAAGACATTTTGGAGGATTAATTCTATCTTTCTTTGATTTCTGTATGATAACTTTACTTCTTTTCTACTAATACGTCCATTGCCACGGTGCTGCAAATACAGTGAGCCTGATCTCTCTCTGTTTTTCTGTTGTTAATGATCTGCATTATAATGGTCTGGGGAGAGCCAATGAGGTAACAGTGGTGCCTCTAGCTGTCTTCTGCAGCTCACAGTGAACTATTCCAGACACTATCAGCTTCTATATGAGTATCAAGTGTGCAAAGCACATCCTCCCAGAGAGGTGAAAATGCTGACCTCCACTTTTTTCCCTCCTCAGAGTCCACCATATTATGGGGAACAGCCTTCTGAAGGCAAGGAAAGATCAAGGAGAGTTACTGTTTCCCTCTCCAGGCTGGGCTTCTGTCATGTGTACCATGAACTAATATTCCCAGGTCTTGCTAAGGCAGGGAACATTCCAGTTTCAAGATGTTCAAATCTAGAGGTAAGGGTGGAATTAAAAACCCACTGTCTTGTTTTATTGATGGAGGCGGTGGCTGCCCCTGGGTAGAGGAAAGCTTTCATCCATCTTTATTCATACACCCTGCCATCTCCAGCAAAGTGAGAGCACTGTAATGCTCCTGGTCGTTTCAGACTCCTGACAGGTACTGCTAGAAACCTCTCACGCACTGGAAACGAAGATGTGGAAGCACAATATAAACACACCACACTAACAAACACCAGAGCGAGGAAGGAAGGAGAGAGAGGCAACGATTACAACAGCAAAAAAATGTCGAAGGGAACAAGTTTTGAAACAAAAAAAAAGTAGGTCAGGTTCTATCTTTTTGGGACTCTTCAACAATGTAAGTGACATTTTAAAGAAGTTTTATGTGAATTGCTCCAGGCACTGTGTTATTTGGCAGTGGATTGCTTCTCCAGTCAGATTTTAATTCTGTTCTGCTTTTCAAACCTTCAAAAGACATCCCTCCAGGACTATTTTTAGAAATAGCAGCTGTGGGGTTAAAGTCAAGAACAACCACAACCTGTCTTGTCTCCAAATGGATGAGGCTGTATCCCATTCATTTGAGTGTCTATCCCAGTAATATGTGATGCTGGAGCAAGTACACTTGTTTCACAGTACCAGCTCTCAAGGACCATTGATAACTCCAAATGATGCTCCATAGCCAGTGCTTTCTAGGCTGTCTTACTGTGAATATTCTTCAAATATATAGATGGGTCCAAAAAGCCAATATCTTCAAACCAATATTTCTGTTGATGTTTCCTTTATATGGCAAGCCTTTTCATATGGAGGGAAAAAAAGGGACCAAGGTCTGGATTACATTTTGTCACTAAGCAATGTGTTGCTTTCTTTTTTAATTAGCTTGACTGTCATTAATATACAATCATATACAATAGATGAACTAATATACAATAACATAACATAACATAACATATAATATGGAAAATTGAGGTAAGTCTCCAGGGCTTATGCAGGGGCAGAATTTTACTCCTTTGCCATCTAGTATGTCCATTGTCTGCAGGTTAATAAAGCTTTGTATCACTTCCACACACAATTTTTGCATTTATTTTCTAGTGGTATTTGTCCTTTTTGACTGGAATACATGAGACATCTTTAACTAGATGGCAATAAAATATGATGTATTTTCCTTTATAACCTCCCAAATCAATACCTTTATTACAAGATTAGCTAACTACTAGCATGTGCCTTCTTCTCACTCAGTGAGAAGTGTGCTTTCATTGGGAAGGGCTGGGTGGAGAAGAGCGCTACTATTTTGTGGCTGTCCCTTTTGTCCTCCAACCAGCATCCCACAAACAATTTGTTAGTTTGCTAGAAAAAGCTCATTAGAGGAACACTTTTTCACTTCTGTAATGCAGTTGAAAACTTCCTTCAGCAAAGATAGATAAAACGAGACAATGAATAAATAGCACTGACTGAGAACAAAAATATATATATAAGGAAGAGAACTAGTTGCCATTTGTACTTTTGACCTATTTCACGTCTTTCCTTCCTTTAAATACTTTCTAGTACCTTGTCCTGGTTTTGTCTGGGATTGAGTTCATTTCTTCTCAGTATGTGGTACAGTGCTATAGTTTGGACTCAGTATGAGAATAATGTTGATAACACACTGATGTTCTAATTGTTGATAAGTACTGTTTGTCCTAAATCAAGCACTTTTTTTGTGTCTCATGCTCTGCAACGAGAAAGGACTCAAAAAAACTCTTAAGGAGCGTAGACTGAACGTGTGACTCAAACTGGCCAAAGGAATACTCCACAGCACAGAACATCATCTCCAGTGTATAAACTGGGGGAGTTACCTGTAAAGGAGAAAAATCACAGTTCTGGGACAGGGTCTAGCATCAGTCAGCAGGTGGTAAGCAATTGTATTGTGCAAAACTTGCTTTTCCTTGGATTTTACCTTTGATTCTCCTCCCCGTTCTACCAGGATGGGGCGTGTGAGCAAGCCACTCTGTGGTGCTTAGTTGCCATCTGGGCTTATACCCTGACAGACATTTTTGGCACCCAATGTGAGGCCCAAAGAGTTGAGATGATTATAGATCTGACCAGAATATGTTAGACCCAAACTGTTGTAAACATTAATTGTAAATCTGTCTGGGCTGACACATTGTGGCAAGATATTCCTGCCCAGGCAGAGAATCTAGTTGTGAAGGTACATCATGTAGCTGCTCATCTACCCCAGTGTTTGGCCACTGAAGAACATCAGAACAACCAGCAGGTGGATCAAGTTGCTGATGGCAATTACTGTTATTTCAGATACTACAGACCCTTTGTCAGGAGATAAAACTACCCAGCAGAAAAACGAAATAATCTTGACACTTCCTCAATTGTCAAGAGATAAAGGAAATCTCAGCAGTACAAAAGGCTCAATTTATACTCCATTTGTGTGAACCAGTCTTGTCTGGAGCAGTTCTACAGTATTCTAACCCATTAATGGAGGTGAGTGATGTTTTCTGAGGTGAACTAAGAGTTTCCTTTTGCATATATTCTATGTTGTATGCAACAAATGTTTAAAAAATCAACACGTCTTACATTCTCAAAGTCAGCCCTTCTATCACTATAGGCTTTGTTATGGTCTCTGAAGTAAATTAACAGCTTTCTAGAAGGTCTTTCTTTTTTCTTTTTGAAATGGAGATAATGACTTGAAGTATTTGGACAATTAAAAAATGTATATTGTGAGGAGTACTTTTCTGTGCTACTACAGCTACAGTATAACATATGTATGGGTGCAAACATTGCATATGTATTTACAGAATCTCTCTTCCTTTTAGTCATATACACATAATTGCCATTCTCGCACAAAAACAAACAAACAAACAAACAAAAAACCCCAAACAAAAAAAAAGCCCAAAAACAACAATAAAAAACCTAACTGAAACCAAACAAATAAACAAACCCTAAAAAAAAGTCTTGTAATATTTTAAGACCTGAAGCAAAAATCAATCACACAATCACAGCTTCTGATAATAATCCTCCAAAAAGGATACTAATTAGTCTTCTGTCATTCTGTATAGTATGATATTCCTTCTGCTGCTTAGAATGTTACCAGGTTTCTCTTCTTAACAAGTTCTTAACACGTAGAATAACAATTGGATTAAGGAAATTAATGACCTAATTTAGTATCTTGGATACCAGAAGCATTGCTTCCTTCTTTTCTCTCTGCCTTGGTTTGTTTTTATTTCTGGTTTGTCTTGAGTAAGAACATTACTCAGCACCAGAATATTCCTACCTGCCAGACTCTGTTTGAGTCTGGTGATGTGCTCTGTTCTCGTGCAATGGTCATACACCTCTCCCTGGTCTGACAAATAATGTACATCCTCAGCCCAAGCCTCACTTTAAACCATACAGGTGTTTATGTTCCTAAAAACTAGGTATGATAGTTTATTTTGATAGGATATTTTAGCCCCCAAACCTGTGAAATTTAATTATATGCTTCGTCATTAGAAACTGTATTGCTGTTAGCATGCATAGAGTTGAGGAGCTTGAGCTGACAGTTTCACAGGCTTTGCTAGATACCTGTTTTCAGATAAATGCTGTGTAGGTAAATAGATACAGTGGATAACTAACTTTCAATGTATACAACTTTTACAGAACTCCCCTTCATGACTGATGAATAACTTTCAAAATGAGAATTCAATGTTAGGGGCTTTTTTCACTGTTTACCTTCCTAAGACACAATTTGAATATTTCTTTTTTCTAATTAATTCAAGCTTTTTAGTCTTCTCATTCTTCAACCCTTCCTCTTTCCAAAACATTCTTCGAGAAACACACTCCTGCAAAGGAAGCAGGCCTGGTATTACAGCTTATTGCTGTGGTAAGTTTATGCATGTGCTTGAGAAATGCTTTCCCCTGACATCATGCCTGCTCAGTTTGATAGTCAAAATAATGTTCTTACTATCTTGCGCTTTGCAGTCTAATCTGAATTTAGAAGAATCAAAATTACTTTATTTGCTTTGTTCAACATCAACACTATCAAGAGCACAAAACATGCTCAATTTCAGGGGTTGATGTTGAAGATGTGAGCACTGACAGAAGGCAGTTTAACTTTGACTGAGCTAAATTGCCCCTGTAGGGCTTGTATTAGCTGAAAAAAACCCGTAACAGTGGACTCAGGGAGGCTCTGTGCACAGTACATACACAATACACTTTTTCTTATCAAGAGATTAAAACAAAGGATAAAATAATTCCTGCAAAATTGTTTAACATTCCAGATTGTTCATTTGCTATGCAAAATTCAGAGTTAACCCATTTACGTAGCAAATACCATTAATGTTTATGTGAACTTCCTTTAAAAAAGGAATCTGTTTGTAGGGGAAAGCTAGCTCATTTTCAAAGGCAAACTTTCTTACTGTTAAGGTGTGCATGCAAAATTGACACTTAGGGGCTTTTTTTCTGAACATTGATAGAAAAGAGAAGGTATGTATCCAGCCTGGAGAGAAAATGAAACAAGTGTGTTTATGCAGATGTTCTTATGAGTAAATTCTTGTGACAGAAATATCTTTTCTTCTTGCACAAGCACATCTCCAAATGGAGTTTTGGTGTTTGGTTTTTGTTGTGTGGTGGGGTTTTCTGTTGTTGTTTTTGTTTTGGTTTTTCTAACTGGGGGCAGTTTAAAAAGTTTTTGTTTTGTTGGGGCTTTCTTTTTTTTTCTTTTGTGGGTAGCTGTTTTGGATTTTTTTTTTCCCTCTGGGCTTATTTAGTTTTTTTTACATAAACTGCTCACTTTCTGTGATAAATTACAGCTTAGAATGTTTCATATTGTCATTCTGTGTTCTAAACACAATGCCTCAGTGTTACTGAACTACCTGAAGCAAAAAGAGAATCACCTGTGGGATAACAGAAGTTTCAAGTATTTGAATATTTCTCTTTCATCTTGTTTCTGTATGCCATGTTATAGGTACCTACCTTGCTATCTGCAAATTGCATTCACAAATTCAGCCCACTAAGAGATGGCTCTTTTCAATGTCATTTTAGTACATTATATTAAGACCCTTTGATAGTAAAGGAAGGGTGTACCGGCTATCAGTGTCTTGAGATTGCTTTTATAAAGCATAAAAGAAACACCTGTGAGTGACCCTATATGAGATATCAAAGGGAACTGTTCCCAACCAGTAGGGAATCACAGGAAAAAATGAAATAGGGAAATAAACAGCTTCTGTTTCCTAAACTGCAGCACAGAGTTATTTTCAAATAACACCTAGGACTGCTTAATGTCTCCCAGTCTTTCACTGAAATACATTAGAGTGAAATGTGCTACAATATGCATGGGTACTTGTTTGTTTATTTGCCTTCTAACTTCTGTTCACCTTCTTAGAGGCATCAAAAGCTAGAACTTTGGAAAGTGTGTGCCTTAAAATATCATTAAATCAGTAGCTTCCTCAGAATTAACTCAAGATCTTAGTTTGCTGGTTTTTGTTAAGCTATGAAAAATGTGACCATGGAATTGTTTTGAAAAACTCAATCAGTATCAAATGTGATTTTCCTTCCCTTTAGATTAGAAATATGGATGCATTTGTTTCTTTTCTTCACTATTTTCCAGGTAAAAAATCCTCTCTTCCTAGATGCTGACAGTGTCACTTTCCCTATTTCTTGTGATAGGTTTCTACTTATTTTGAAACAGAGGTGCTAACTAATCTTCCCACATTCAAGCACTGCAAACATATTTCAATTTCAAATGAAGCAAGACCCACGCTTGAAACACCCACACTTACAATTTTAGATAGCTTTGTACCACATAATGAAACTGGCCTGAATTTTCTTCATGACATTGACATTATCAACAATGAGCTTGTAAAGCTTTGTATCTAATAGGCAGCCTCTACATAATAGCTCACCAACTCATATGGGAGTTAAGAGAGTTGGAAATGTACAAGAAAGAGTAAATTAAGAAAACCAATTACTGTTAGCCTGCATACTGGGCTCCTGCTTTTCAATATCCACATATATTAGTCTATTCATATGCATGCCACTCACTTCATTTTCCAAAATCTGCATGACTCTTATGCCTCATTCGATTACTACTTGGTTATTTACTTAGCTCATATTTAAGGCCGAGAAGCACAAGCTGAATTGAAGGAAAATCCATACAAACAGAAGAAAACACTTTTCTTATTATGATATTGATTGAGCACTGAAGCTTGCTGCCAAGAGATGTTGTGTATTCTCCATCCCTGGAGATACTCAAAACCTGGTTGAACATCAGTTTGGGCAAGCTTGATCCTCCTCAGAGCAGAGGCTAGGTGATGATCATTTCCAGAGATATCTGTGACTTGTGAATTATTTTATTTAATGAGTAAGTTGCATGTTGATTTCAGAGTCTTCTTGTTGGTTTGGTGATTTTAAGCTCCTGAAGTTTATGGTCCTCTTTCCTTCAAGGAATAATTAAGTGTATCCCCTAGCACACCTTACATCATACATCACTCTGCATAACTTATGAATATTCCTAGCAAAATAACAGCTCAATACAGGGTCCTAACCAGAGCAGCTGAAGTTCTGCTGTACTTGCATTTCAAGTTCTGATTTGCTTATTTTCACCTCCACTTAGAAACTCCATCTTTCTATATTATCCTTTAATCTTCTGGCAACTTAATATTCATAATCATGTGACATTGAGTATCTCAGATGAATGCAAGTCTTTGTCAGACTAGATAGTGTGGCAGTCCCTAAGTTTTCCATCCTGTAAAATGATTATATCCCTTTCTCCTTAGGCTGTCCTGTTACACCACATACTTTTGTTTACTGAATCACTGTAGATAAAGACTGGGTCCCAAAATCTATACCCAGATATAAACAGTATAAGAAAAATAAACCACTAGTCTTATGGAGAAATGACAGAGAACATATTTCTGAAGAAAGCATGAGGCAAAATTCACATACCAAATACCACTCCAGGGCCATCAGTACTGGACAGGCTTTCCTCTTGCTTCTTCACCAGATGTCAGCTCATGCTCTGTGCTGTTTCCACAGGGTGGGTGTGATATTGCCACTGAACGTCTGTACTGATGTATTCTGTACTGGTGAATCCTTTGTTGTGCTGAGAGCTAAGCTGTGCTCCCAGTTACATTGGGGTAAATATAAATTAATTCATTACATTGTTGTTATTGAAGTCAATAGGATTGTAGCAAATTTGCACCATGGTCAATCAAAAGAAAATGTAACAGCACAAGTGTGGTAGTTTATTAGACTTCAGTATCATTTTGCAGCTGTGAAGGGAAAAAAAGCAACTTTACTAAAGGAATAGAAATTTTCATTGCGACAAAGCATTTTCAAATATAACTTCCTTTTGGATTTTGGGTTCTTTTGTCATTCTGGGAGAGGATCCTCTTCTTTTTGTGCTCTGATTGCCATACTGGCAATGACAGCAATGACTAGCAATATGCAAATACAAAACTGTCATGTCATGATTTTCAAATTCAGTAAAATGCTGTTTCCCTTCAGTAGACAGAACACAATCCACAGTCCAGTCAGTGATAAACCACTGTGTTAGGTCATCAGAATGATACTATGATCATTGAGATTAATTGGTATGTATTACAAACATTATGGCCTTTGATTCAAGCAACTTAAAGATGTATTTTTGAAGAATGCATTTTACGGCCAGGTAAACTGAGACATGTGGCAGTGACAATTTAGAGGATCATACGAAGCTGCAAATAATGCAAGTATTGTACACAGCTAGAAAGCCTAGTCAGCAGTGGGAATACTATTGCCCTCATCCCTCTTTCCCTCAGTCGGTTACAAGGACAGGTTTTCTACCCCTGTTAATTGTCATGACTGTTTGCTTAAATGTCATCCTGGGTAATAATCCACTGAGCACCTGTCCCAAGAGCTCCTCCTTCAAGTCAGGTCCCAGCAGGATGGCCTTAGAAATGAAAAAGGCTGAAGGAAAACACTGGAGATCTAAAGGTAAGCTGGATTTTGAGGGTGTTTTGTTTAGGTATATAATTCACAATGAAATTTCCTAAAGTTATGACTCTTGATTTAAAGTGTTTGTTTATCATTACCAAAAAAAAAAAAAAAAAAAACAAAAAACCAATGAATGCTTCACACACTATCTGCTTACATTATCCCCAAAGGGCTTTGCATATTTTCAGAAAGAATTTACTCTAAATATCCTGCAGTTTTCTCTGAAATGTTTCATCATTTCATGGCAACCTTGTTAATGAAGTAATGAAGTACAACATTTGCGCTTGTAAATAAACCAAAATGATTTTAAATTGCTGACAGAATCCTCCTATGTCATCAAAACATGCTTCTGAAAAGAAGAGGTCTTTTCTGTCTTTAGTGAAAAGATCAAGGACTGCAAGTGTTTCTCTTACTGTGCTGTTTTAGAAAATACAACTATGATGGGGAGCACAAATTATATCAGGTTTGTCCCTAGAAAGTTGTGGGATAGTATGGAAAAATTAGAGGGACATGGTACCTGTAAGGGCCCTCTGAGGTGTACCCTTCACACTGGAGCACACCTGCAGTCTTACAGAGATGTGTGAAGGACTCCTGAGAGGATTGAAGCCAGAAGGGAAACATTGGATAAACCCCCCAAGTAGCAAAAGAAGGCTTAAGAGGGAATACCTTGATCAAGCACAAGCGACCAAACTCACAACCACTAGAGAGGACTGTGGGGTGTTCCTTTGCAACCCCTCTGGGATATTGTCACTGTCTATAAAGTGCCTGTACACCAAAGCACACAGAATGGGGAAACAACAGGATGAACTAGAGAACTGTGTGCAGTCCTGGAGTTTTGATCTCACTGTGATTACAGAGACACAGTGGGATAGCTCCTGTGACTGAGCTGCTGTCATGGAGGGCTACACACTCTTTAGGAGTGACAGATCAAGAAGGAGTGATGGTGAAGTTGCCCTTTATGTGAGAAACATAGAATGTATTGGGCTCTGTTTTGGTGAGGGTGATGGTCAAGTTCAAGAGCATATGGGTCAGGATAAAAGGGCAGACTTGTAAGGGTGACACTGTTGTTGGTGTGTGCTACAGAATACTGAAGGGAAGGAAGTGGATGAGGCCTTCTACAGGCAACCAGAAGCAGGGCTGAAGTCATGGGCACTGGTTCATGTGGGGGACTTTAACTACCCTGGCTTCTCCTGGAGAACCTACACAACGAAGCACAAACAGTCCAGGAGGTTCCTGGAAAGCATTGACAATACCTTCTTGTCACAGTAGTGGGGAATCCCACAAGGATTGGTGTGTTGCTTGAGCTCATACAGACCAACAGGGAAGGCCTTATTGGAGGTGGGAAGGCTGGGGCAGCCATGGCTGTAGTGACCAAGAGACTGCAGAGATCAGTATTGAACAAAGAGGCAGCAGGACAGGGAGCAAGGTCACAGCCATGGACTTCAGGAAAGCTAACTCTAGCCTATTCAGGGATCTTCTTGGAAAAATGCCTGGAAGCAGGCTCTGCAGGCAAGATGGATCCAGTTAGCTGGTTTGTGTTCAAGGCTCACTTCCTCCAGGCTCAAGAATAATACATTTCAATGACAAAAAAACCAGGCCAAAAGCACAAGAAACAACCATGGATGAATAAAGAGCTCCTGACACTGCTCAAGTATAGCCAAAAAATTCACAGGAGATGAATTTTTTCAGGTCACTTGGAGTCAATATAGAGAGGTGATCAGGATAAGTAGAAATGAGACTGCAAAGGCTGAGGCCAGTCTAGAATTAAACCAGGCAAGGATGTCAAGGATAAAAAGAGGGACTTTTTCAAATACATAAATAACAAAAGGAAAGCAAAGGATAATGTCGACCCATTATTAAAGCGAGGGGAGAATGCAGTAACCGAGGATGCAGAGTAGGCAGAGGTGCAGACCACCGTCTTTGCATTGGTCTTCACTAAGTCTAACCCTCTGACCCAGGAGACCAGGGTAAAGGAATGCTGGAAGGGACACTTTCCTTTGGCCGGGGAGGATTGAGTCAGAGAACACCTAAACAAACTTGACACCCACAATTCCATGAGCCCTGACAAGATGCATCCATGAATGCTAAGAGAGCTGGTGGACCCCATGATTTCATTATCAGTTTTGAGATGTCGTGGAGACCAAGAGAGCTGCCCAAGGACTGGAAGAAGACAAATGTCGTTCCAGTCTTCAACAATAGCCAGCCAGTCAGCCTCAGCTCAGTCCATGGAAAGGTAATGGAGCACCTTGTTCTGGAGGCCATTTTACCCACCTGGAAGACAAGAGGTTTATACATTTGACTGGTATTATTATCTTCTAAAATGAAACAAGTACCTGGATGGATGAAAGGAGAGCAGTGGATATTGCCTACCTTGACTTAAACAAGGCTTTTGGCTGTCTCTCATGAAATCCTCATAGGCAAACTCAAGAAGTGTGGGTTGGATGAGTGAATAGTGAGATTCACTGATTGAGAACTGGCTGAACAGCAGGTCCCAGAGGTCTTAATCAGTGCCACAGGGCCTAGTGGGAGACCTGACCCTAGTGGTATCTCCCAAGGTTCAGTAGTGGGTCCAGCCTTGTTTAACTTATCCATCAATGACTTGGATGAAGGGGCAGAGGCCTCCTCAGCAATTTCACTGACAACACAAAGGTGGGAGGAGTGGCTGATAGCCCAGAGGGCTGAGCAGCCCTTCAGAAAGACCTTGACAGGCTGGAGAGATGGGCAGAGAGGAACCTCCTGGAATTCAGCAAAGGCAAATGCAGGTCCTGCACCTGGAAAGGAAAAACCCCAGGCACCAGCACAGGCTGAGGGTTAACCTGCTGGAATGCAGCTTTGCAGAAAAGGACCTGGGAGTCCTGGTGGACAACAAGCTCTCCCTGAGCCAGCAGTGTGCCCTGGTGGCCAAGAAGGCCACTGACATCCTGACAGTGCATTAGGAAGAGCATGGCCAGCAGGTGAAGGTTGGTGATCCTGCCTCTACTCAGCCCTGGTGAGGCCTCACCTGGAATGCTGTATCCAGTGTTTTTACATTGTTTTTAAACACTTCATCCTTTTCACTGCAGGGTCAAATCCATTCTGCTGTTTATAAAGCTCTCCACATAAAGCAATACAGCTCATCTCAAGACTTAGTAAAAAGGCCACAAAAGTGGGTGACAAAGAGCAAGAATTTATGTCAAATTGGGGTTGGATGATAGCAGAAGATAGCAGGATGGACCAGAAGATAGGAGAGGACCCCAGTTAAGTTGAGTAGTGCTGAAGATGTGCTTAATTTTAATCAGGTCTCTTGTGTGACATTTCTGGAGCTATTTAGGTGAGTCAGTAAACACTGTACAATATCAGGGCATTATCTTCAAAAGTCTTGGCTTGCACTAATCTCCTGCCGAAGGACTCACGGATGTACTTGTTCATATATAGTAGAGTTCAGAATACAGATACAAGGACAGAAGGACCAATTACACATTTTATTTATTTTTATTTTTAAAAGGAAAACATGATGTTTCTTGACACTTGGAGCACCTCAAATCTCCAAAGAACAATTGCATGCATTTTTTAAATGGGATGCCAACAGCAGCCCTGGACCTGGAATACCAGGTGCAAAATCAAGAACAGATTTATTATCCAGTGCCAACTCCTGATTATGGAATATCCGTGACCCTGAGTCCTCCAGCATTTTATACTCCCTTTTGAAATGATGAGGGACAGCATGGAGTGCTAGATTTGAGTTATTTTGACCTTTGATATAAGTCCCTCCTAAAACAGCAAGATTTGCTATATTTCCCTAATATTCACCTATTTATTTTATTTCAGCTACCAGGCATGCCATTTCCTGCGTTATTTATCCATGGCATATGCATATTAAACAGATTAATTTTCCAGGGTATGTCCTTAGTGCCTGCATTAGGAGACTAGTTTCCTTATGCTCCTTCTGTGGTCTGTGGAGAGAGGTTTATTTAAGGAAACTCAGAGCATCTGGAGCACATTTCTACCCTGGACCATTTTTCTGGGGGAGTATTTTGCTTTGACCACATAAGCAATCACAGAGACAAGTCTCTGAAGACAAACACCTACTTAGGTCCCTAAAATGAGGTAGTGTGATAACTAAATATGTTTCTCTGCATTTGTGGAAGAATGGGCTGTGGATTTTCAAAGGTCTTGGAATTCTGGCTGGAAAGAAAAATTCTCATTGTGTCTTTGTGGAGTACCTCTAAAAAGTTCCTAAAAGTCCATCTTACTACAAATAGGGGGGTAAAATGTACAGAGCTATTTTCTACAATGGGGAGTGGGCTTGTCCCCTGGAAGTAGTGGGTGACTACATTTCTCCAGGGAAGGGCCTCCTTCCTATCCTGTGCAGCATGATGGAGGTGTCTGACTATTTCTGGTGTCTTCTTCCTGAGCCTTGCAGCAAGTTAATCTGACAGCTTCTGGATGTTTCTCTGTACAGTTACAACCTAATCCTGAAGGCAAGGGTTAATAGATCCCTTGGGGTGGATTAGAGTGCAACGATGCTGAATGACCAGTGTTTATGCATATGTACATATGCATATAAACACCAGTCACACAGTGTGTATGTACCTGTAGGGTTTATTTTACTACAATCTGGTTGCAATGGAAAAGAAGCATGTAGCTGTTCGGGTTATTATCTGTAGAAATATAGAAATATAAAAGCATATAAGGAAAAGAAAGAAAAAAGGAAGGATAAGAGTAGAAAGATGTCACCATCCATAGATCCAGCGACAAGACTTGCTACAATTTCAATTTCCACTGGTTGAAACAATGGTCACAGTCCGTATCTGTCAGGGGTGTGCTGGAAGCCCACTAAACATAGAGTTCAATGGGTTAATATATGGTCAGGTTTGTGTGGGAGCACCCAGGCACCTTCTCTGGAGGTGTGGGAGTTTTATACCATCTGATGCAACACAGTGGATCATGTGAAGTCCTCTGGTGTGGAAGGCCCCAGAAACGAGCCTGAGGACATTTTGGGGGTCTTCAGTGGTTTACCACACGTTCTAAGACATGACAGCTGCCCCTCCCATCAGTACAGTTGAGCCAGTTATGCCCCCTCAGAAGGGATGGATACCTACACATCCACATGTGACTGTCCTGATACCTCCCCGGAGGAGAGTTTTCCCACCTGATCCACTCCTGCATGGAGGATATTGGCATGATAAAAAGCATTACTCACATAGTGGGATCTGCTTCTTATCAGCCTCTTGCCTTATCTGTCTTAAAACCCAGCTTGTTGTTAAACAAAGGTTGGTTTATCATGAGGTCATCCTCCGGTGGGTGGGTGTGCACTCCCTCTTCACTTGAACTGTTCTTATGCAGATAAGAGGCTTCACCATTGCACACCCAAAATGTCTCCTCCCCTTTGGAAGGGGGGTGCACACCTGGCCTCAGCACAGCACAGCTTTTGCACATGGTCGATTGTTTGGGTCATTAACCGTTAACATTTCAGTCTCTCAGAGATTAGAATTATCTGAAGGTGGAAACACAGAGCCTTCTTTCTAGCCACTTCAGCCCCAGCATTGCTTATGATCCAGTCCTTAAGCTCTAACTGCAGTTAACCCTGGGATGTTTCAGAGGTAACCATTGTCACTGCAGTGGGGATTTGAATAAAAAGACATTAGGTTGACTGGTACATTATTCCTCTGGTCTCAAATAATACATGGAAGAGAATGTCCATTATTGCTGCTGTCCTCTGGCAACGGTATCAAGGGTGAGGCTTGAGCTACTCTTCATAATGCACATTTCTGTGGCTGTCATACTGCAAAGGCAGTGTAGGGAGAAAAGAAAATAAGGTGGCTGATGCCTGGTTTAAATTTTTTTAATCACAGTGAAGTGAAATGTGTTTAAGAGTCCTGTAATGCCTATATGCTCCATGTAGTACGCCTCCCATCAAGGTGCTAATTTCCTTGCCTGTAGTGACAGTAAATAAAAGTGACACTTTCTTAAACCCAGCCATTAGGTTATCAAAGGAAGCAAAATGAAAGGAAGAAATGAAGTGAATGCAGTGTATAAAGGGAAAACATATAGAGTGATAATGGCATGAAAAATTACACCAGAAAATGGAAATTAGTATTTGAATGGAGACAGTGAGGTGAAAATTTTGAGTCATTATTTAAAATTCCTGTAAAAATGTGACTTGTATGTCAATCAATGTCAAGATTTGATTTCCCTCTTACAAAGGGAGAAAATTTTCTTATATAGCTATACTACTTTCACATGGTTATAGTGTTTGCATCCTGTCTTTAAAGAATTTATTTTTCATTAAGATTATTTTCAAACAATTGTTAGTGAAGAAAACTGTCTTTCCATTCAGCCTTATCCAGCCCATACTCTGTGTTAACATCAATTTCACTTCCTCCAACAGAATCTGAAAATCAGGATTTGTTTACCTAGTACATGTGGGGGAGCATCACTGGTTTTGTACTTTTGATTAGGATAAGGAATCTTAAAGCAGGTAGAAGAACTGGCATGTTTGTTTTCAAATAACATTTCAAGTAGTTCAGATGAATGGGCTGCTGTTCCTTCTCTAGACTGAGAAAAACTTATCCCTCTTAGGGACAACATATGATTCAGCAAGTGAGTTCTTATGGTCCTGCAGAAGGGGAAGAAACCAGATGGTAAGGGGATGTGAGAAGGATGGTGTTGCAGAAGGGGTCTAGGAGGACTGAGTCTTGGTTATGAGCAGGGGAAGGACATATCTTCTGTGTGTTCCTTTAACAAGATGAGAAAAAAAAGGAATGCACTTTAGTCCTCTCATCAGTTGTGGGTTGTAGTAAGAACCATTTCACACTCTATATTATGGTGCAATGAATGGGGGTAAAAAACATTTTGTGAACCATTCAGTTTTGGCTTTACTGGATGGTAGATTCCAAATGAACATGATTTTGACTCACCCTGTACATGTCAGATGTTCTGTCTCCCTAAGAGAAGTGTTAGACCCCTGTGACACTGTGTCTCAAATTATCTTCCTCCTCTGTTCTCACCAGGGTTTAATGGGTGTTCCTGTTTTGTCCTTCTCAGAAGACACTGAAACAGCCAGTCTACAGCAAGATCCTCAAGGCAGGCTGCCAGAATTCACCTCTTACTTGAACAAAAGATCCTGAAAATGAGGATCTGGGAGCTGGGAGCTGTGTTTAAAGGCAGAAGGAGGGCAAGAGATCTTTTAATTCGATCATAGCTACCGTATAATTCCTTCTCATTTGTCTTCAAATCAGCAGCCCAGGAACATTTTCAAAATCTTGGTCCTAACCTCCAATAGCCATTGTATTATTAGGTAAAAAATAGTCCATCCATCCAAAACCTTATATTCTAATTTGTAGCAAAATTAATTAACTCTTTCTCACATGCACACTCTCTTTCTCTCACCTCATCTGCATTGGGGAAGGGTCTCAAATACTTTCCTAGGAGGCAGCCATGCTACTTCAAGGTTGAAAGAGGTTTTATTTCCTAGCTGGAGAAGAGTAGAAAACAAACCCCTGGACCTTGGAAGAGGATACTTTCTCTTTAAAAAGTGAGCAAAATCAGTGAACCTCTGCAAAAAGAACTTAGTTGTAGCGTTCCACCAAGTTTCACTTGTGACAACCAAGACAAATGGGAAAGTTGTGAACAAAACTTGTCAGGACATTCTACACCCAGGGCTGAACATTGTACAGATGAACTTTCTTCTCAGTTTTCCCCATTTCTAACACTATCTTTGTGAAAAGGGAAGTGTCAAAATTTGGACCATAGATAGTACATGCAGAAATCACCAATAAAATATAGAGGAACAACCGGAAATTTAACTCCCACAAGAGACTTCAGGCTTCCTCTTAGAGACATGATTGGAGCTCAAATGTTGCAGGCTAGTGGCTTTCCTGCTTATCAAGGATTGCTCTTTAATTAAAATCATAGTTCTCATTTTATACTGTGCTGACTTTAGCTATCTTTTTTTTGGGCAGTATTATTTAATGAAGTGAATAGAATTAAAACTTTTCTATATTATGAGCCAGAGCACCAGTCTTTTCAAACAGAAAGCAGATAGACACGAGTAATCTGATCACTGATGGGAGTAGGGGAAGGCAAAAGTAAGAAGATTCTTTATCTCATCTTAATATTTCTCACTGTTATTGTTACTGAGGCCAAATCTGAAAGTGCTTAATCTAAAAATACCTCTGAAGATAATTGGATTATATTTGTCAAGATCAAAGCATAAGGCGGCTCCACAATTTCACCCAATATAATTTATTTTCATTTAAATAGCTTCTCATAACTCCCTAAAATTCATTCTTCCACAAAACAGAAATACATGGTACTGGCTCCAAGGAACCAACAGTCTAAGACCTGCTAATGTTCAATAAATTCTTAATTTGCAGCATACCAACAATCCCACAAGCTTTCGTTGGGTTGTTTTCTTCACTTTGGCAAATCTTGCCTTTTATATGGAGAGGTGGAAGTAATATTGTGTAGCAACTTAACTGTGAGAGTCATGTCTGAGCAAAAACATTTGGGTAGTTTTCATAGGTTTGACTGCTGCCCTTGCTTATCTTTTATTTGTCTCTATATTAAGAAACAGCAGAAAAAATGCCAAAATCTACACTGAAGAAAATGTTCATCTATTTCTTAAGATGGTTTCTTGTTTCACTTGCTGAAGCTGGAAAAAGCACGAGGCACTAGAAATATTTGGATTTTACCTTCAACACACGGGAAATGTGATTAAGTCTGGCAAAAAGAAGAGAAAATAAGTTGATAAAGTGCCCGTTCAGGAAGAAGAAGTGTGATATTGGTACTGAGAGCACTCCTGGAAGGCTGTAAGAGAAAAAATCTGATCATTAACAGCTTTTCTTCTGGTTTTTTTGGTTTTTTTTTTTTTT
>VZTX01007337.1:53996-66786 GCA_013400915.1 Pardalotus punctatus | reverse complement strand
TTAATTTTTTGTGGGGTTTTTTTGTTTTTTGTTTTGGTTTGGTTTTTTTGAGTTCTTGAAGATCATCATTAATACTTAAGGAACTAATCCAGCTTCCTCTGTTAGTGTTATATGGTCAGCTTAGCTGGGATCAAATAACTCCCTAACTTAATATTCTTTTTACTATTTTCCCTCTTTTCTGGCTCAGGTTCTTACTCCAGATTTTTAGCGTCAAATAATACTAAAAAAAAATCTGATCATATTTACCCATTTTGTTACAAATTAAGAAAAAAGTAAAATTTCTCTGTGTGGTACATTGTTTATTCACATTGTTGGTTACTCAACAAATCATTACTTTTCTTTTAGTGTACTCCATACCACAACATTGCCACCCATTGGTTTTACTCTCCCCTTCCCGGAGACATCCAGCACATCCCCATTCCATGTTTTCAGGAGTGCGGATAGCATGTACTTTATTGACACATAATGTAAAAATCATGTCCCACTGTTTAAAAGTACTCAAACTCAAGACCAAAGCCACTATTAAAATCCCCTGACTCTGCAGTGTTGGTCACACTGCAGTTTTCACAGTATGTAACTTGTAGCTCTTCCAGTTTCACCCTAGGTCTAGAAGGTGACATACAGAGCTTTCAAAAACTTGCCTGTTGCTTCTATTTGACTTAATTTATGACCCAATTGTACCTTTGCATTAAGCATGTGCAAAGAAGGGCAATACAGCTGATGAAGAGTTTGGAGCACAAATCATACGAGAAGCTGCTGAGAGAATGGGGACAGTTTAGTCTGGAGTGGAGGATCACAGGGGACCTTATCCCTCTCTACAAATGCATGAAAGGAGGTTGTAGCCCGGTGGAGGTTACTCTCTTCCCTCAAGTAAAAAGCCATAGGATGAGGCTTAAAGGTCTCTGGGAGGTTTGGATTGGATATTAGAAAAAATTTCTTCACTGGAAGGGTGGTCAGGTACTGGCACAGACTGCATGTGGGAGTGGTTGGGTCACCATCCCTGGAGATGTTGAACAACACGTATAGATATGGTGTTAATGGACATGGTTTACTTTTGCCCTTGGCAATGTTAGGTTAGTGCTTAGGTTAATGGTTAATGGTTAATCCTTTCCAATTTAAATAATTCTATGATTCTTGAAAGGATTAAGCATTTTCTTTTCATCTTTCTTCATCACAGGCACACACACTCATACTCACATTTGATTAATTTAACATTTTATTGTGCTGTTCACTTTCAGTAGCTAGCACAATTATCCTACTTTCTAGTCAACCAGTTTAGCTAAAAGACAAGCCAGTAGGACTCGAAGAGGCTTATATTTGACGTTACATGCCTTCAAAGAAGAACATATGTTGTTCCCACTTTGCTACTCCGTTGGATGGCAGTAGCCTGGCAACTTAAAAGATATAAGGAAGAGAAGTTGTTTGACTTAACAATCTCATAACCTTAAATATCCTTTCCACATATTTAGAATAAATTATGCATTTGCATGTGGCATCTGTTTGTTAAATAATTCAGTTAGCTTAATTTCCATCTAAATATCTCCTTTTTTTTTTTTTGTTCATTTTAATTTATGACATCTAACAGGCAATGGAGTGTACTAAGTGTTTGGGCAGGGAATCTTGAAAGAAATTGTCTTTGAGAAATGTGATAGAGAAAGCATGCAGAAGGAATCTTACAAATGCCAAATGCACTAGTAATTTATTTAGTGTTATAGAAGTGTATCAGCATAGTACAAACAGTTGTAGATGAATGAGGTACATGAATCATATATTTAAGAGCTTGTTTACAAAGCTCTAGACTGAAATATTGCATTATTTTTTTTCCCCTGACTACTTACTTGCTTTCCCCTTGACTTTGTTGACAAAGCTGAAAGAGTTGAAATAGCTTTTTTCTTGACAAATAGGCACTTTGGTCTAACTTTGCATACCTTTAAGGAACCACAGATAGACAAGCAAGATGAAACAGAATAAGATACCTTTGCACTGATTTATTTTTTTAGAAAAACTTAGGGCAATACTCAATCTCTTATATGGGAGGAGAACTCAGCAATGTAAGGCTCAAGCAGTAAATAGAGACACTGAAAGCCTCTTTTGAGTGCAATATTATTCAGCAATGGCATCACTGAGCTGCTCATAGCTGAGTCTTGTCTTACATACCTGCTCAGTGAATATACTTTGAATACAAGAGCATGCTGAATCACAAGCTTCTCAATGTCACATACTTCAGCTCACTCCATCAGGTTAGGTCTTATTCCATTCACAGAATGCTGTTCTGAAGAAATTACAAGGAAGAGTGAAATTAGAAATGAAAGTTGCTAAATGGGAAGTACTAAAAAGTCCAGAAAGCAAAGTCAATATCCAGGTAGCATTCAATAGTTATGAAGTGCCAGGCTGACTTGTCACACAAGTTCAGTACATAGCCCTATGTGCATTTTAGGGGGAATTGAAAGAAAAAAACCATCCTAATCTCTAGCAAACTCTACATGCTTCAGTGAAAAAAGAAAGTTTTTTTTTTTAAATGTAAATGTTTAAAAAGAAACCTTGTTAATTTTCTAGCTCAATCCTTACTTTTTTCTAAAAGAACAACATTCTTGCAGTATCAAATCACTGCTAGCCTCAAACATAAGTTACATAAGTTACCATCAGTAATCCATGTGCATTTTTCAAAGCAGAAACCATTTCAGGTATTATTGCCTTTGAGTTTATAATGACCTATATCTTTCTATGGGTGATATCTGTGTATTTCTTTTAGGATTTTCTCTCACTAAAAGCATTTTCCCCCTTGTTTTTGTGTTGGAGGGTAATACAAAGTGGCTTGGTAAGAGGAAAGGATTCCTGGAGACAATTTCCTAAGAAACAAAGTCTGTTTATTACCAGCCTCTCTGACCGTTATCCTTTTTTTCCTGCATCCATGACTGAATGGCCATCCTTATGCTTGCATATCCACAAGGACTAAGAGACAGCACACAGACCTGTAAACCTTAAAAACCTTGTGCATGTAGCAGGTACACCAACAAGGATATTTCTGTCTAACCATAATAAAACCAGGTTCAAAGAGGGTTGCTGGGACTCTCCACTGAGCAAAAGGCTTTTCATGCATGGGCAGGAAAGCCCATACTCTCTGTGCCCACACCAAGGGCACACCAAGATAAAGCCAGCAGTGCTGGCAAGGACTGCAACAATCAGAAAAGGGTCAGTGCTCCAAAAACATTGTTCGGTACCTGTGTGCAGCAGGAGACGAGCCCAGTAGTGGAAAGAATCTCTAGTGTTACACAGCAGGAGGCATGTATGGACCTGGCAGCCCTGAACCACATGGAAATTGGGGCAAGGGGGGTAGGTGCTTGGAGCCAGTGTTATTTAGAGAAAGAGGGGGGAAAATGTGCTGAGGAATCAATAAGCTTCTTTATTACTTTTTCTAAAATTCTCCTACTTTGATTTATAAAAAAAACCCTGTGAAGTGTAGCATTTCTGTTCATTGATTAGTAATGATCAAAATTTTCACAGGGTCCAGAAGTCTTACAAGTACCCTACCTTCAAATGGTTTATCCAGAGCTTTTTTCTGTATAGCTCTGGGATGATTTTTTTCATGAGAATTGCCCTTTAAAGAAAAGCAACAATTCCACCTCCCTCCTAAAACTTCAAACTCTTTATATTATCAAATAAGCATTGATAACAAGAATGACCTGTTACAGAATTTTCTTGTGCTTTCATTAATATTAATTAATTCATGCTACTGTGAGTGCTTGATTTAGAATAAAGCATTGCCAAATAAGAAAAATTTGTAACCAGGGTGCTAGATGTGATTTTTTTAATGTATATATTAAGGACAGTAAGGAGAGAAAATACACACATCTACACATTTCTGTTCATGTCTCTCTCTCTGTGTCTGTTACACTGTAGCACAAAAATGAGTTTTAAACAGACTGTTAGTAACTGCTATTTATTCCAGACCATGCAAGAGCAAAGAAATTAAGTTCAAAGACATGCTAATTAACTCAAAAGTGCACAGACTACCTGGAATGACATCAGTTCAAAGTCATTTGTACCTGGTTCTTTTCTTCAGCCAGGGCTATAATCAGTTGATTTTAGCACAGGTTTATATCCAAAACAGTGAATACTTTGATCCCACAATATTTGAAAGATCAAAGATTCATACATATCACTGTACTTAAGTAGGATCTAGCATAATGCATTTGTTGCAGTTTCTTTTGAAAACCTGTAGCACCTAACTCACTTCAGCTCCTGGGTTCAAATAATGGAAAAACACCCTTTGACTGGGCACTTTTCTTAAAGAGTATTGAAAAGATACTGGTCAAAAATATGTCTTTCTAGTAGCTTTATGACTGCATCATTGAGTTTCTGATAAAGATTCCTTTCTTTGTGTTGCATTTCTTTAAAGTTTTGTGTGGAAGGTGTCAGCCCATTCTTACTTTTCTGTGTCTAATTTTATTTCAAATATTAGCTGTTATTGTGCAGAATGCACACTGATTTTGTCTTAATTTTAACATAAGTTTGATCCATGTAGGCTAGGACTGAAAGTGTCATACCATCTCCAGTTTTGCAGCAAGGTTTTAATCACAGCTCAATTTTCTGCCATAAGAAGGAGTGAAAGAAGTTCTGCAGACTTAGTTAACCCTGTTTTGAGTTTCTGAAGTATTTCTGCAACACTGATCAGGTTAAAACCATGAAATTTAAACAAATTTTTTTCTGTCTAGCTGATTCACAGAGCATTTTTAATGACATCTGTTCATCCACATAAGGCTTAAACTGGGAGTGTAGGTCTGGGAAGCACAATTGGAAGCTGCAAAGAAATTTTGCTAATTTACCTGAGCTAGGCAACAGTAGCAGGAAGGAATCTGAACTTCAAAGCTGGGCCATACAAGCCTGGGGCACCTAGGATTGTACTTTGATTGCCAGACTGTAGCAAAGCTAGTCCTGCTCCCTTTTTGTTATTATTTTTAGATAAAGGAAATATTTTATACTTTCCTAGGCTGGCATACCAGTCCACATATAATGTGAGAAAAACCTTGTGTGACCTAACCTATATATCAAAGTACCTACCTAGAGTTCTCATGACAAGACCAGAGATACTGCTTGCAGACAGATTGCTTTATGGGCTCTAAGTAAATCCTTATATAAATGACCATGATCTCAGCTGAACCTTTCCCCTGGAATTCTCTTCTATGTAAGTCAGTCATTTTTTTTTAACTCTTCTCAAGGTTCACAATATGCTTTTAACCAGGAACCTAGATCTCCATTTATCCCCAGGATAACTTTAGCTGAGAAAGTCATGTGAAATATGTTTGGAGGAGAAGCAAATTCTTCAGTGAAATAGTTGACCCAATTCCTATATCTGCCAGTGTGCTCTTATCCTTATGTTTTTTTATGCACTGGTCATCCATCTTTTTTATCATTTTACATAAAACATACCACTTGCAAATTTGTTTCATTAAGTAAAATGACTCCTAGTCTGGGAATTCAATAGATCTATTGAGAGTTATGATAATCAGGAAATAGAGTGTGTCGACAACCAAAGTACTGAGTCCGTAACACATCTATCACAGAAAGAGAAGATACGCGCAGTATTTTTCAGAGGGTTTAGATTTAATTTAATTGTAATTGTAGTGCAGGAGTGAGAGGGCTGGGCATACCTTCCCAGTCATTCCCCAGCTCACTAACTCCTGGTTAAAGACCACAAAAGTCAGTGGGCACCTACTGGTTTGCTACAAAAAGCCTTTCGGTTAAAGTGTTAGCCACATGAGAAAGGCACACATTGACACGAGAAGGAACCCTCCCTCCCTGGATTAAAACAGCTTTACAAGACATAAAAATTTTTACATTTTTGTAAAATCTTTATGTTGTCTTCTGCAAGAAGCAGTATCAGTTGGATTAACACTTAAAATTACAAGGAAGTTTTGGAAACAGGAGTGGAGACAACTGTAAAAATGTTGACCACAAGGACTGCTAGGGTTGGCTGACCGGAGGGCTGTTTTCTTTTGGGAAGAGGGCTGGAGCATGGAGTGGGAGGTCACCCAGCAGCCCAGCTGCCTTCCCTCTTGGCAGTTTGCTGTACCGCAATGCTGGCCCCAGAAAGAGAAGAAAGAGAAAAATTACCTTTAGAGGAAAGATTTCATTATAACGATATTCCATATCTACTAGAGGAAAGAAGGTTGTACTCTGATTAAAGCAAGGAGAAGTGTTCAACAGCAGGAAAGTAAGGTTCTACCAACTCTTTTGCTGTGTGATATTGGAAAAACACTGTGGGAAATTCCAGCTAGACTGGGATACACAGGGATAAGGACAAGAACTGCAGTATGGGAAAGGGTTTCTGTAAAGGGAAACTGTACTGCCATTCTGGGTGGACAGTACACATCTAGTTATAAACTTGCTTTTTGTTACCTTTTTTGTTTTTCTCTGACTTTAATCTCATTGCCTTTCCTCATGTTATCCATCTTCCTTCATACTTTTCAATATCCACTGAAAGCTTTGACCTGCTACCTACAAATTTCCAGGCCTTTCCTTTCAAACTGTTCACAGACCACTAATCCCAAAGGACTGCTTAGTGTATTCAGCCAAAACCAGTATTAAATTCCTATCAGCTCGCTTCAGACACCCCAGTTCCTACACAGAATTCCAGGGTAATTCAAGCAGAAGCTAATTAACTAGTTTAATGAGAAACTAGTTCAAAACTTCAACCAAAATTGAATTGCACATAAAGCCTTTTTTTAAATATAACATTGTTAATTATTTAATCTTCTCTTTTTCTCCTCATTTGCATAAAAAAGGGGAAAACCAGAAGGTATGCAGTACAAGATGCATGCATGGCAACCTCCCAAGTTTGATAAAAATGTGTTTGACAACAAACTATTTTTTGTTAGTCAGTTTTCACTGAAAACTGCAAGTGTCTTGGAAAACATAAACAAACAGTAAAATTTTTTACAAAATTTTTGACGCTTCAGCTTGAAAATGAACCAGGATAAAAGCAAGATTCATTCCTTTGCCCAGCAAGATTGTAACCCTATGCAGCCTGGGAGGCTGAGAGTTTCAGAACAAGGCAAAGGTGGACTGGACACGGAACAGTTTGTTACTGTCTGACCTCATCTGCAACACTGCCTCCACCTCCAGGGTCTTTAACACTGGAATGGAGCTGTTGCAGTGGGTCCAGGGGAGGGACATGAAGATAGTTGGAGGGATGGAGCACCTCTGTTACATGGAAAAGCTGAGAGAGATGGGGCTGTGCAGCCTGGAGAAGTCTCTAGGAAGACCCCAGTGCTGAAAGATGTTTTATGAGAAAGACGGGGACAGGGTCTCTAGTGATAGGACAAGGGGGAACAATTTTAAGCAGAAGAAAGGTCAGTTTATACTAGATAGAAGCAGCAAGTTTTTAAAAGAGAATACTGGCATATGTTGCCCAGAGATGTGGTGGGTGTTCCATCCATGGAAACATTCAGGTCCGATTGGAGGATCTCTGAGCAACCCAGTCTAGTGGAAGGTGTTCCTACTCATTGCAGGTGTGTTTGATTGGATGTCCTTTAAAGGTCCCTTCCAAACCAAACCATTTTGTGATTTTGTGACTCTTTATTAAGCCTGTAGAAAACCCCACACCCTGTAAAGTGAGAGTGTGCATCCACCACTACTGTTCCACAGACAGTACTGCCAGCTCACCCTGTCACACACTAGATGCTTCAAAGGAAAATCCTCACCCTCTCCCTCCAGCTGCTGGATGAAAAGCAGGTTTCTGTGACACTCCTGAAGCTCTGTATCAAAACCTGGTCTTCATTGCACTCATTTGCACACAAGTCAGCTGGGATACAGAGAAAAGCAAATCTCAAGAAGAGATGTTCCTGCAGAGCTGTTTTCCACATATCCTGCACAGAGGTATTGACTAATCCTTCTGCTGCAATCTGAACAATTCCTGACTGTGCTGTGCCACAGAGAGCCTCAGCAGGTAACAAAGGTATTTTATTCTTACTTCTGGTGTATCACAGGACCCCCAAATGCTGTTTTGGTGGATCCAGTGTGTGAAGATCTGTAGGGTTGGGCATCCCATACTGGGGTTGGCTGCCTCAAGGACCACAGGGCAAGGTTTTCCCACCTTCAGAGGAAAGGCTTTGCTCCCCTCTTCTCCTGCAAGCCCCATGTGTGAACTGTCAGTCAAACCAAGTTAACAATATTGAATATTGTTGTATTATATATATATAATATAACAAAATCAATCTAACTGCATAAATATTGAAATAAGCATTCATCTTTGCAAAACAATAAAGTCTGGCTTGAGAGGTGCTACCAACTCCATTGATTTAATTTGAATCAGATTAAATATTCACTTCAATAAGATCTGAAAAGGCCCTTTTTTTAGACTTTCTTAATTTCCAGAGCAAGTCATAGATGGAAGAAACAAGGCGACAGCAGGGGCCCTACTTCTGAAACCACCCCAAATATGGTATTTGACAAATAAAGAAATGGTTATTTTTTGAGTCCTTCTAGGATTGTTTATCTATTTAGCACCACCTTCCTCTCCAGTCATAATTTTGGCAGAAAATGTGCAATGAATTCTTCTAGGAGAAGATGGAAGAGAGTATCATTTCAAGGTTTTTCCTGATACATTTATCAAATTATTAATTTCTCAAACTGATAAAAATTATTTAAATTCATGGCTTTTCTAATCACACACAATATTTACAAACAGAAAAAATGAATGTTTTTAAAGGTTAAATGGACAGTTTTGCACTTTAAATGGTCTATAACTTCACTTCAGCCAGTCTTCTTCTGATTTTTGTCTTTATTGCTTTCTTTTATAATCAGAAATACTTCATAATTGTGGACCATGCTAATAATTTGCATGAAAAGAGGAGAATTCAAGTAAAAGTGACCCAGTAGATAACAAGCACAAAGCTGATGATGTGAACAGAACAATAATGTCATTGAAATATTTTCAATTTAAAAAAAAAGAATAATACTAGATGGGTTTATACATCTGGTGAAGTGCAAGTCAATTTGGGTGTTTGATTTGAAAAACTGCTACAAAAATTATAAATGGGCCAATGCATATAAATACATGTGTGTATGTTCATGCACACTTGGGGTTATGTACATTACATACTTCAGTGTCCTGTGAAATATTCATTAATCATGTCCCTTAAAGTGCATCACCTGTATTCTGCAAGTTCCACAAAGACTGTCTCTAACAGTCAAATCATTGAGCATCTCCTATTAGCTGCAATTTTTTTAAAAATAGACAACTGCCTTGCAGCAGAGAGTGATGTTTATTTTTGAAAAAAAATAGAAATCCTCATTTTCTTCCTTCCCTCCTTCCCCTCACAGGTGCCTTGGAAGTAGTATATGAGAAATCCTCCCTCTTGGATAACTAAAAAATATGTAGTGTGATTCACTGGCAGTATTCCAGGTAGTAAGAAACTGTATAATAACAATTTTATGTTATAGATATATAACTTGATACTTATGCAGACATGCATTGCATCCATAAGAGGCACTTGAAATTAGTTTGAAAACTTTGAAATTTCTTTTTTTTTCTTTTGTGTTGGACTGAGGGTAATAAAGTAGAGTCTCTTAAAAGTGGAAGAGAAAAATAGACACATAAGATAACATTTTACAAGTCCTTGTTTAAATGCCAAAAATAGTACCAAAGGTATTTTCAATGTATGTTAGACACAGTGGGAAAAAGCCATGATAATGTGGTTATGCATTGCTCCTCTTCTGAAAACCCTTTCTTAACTACTTCCTTCTCAACAAAGCTCTAAAACACATCCATCTCCTCCATACTCTGGTGTTCAAGGACTGTACAACCTTTTATGTACTTACCTGCAGCACATGCCCTGTGAGAAAGAGAAATGCTGTTATCCCTATATTTAGAGGTGGGAATCTCAGACACGGAGAGCAACCTGGGCTGCCTGAAGCCATGCAGAAAAATTGTGGTGTAATCCAGTCATGAATCCAGGGCTCTCAATCCAAATTGTTATCTTGGTGCATCTTTCACGAACAACCTTTGATATGATTTGTTCTTGCAGGTCATTGCACTGCAAGAGTTTTTCAGGAAGAAAATTCTAGTTTTTAATAATTTTTGGTGAATTTTTTCAAATTTGTGGACTCAAATTACAATTCTGTTCCATTTGCCAAAGAAAATGGATGCAATTTTCTCTCAGTGCAATTCTGAATGATAATAAGTGTAAAAACATAATAATTCTTCCTGAGCAGAATGGCCCTGTTCTTTCAATTCTTGATGCAGCAGCAACATCCATTTCCCACATAACCCTGGCAGTATTTTCCTGCCCATTATTGAAGAAGAGCTATGCAACTTATGTTCTTTACTTTCTTTCATAACAAAAAAATATTCATATGACCTTGTTTTCTCCTAACTTTTTAAGAAGAACAGTGAATAAGTCTTTAAATATTTCCATGAAATGTGCAGCTTCAGAAGCCCACAAAGAGTGAAGGACCATTGCTGAAAACATCAATTCCAAATAAGCCACTTCCTTGTCCATAAAAATGTGTGTAAAGACCTCCACTTTATTCCAGCAAGTGAAATCCCCACCAAGGATTTCTAGCGTAGATATATATTAACTCCAGTTGTATGTGTATTATGAAAAGAAATACTATTTTAGAGAATTCCTCTTAATCGAACGGCTTCTGTGCAGTTTGTATCAGTGAAGAGACATGGGGGGCATGGAAAAGAATAGGATAAGTCTCAAGATCTCACCAATATTTAATAGATAAATTCAAAAAAGGCTAGGCAAAAAGAATGGCTTCTATGGAAAGATGTTCTTGTATGTATGTGAATGAAATATGGCAATTGGTGACCTTTTTATACAAGAAACACAGGAGTGTAAGCAAAAAATGTGCAGGCCAGGAGAAAAAAGGAGAGCAAATTTACAGCTTTTATTCACATTTGAAACAATAGTTCCTGAAACAATACCTCAGTTGGTATTGAAGGTATCGTCTGAGTAGCTTGGTTACTTCTGCTGCTCCACATCATAACCATGTAGCATGAACAGACATTCACTCCTTGGAATAAAAAAAAAGGAAGATGAGTGTGCTGTAGACCAGGAAAAAACACCTAAAGGACTGTGATACTAAACCAAATGAAACGTGATGGAATTACTGCTTTACTTTGTTGTGGTTTTTTACTGCTAGTAATTATGCCAGAGACATATACACCCAAAAAAAAAAAAAAAAAAAAAAAAAAAAAAAAAAAAAAAAAAAAAAAAAAGAAGAAAAAAAAAAAAGATGTGCAAAAAACATAGTGGAACAAATAATCCCAGCGTGAACTCACTTCTGCAGGCATAAAGCAAATGTCTTCTTTTATCCTGCAACCACAGAAAACCTCTATTAAAATACTTTGAGACTAGATCCAGAGCTTCAATGTCACCCTGATTATCAATAAGCCCCTTCTGTTTCAACCCAACTTTTGAATGTATTCCTCTCTGTGTCTCTCTTCCTCACTCTCTGCTTCCTGAACTTCGATTGTTATCTCTCTGAAATGATGTCTTACATATGTGTTGAATAAAGATTAAAGAACAAGGCTACAGGGAGTCGAGAGAAGATGTGCTATAGAACAGCAGTGGTTAGACAAACCACAGTAAAACAAAAGTAGCCAAGAGAATGTAATTTACCAAGATGAGCCCCACTGAAAAGGTCGTGCAGGAGAGGCCAAGACATCAGCTACAGCTCTACAAAGGCTTCTATTCAGAAGACTGCCAGCCTTTGCAACAGGCTCTCTTGGGGGGATGTCAGTCAGGCCCTCTTTCTGTCTGAAGTGCTTAAGTACCTGTGCCTGTCCCCAGCCTTTTGCAAAGGGATCAGGACACTGCCTTGGTGGCACTTTCATTTCAAGCATCTTTTATATTTACTGCCACAGCATGAAAGTCCAATTTGCTAATGACTCAGAATCTATTTGTAAAAATACACACTGGTGTTTTTATTTTTAGTCACACAGTAATCAATTTTTTTGGCAAAGCTCATGTCTATGCACCTCTTTGGTATGTACACACAGATTTTAATGGCAGTACTGCCTTCTTGCTTTTTCAAACAAACCTCAGTCTTCATATTTTTAGAGTATGCCCTGAACTGGCAATATTTGATAATCTGGGTTCAAAATCACGAATATATTTCACTCGTCTTAAAAGACCCAAGCAGTGTAGACAGACATTTCTTTGTTTCTCAGCAACAGCACACTGCAAGCTTGAAGCTATATTGTCAGTGTCCCTGTAGTCATGCAAATAGCACACTTGTTTGTTAGTGAGTGAGATGCGAAAACCACTAAAGAAAAGGTGCGTGTATCTCCTGTTGTGATATCCAGACTTTTTTGCTGGTCTCCAAAGTATCTTGATATACTCCAGAAAATCATTGGCAAGATGGATTAAAAGCTAGAAAAATAATAGGTTATACTTTAGTTGATATTAATTGCCCATGTGGTCTGCTGCACTGCTCTTATTCACCTGATACTAGGAAGACAGTTTGCAAGACCAGAACAGCAAAAAAAAAAGGAATATAACCACATGAAAACATGGTCTATGCTAGACATAATAATCACAATCCTCAGTCTCATTTTACATTATGTACTGAAATATCCTAGATACCCATATATCATATCAATAATCTTTGGCATTTTAGCCTAAAAACAGAGGATTTTCATTCTGCATTGCTTGCCTGAACCCCCTTGAGTATAGTCTAGGTATTCTGGGGACTTGGGACACCACCACCACCACTGGACACATCTGGAGGAGGACCTGAACTTCCCCAGGCACACTGCTTTCGACAATAACCATTATTT
>VZTX01007337.1:14891-41484 GCA_013400915.1 Pardalotus punctatus | reverse complement strand
TGGTTACTTAAAGATGAATTGTTTAAAGACCAAGTTTACATGCAATCATACTCTGTCCACATTTGTTGTTTCCTACTTTTTATTTCTGTAGCTAACATGTTGTGAGGAAAGCACCAAAAAAGGTCCAAATTTCATAATATTTTTGAGGTTTTTCATAGTAGCTCAGTTCAAAAATAGAAATTTGACTTACTTGTGTTATTTAAAGTGGAGTGATGAATAGTTTTATAAAAAACTGAACTGTATTCAAATAATGGCAAGTTTCCTGCACATGTACTCACACCCTCTATACTTAAGTAGGGAACGCTACAGATATTTTCATTATTTCTAAACCCATTTTTTTCTAGCTTGACAAAACCTGACTGACAGAGAGTAAGGAAGAGTAGCAGTTAGGGAAATTTCATTCCATAGGTTGCTCTTGAATGACTCACTGTACTAGTGCTGAAACTACCAACACCATGTTAGTCGCTTTTTGCACTCCATTTATGATTTCCAAATCACATGCTAATTTTTGAACATGTCCCAAACTGACAGAGCTGTCCAGATGGCCATGTAAATGCTTCCAGTGTCAATACGCAGGCAAACATGCATTCACACCCTTATTTCTAGTACTTTATTTAGCATTGAACATTCTTTTGAACAAAAACTTGCTTTCAGAAACATTTGAAGAACATAAATGAACAGAATTTTGAACACCATGGAAGCTGATTCATAGTTTCTATTCAAAAAACTGCTAGTGAAGCCTTCTAAAACGGCTATAATCATGAGCATATTCTTCCCCCCATGATCCAGATTAGTAGAAAAATTACATGGGTAACTTTAAACATGCAAATACTGTCAGTTGCACACAGATTTATATATGCAATTACATTTGTTTCTTACCCAGGAGCTTTATGGTTTTTATTCATGTTCACCTTTTCCTGAAATTTTATGGGAAATCTTTAGGAATGGAGTAAAAGTAGTGACTTAATGCAAGTGTTAATAAGTCACAAAATTTAATGCCATAATGCAAGGGAGAAAGAATGACACTAGAACAAAAGAAGCAGATGAGCAAAAGGAGCAATACAAATGAAAAGTAGCCATGGGAAAAGTACATAAAGCCAGCATGACTGTCAGTGTAAGAATATAAATGTAAAGTCAATTATTGCCAGGTTTAAAAAGCCAATCGATATAGAAATTGCTTGAAGTAATTCCAGGGTTAGAATTGGTTGATGATAATAAACAAGATGAGGATCCTTCAATAGGTTGGAATGTTGCTAGGAAAAGAAAGTCTGTATGTGAACTGAGGGAAAAACACAAAAACCTAGTGACTAAGAAGCAGTCATTGTAACAGTGACCACATTACTGAACATCCGAACATACTATCTGAATAATTCTCCAATAATCACATTACATATTTCTGAATTATTTCTTTTTATTTCTTTATTGTATATCCACTTAGATCTTCTTCCTGTAGGAGAAAAATAAGGATTATTTTATAATAAAAGCCATAAAGAAACTAAATATTAAAGGAGTTAATTGTGTACCTTTTAAAACAGGGTATTCAGAAAAACACTAAATAAATCTTTGAAACAGCTGCTTAAAAAACCCCAAACAGATGTTTTGCTGATGAAGGAGTTTACAAAGGTATTGGATTTCAGATAATTTTGAGAACAATCAGTCAACACAAATACCTTAATCAATTCTTTGCAATGTTATTCTTCCACAAATCCTACAGATACAAACCACTCAGCTCTCGGTTCCTTGAGTATTAAGGACAGGTGGTACAGCAGGAATAGGCAGATTGCTCAAAAAGCAAACATCTGTCTAAGATAGTGATGTTGGCTCCAGCATGTTTTGCTGTCTATGACAGTGCTCTAGGAAGACAGGAGATCCATTAATTAAGGGCTAAGAAAATTAACCAAAGATAGCCCTTAGCTGAGGAAGTTAAAAAAAAAAAAAAATAGCAGAAGAAACTAATGGGAGAGCACAGGGTTGGAGCTACAGTTTTAAGGGAAGACAATTTGAGGATAAAAATTATAGGATACAAGAAAAAAATAAAGGAACTAGAGCTGAAGCAGGTTGCTTGGGATTACCAGCAAGCAAAGCTGTCTTTAAAAAAAATAATTGTAATGTCCTCCTCTCAGCCTCTCTTGAGTCCCCTTGTAAAGCAACACCAAAGAGTTCATCAGTAAATAGTGGCTGCAAAAACATGAGCTGAAAACATTTTCCTTCTTTGGTATTAGAAAGTTTCATACTTCTGCTCCTGGTGTAAAACCAATGGCCACAGTAACACACCTACTCTGCTGTCATAAATCCAGTGAGCAGGGTCCATGGTGAGGGGTGAAGTTGTCAGTAGCAACCTTATATTACATTAAAAGGGGGGTGGAATAGGTAAATATTTTTTATAGGTAGAATATTCTGTATTCACTTCAATCCACTTTAACCATTGGCAGTTAGTGTGAATAACTACATGCTTCACATTCAAAAAAATATAGACAGCAAGAACCCAAATGTTTGTGAAAACAGTATAAGTAACCTATTTTTCCTCTGGAAACATTATTTCTTGATAGTAACAAACAAAGACACTATACACACTTGGAGTAATCGATTATAATCTACAGTAAAACAAGACATCTCCTGATTACTTTGCTACCTCAAAACAAAGACTGGACTTCAAATTATCTTATCTATTCAATTTAGCTTTCAGGCTGAAGTTTGAAGCCGTATAAACCTTTCTCACTAGAGGGAACAATTTATCTTCTTTAAAATTAGATCTCCTGGAGCAAGAATATGGAGTGAGAGGAACAATGATTTGGACACAGGCTCCCTTATGAAATAGTCTGAGGAGGCTCAGCCTGAGTTGCATTTGTTCTAGTGTTTCAAAGAAAAATTCCTGTAGAAAGTCAGATAACATCAGTAGACACAATCTGGCTGTTAAAAAAAAAAAAAAGTGAACAGGAAACTTGCAGAGAATGGTATCTTTTGTTTGTCATTCTCTGAAAATGGGATTGTGTTGAAGAATAGTGATGAACTGATGAACATAATCTGTAACCTGTATAGGTTTTCACTGACATTTGAGAAAGTTTTAGTTCTGTATGGTTCCTCTTCATCCTTAGAGGTGTTTCTCCAGCTTCAGAATAACTCACTTTTTAGTTTTAGAGAGATTTTTTTTTTGTCTTTCAATTGAATGCAAACAGTTCTCATTTATTGACTGTGGAATAATTGCTCAGAAATAATCTGTTTGGCATGCATATGTCAATGCCATTAGTGCATCTTCTCACAAATGGATTCTTGACCTTTTTTTAAAGGAAGTATGTAACCAATATAAGCAGAAGTAGGAACAGCTTTTCTGTCCTGTAGATATGCTATATATGCCAGGATTGTGATTTTATTTTGCCTGGGTTTTTTTATTATTAGTTTAGTTTAGTTTCAAAGCCTTAGAAACTCCAAATTTTAATTTGTCACACGGAAAAAAAATTACTATTCTGAGCCTTTTCAGTGGTGGGAAAAACCTAAGTAATAATACTAACTGATACACATTTCCTCCCAACAGCAAGTTATATTCCAAGGAATTTACCTTGAAGCCAGAGACACTGTGTGGGATCACCATACCTAGAACACAGTCAATGTCTTGGGGTGATTTTATGATGATACTCTATTCCTGATCTGCTTTTTGCCCAGAAATGGGTGCTGAATTTTGAGGTGTGTCCAGGGGAGAGGAGAGCTCTTGTGTGAGGCTTGTTCGAAGCAGCGCTCCCTGGCATGCTTGGGTGCTCTATGGCTGGCTTTACTTTGTTGCTTAGTCAGTTTGGTTTTTTTGTTAGCTCAGGCCAGGAGTATCTTTTTTCCCCTTTCCATTGACTGCAGAAGCAATCTTTCAGCGGCTTTTGTTTTTTCTTGAGCTGTTCAGCTTGGTTTTGTTCCAAGATCAGACAAATAGCAGGAGGTAATCAGATGCAACCTGCGGGGATCTGTGCCAGCCAGTCAGGAAAAGCTGAACCAAGGAAAGACAGGACCCTGAATCCATCAGCTTCATCTGCTTGTGGAGGAGACCAACATCAGAGGTTCACCAGGTTCCCATACATTGTTTTGGGTTTTTTTTGCCCTGAGATGCTTCATGAACTATTCTTCCTTCCCAGAGACAAAGGCTGAGCAGCATTTTTAGTTCTTCCTTGCCAAATGGTTGGCAGTTTTTTCCTTTCCCTGGTATTTTTTTTTTTTTTTTGGTTCTGCTGTGGATAGGTGTGCATGGGGAGGGTAAGGTTTTGACAGTTCAATATCTAACAGTTATTCTTTTTTTTTTCTGTGCCTTGCGGGCACTTTGTTTTCCAATAAATAGTTGGGGTTTCTTCACTTTCATCAACCAATATTTATTTCATATCAGTGGGAACAGATTGCTGAAACCCTTTTCTTTAGAGGAAATGCTCATTACAGAACATTTTGTCACAAACTTGTCTCTAAATGAAGACAGTCAACCAACAACATCATCTTTGGTCAAACACTTCCATCTTGAGACCAAACCCCATGGCCCTGCATATGTGGGTTCTCAAACACTCATATGAGATGCTTCACATTTCTTACTCTTTCCAGTTTGTCAAAAGTTGGTAAAGAAATATTACCACACTTCACCACTATAAAAACTGAGTATCTGGAAACAGTTCCTTGCTTCCTCACAAAGAGACCCTCGTAAAACACCCCAAGAGCTATTTGGCATCTGAATTAGTTTTGGTGTTCCATGCCTTAAATTCTTGCTGGTTAGACTGGCAATTTACTCTAACTGTGCTACCTGCAGGGCGAATGAATATCAGACTGCCAGACTGCAGCTACCATGTACTGTAATACCACATTACCATGTACCTTGCTGCCATTTTTCTAATGCAAAACCAGGCCACCCTCTTTCTGCACCTGTCAGTGTCCACAGTAAAATGATGTTTCAGGGTCCTGCCTATCCTGAGGCTGCTGTATTCTAGCCCTTGCTGGTCCCAAAAAGTTAGACAGGAGCCTGACATGAAAACAAGATTTGGGAAAGTTCAGTGACTCTTTGCAGGACAGAGATAACTAAGCAGATTACTTTGTTCAGTTTCTATTTTTGCCCTTACTTCCTGTTATGAGGAGTGAGGTACTAATAACCCACCATTCAGACTCCTGAAGAAAAGAAATAGAGAAAAAAAAGAAAAGAAAAAAGGGAAAGAGGTAGATAAGCATGGAACTTGTTTGACAATAAGCATGTTAAGCTTTTACATGAAGCTCTTTTGTGCAGTTAAAAATAGCTACAGACAAAGGAGGTGGATGATGCTCCAAGACAGCTGGTAGGGACACCAAGCTCAGTGGTGATTGGGGTGGGAGGTGGAGGTTAGACTTAATGGGTTTTCCTCTGTTCCTAAATCAGCCAAAACTGTGTGATCAACTAGCAGGGGATGAGCTGTGCAGAAGAAAGATATATGCGGAAGGAATGGACAAAAAGGGGAGCAGAAAAAAGCAGAGAGAAAGGGGAATCAAGTCAGAGGCAGACAAACAAGAGCACAAATGAAAGGTTTCCTTGCATTGCTGGGTGCAGTTAGGGTGGTACGATTCTATCTGAGCCAATAATGTTAAAGATAATGCCCAGATATTGTGGTATAGATTTTTCACTGAAAATATTCACTCCACATATACCCAAATTTTTATGATTGCACAGCTGAAGGGAAAGAACCACATTTTTCAGTACAATGATCTGCTATGGGCATGTCAGTTTTGCTTGAAATGTGCTTGACTGATTATGTATGAACAGAGATTCTATCTGCTGCAGATTGAGCAGAACTCCAAGATATAGAATTTCATATTCGCAAACAACAAATCTGTGATACTGGCCTGATTAAAAAAAGGCTAATGATGGAAACTCAGTGTTGCTTGCAAGGCCTGCAGATGGCTCTGGGACTCTGGTGCAAGAGGATGTAGAAAGCAAAGGGAGGTTCTACTAATACAGGTCTGGCAAATTATAGGGAGTCTAGGAAGAAGATGAACAAAAGTCAGATACAAGACCAATACACCTCCCTGAGTTTTAGTAGCCTGTTGGTATTCATGAGGGAACTAAGGGCCAAGTCTCACCAGGGAAAAAAACAACAGTGACTAAGAAAAAACTATCTAAACACTTAAAAATACCAACTTCTCAAATTAAATAGGGTATTAACACCAACAGTTAGACACAGTGGATAGAACTGAAAGCCCTTATGGGACAATCTTGTAAAATTGTAACTAAAAGTTTTGCAAGTCACTGCAAAGTGATTAAAAGTAATGAGAACATAATTTCGTTTTGAAGATGATTTGGGAATTCTGAAATTCATTATAATTTTGAAGCTATGAATTTTAGCTTAAAAAAACCCAACACAACAAAACAACAACAACAACAAAAACAACAAAACAAAACAAAAAAAAAAAAAACCAACAAACCCAACCTCTTGGAAGTGTCAAAATGTGATTTTTAAAGGATTCTAGTTAAGCTTTGTGGTGTGTGGGAAAACTGGGCCTTTATTGACAACTGGAGTCTGGAAACCCTAAAACTGTTCATTCCCAAACTCTGAGCCTGTGGATTACAGGCCTTGTCTCCCAGCTCATTTTTATGACTGGCAGCTAGAGTTGTAATTGAAACCTCAAAATCCAGAAAACCTCCAATTCCCACTTGGGCAAGCAACTGAAGAGTCTGGGAGTTATTTAATCTCCAGCAGGCAGGTAGGAGACCAAGATGTTAAAGAGAGTTGTCAGCAAAATTCAAAACCCTGCCTTGCCTATCATACCCTCACAGAAACCAAAATGCCTCTTCAAACATTTGAAATTTGTCAAAAATTATTCTCTGATGGAAAAATTGTTACCTCTGAGAGTTTCTCAACTGCCTGTTTAGCAGAGTTGAAACACATCATATTCCAAAGATGAGACACAGGAAATGAATAAAAAAGGTTTTATGACATGATTTAATGGCTTCTGAGCAGGTCTCTTGTAAGTCTGTTCTGTTCTTTTAGCTCTACCTGAGACCTTAACAGCTTTATCACAGCTGCCCAGCTTCGTCAGTTTGGTAACAACCAAAAAATTGTTTTGACACTCAACACTTTCTGTGAAAAACAAAACTTGTTACCTGTTGTCACAGTGACATGCCATTAAAAGAAAAAGACCTATTTCCAAAGTTAAATAAACACTCACAGTTTGTACAACTGCAAGACTGAATCACTTGTTTTGGGAATACTGAAAGACTATCTTCAGTTTATAAAAACATCCCTAAGATGCTAACTGTACACAGAATTTGTGGTTTCAGGTTAGCACATCTGACTGCACTGCCAAGTGAAAAAAATTTGCCTTCTAGAGCAGGCAATATTTTGGGGGCAGATATTTTCCACCCAGTTGTTTGTTTAAGGTCATTTTAATTCTAATTATGTAAAAAACTCATATTAAAACTAAGAAGAGTCTTAAAGTCCCGAAGAATTTACTTCCTAGGATTATTTTTCAGTCCTTTTCAAGTACAATATTAGAAAAACCTTGAAAGGGCTTCACTATTACCATGAGAAAATAAGACAAGATGTCCAGGCAGCTTCTTTCACTGAAATTTTACCTGTCATAATATTGATGCATTTAACAAAAAAAGCCAGCAAGTGTGTACTAGGAATTACCAGAGCTCACTTCAGATATGTGAGTGTACACTCATGATAAGAAATATCAGTGTGGCTCACTAGCTGGGTAAATCACAGTCATTTATTTGATTTCAGGTTGCTCCTATATTTTGTTAGAGGTAAAGTCAGAAAAGTAACTGTAGTTCCCATTTGAATTTTTTTTTTTTCCTGCCTTTATCAATGTAGTAAAGAAGCCATGGTGTAGACCATGTCAGTGTTTCTATAAGGAAGAATAGAATTAATATTGCAATTTGAAAAACAGTGACAAGAAATCGTTCAGGGCATTATACTTACTTAAAGTGTACCATTTTTCATAAATCATCAAGGTCTGTTTTTTCCCTCAGTAAATTTTTAGGGATAGAGAAGAACAGCGACACAAGAATTCATTTTTCAGAAACAAACTAATGGTTAGGCACCACACCTAAAATACGTGAAACAGAACAAGTTTCTTCAGCTCTTCGAATTTAAGTATTTCAATTACCTTGTTCACAGTTTTTTATTCTGGGGCTTGACATCCACTGAAATCTCACATCAGCTGTTTTTGTGTATGAAGAGTCTAATAAAATGTTAGTATGAACATGTCCAGTGTAAGTCTCACAGTGAAAGGGTCTCAAAGCTGAAGGGGTTAATATCTTAGTGTGAAGGGAAGTACTGGACCAGCTGTGTTCAGAACTATGCCACAGAAATACCCATTCTGAAAACTGTGACCTGCTGAAGGTAAGGACAGGAAACAGGAGAAAGAAACACACAAGGGTGTTGTTTAGAGGCTGCTTCTGCGGCTGGTCTATTGTTGCATGAGGCAAGCAGCAGACAAATTTTCAGGATTCCTGAGGAACACTCAAGAAGCAAATCTGCAGGAAGAAGATTTGGGATATCAGCTGTGAAGGCAAGCAGTGCAGCAGTTGGTCAGCTCATCAAAAATCAGGGAACAACAGAGATCTTGTAAATTATCACAAAAATGCCCAATGTGTCTTTTCAGAGTGGGAGAAACAGGCAAACCTGGACTACAAAATACAGCTGCAGTCACCAATTTTGGCAGCAAGCCTGAGAACTAAAAAATATTCTGTACTCATAGAAAGAAGATAAAAACTGCACCTCTCAGGTTTTGCTGTCGGACCAAAGGATTTCTGCCCTTTCTATGATCTGTGTAGGTGGTTGGTGTGAAGCAATATGGACAAAAAATAGGCAGTATAACAGCACTTCAGTCAGAGAGGCTCAAGTGGCCACAACTGAAGGAAAGTACGGCGGGGGGTAAGATGAAGCTGTTCAGGTGTTTCCTGAGTTCAAGAACTTGCTCAGCAACCCCAAGTCTCATCATTACCTGGAAGTCCCAGGCAGCCAAGCAGGCAAGGATTTGTAATGCCAGGAGAAACCAAGGGAGTTTTCAAAGGCTTCAGAGAGAACAAGAAACCTGGAGGGTGGTAACAGGGACAGAGACAAGGCAGCGGTGTTCAATGCATTCTTGCTTCCATCTTCAACACAGATGAGGGACCAAGAGGGTCTCAGTGCTCTGAGCTGGAGGACTATGACTGTGAGAGTGATCAACTCCCAGTCGACCCTGAAACTGTGCGGAATCTGCTGGTCTAGCTGGATTCCTACAAATCTTTGGGGCTAATAGTAACATGGACCTTGTAGTAACATGGGAAAAGTTTCATTGCATTAACCTGTGTTGGGGAAAAAATATGTTTAATTGAGAAAGAAGAGTTATGAATAATACATACATCATACGTTGGCTGGCTAAATTTGCCTACAGTTTCTTTTGCTCTAGAAACAGACCAAGAGCTGGACAGTAAACAAACCCACCTGTTATTCATCTGCATGCATCAAAATCCTAGCATGGATTTATAAATTATAAGGAAAAGTGTCTCTTGCAAGGAGAAAAAGTCAATTTTATTAGGAATGTTTGGGATGAGTATGCACTCTTCGAAGATGCAGAAAATGTTGTGATTTGTCTCTTAAGTCAATTGATGTGAATTATACACCATCAGAGCATTGCTGGTTGCACATCTACATGGAGCCTGTGTTTGGGAATACTCTAGCCCAGTCTAGCAATCTAGCGGGGCACTTCACCATGAGTGCTGAGCACTGCTGTGTTAATCCTATGACCCTCCAACCACTCTAGAGCTGGCCTGCACACAACCAGCGTAGTCATACCTTTGCCAGACTTTTGCACTCCTGGCTCCAATGTCTGAAGCACAGACCTGTCTAAACCCAGAAAGTGGTGAAACTGCTTCTTATCTCAGCAGCAATGGGCTGCTGTAGTCCTCACTTTGATCCTGATCTTGTCTGACTGGAAATTCACAAGCCAACCCATTTCCTGGCTGTGCCTTGGTTTCTATATCTTCCAAACATCACAGCCTTTCTGATCTTCTTGAGCTATGAACTCTCTCATGCAAGCAGTCTTTCCTTAGCATAATCCCATGAATTGAGACTTGCTGGTGTTTCTTTCATTATCCTTGTCACAGATAAGGGAGTGTAAACCAGCAGAAAAGCATGCATATACTACTGCTTCTCCCACAACATTCACTTTGACCCCTTGAACTCTTCTGTTTTTACTCATCAGCCCCTTAAACAAGGCTTTATCATTTAATTTACTTTCTGCATTCATGCCATGAGTGATGGATGTTATTTTCATGCTGTAATTAAGAGCTGCACTTCATTCCTCCCAGAGATAATATTTTCAGCACAAATTGGAGGTTTGATGCCTTGCCTCACACAGATGAATCTTCTATTCAAGCGACAAAATGCTTTTTCTATTTTTTATTTATAAGTGACTGGTTTTCAGCTCTAGGGAACAGTGTATAAAGTGTTCGGCTTTAGTTTATTTTCTTGGGCTTTTGTCTGCTCTATGACCAGCACAGTTTGCTGATTCAATAATTGGAATATTCCTGAATATACTCCATAAGTCGATATCACTGGAAGAATCCTCCTTCTCCATTGCACAGGGACTCTGGTCCTCTGCACTTATAGCCATATAGTGCTTATAGCCAAGATGTTATGGAACAGGTATTTGGGAAGGACTTTGGGGAGTATCTGGTGGTACCATTCCTTGAGGGTCTCCTTCTGGAACCAGAGCAAGTGCTTCCCAGAACCAGTGAGCAAGTCTTCAATCAAATAGGAGACAAACTAGGACATGGTTTGTAGCATAATGGGTGATACATACTGAAGGCTAGCTCGATGCAAAGCTTTGCTTTTAAGAACTCACTCTCTCCCATTGACGTTTCCTCCTCCCAATATCAACCCGCTCCTCAGAATGGCTTCCCTCCACTCAGAGAAGCAGCCTAGAGAAAGCAAAATGCACCAGTTGTTAGGTTCTGTGCCCTGTTCATTTGTGATTCAAACAATGAAAAACAATTAGGAGCCTTAATTTAAAACGCCTGACCCATCAAAATCCTAAGAACATATTCTCAGGAATATTCCTTCTGAAGGGATGAGAAAATGTAATTACATGTTGCCAGACTCATTGCTTTCAAGCTTCATTGTACCTGAGTGGACTGTGTGTGTGCATAACTATTACAAAATTCATCTTATACACCAAAATAGATATAGAACTTTACAAGCAGGCAAAGGCAAAGCAACCTGCTGTATCTTACCAGGGAAAAAAGAATTAAAACCAAAATTCTTCGTCAGGTAGTTATAAATCTCTGAGTGAGTTTTATTGAAATGGGAAACAAAGATTATAAGCAAGCAAGTAAAGAAAGCAAGAAAGCAGTGGTAATAGAAAAGTTTAAATGCAAGTGCTCACATTCCAGTGGAAATGGTTTAATTTAAGATGACATTTAATAGTCCCCTCCACCCACACTGCTGGAAACTGAAATCCAAACAGAACAGCATTATGCTATTATGCAATTGAAATTTAACACTGATCAAGAAAAGAAAGGCATGTTCTAATTTCAGTAAGAAAAATGAAGCACAAAAAGTGTAAACAGAAAATAAAGTGACTTAAGTGTATAAATTACTTTCTGTGATAACACAAGAGCCATTAATCAACACATGGAAGGGATTGTGTAGGAATGTAAGTTAGCAAAGAAAAGAATATTAGACATTATATATTCCATCAAGAAAAAAAAGATAAACAACTCCTCTTATAGAAAGGCCCATGTAATACTTCATCATTTAAATCTTGAGAAAAACAGATATCTCATTCAAATCATAAAAAAAAACCCCAACCACTAAATGCTTTCCTACTCTGCATCATCTAGTTGTCATCCAGTCTTCTGTCTGGTAGACTGTACTGGTGGAAACAGTAGCCCTGTGTCAGATGAATTAGATATCTGGGCTGCACTGGTTGACTTCAGAAAGGTAAATAAATGAATGGCACTCAGCATAGCTCTGTAAATTTTCTCTGATAATTTACTTCTAAGATATGGTTAGAGAGACCACACAAGGAAATTACTTCTGGGAAGCTCAGGTCAAAGGCAGTGACTTTTTCTAAGACAGTATCTTGGCTTCTAGGGCTGCTTTTAGTCAGACTCTGTTGCAGAGAAAATTTACTGCTGTTTTGTACAAATAACCAAAAACAGGGGAGTGATCTTGCCCAAAATTTTCATTAAAAAATAATAACGTGGCATCTTCTTGACAGCTTTAAACATTCCTCACATCCACACCTAAGCTCTAGCAGATAATTGTATTTTGTTGACTGTACAGAATAAAAAGAGAGCAGCAGAGAGGAAACAGAACAGAGGCCCTTTCCTAATACACTGTGCAAATCATAGAGTAAAACCCGTGGCAAATCATTACTTCTCTTCTCTGGTATTGCTGTATTCCCAGCTTCTGCAGACTCTGCTTTGACATCACCAGAACCGCAGCTTAGAAGTTAGGCTGGTGGTCCTGATAACCCCTCTCCTGAAATACACTCACGCTTTTTGGTAAGGGCAGAGTGAAATGATTTCCTGAACCATTTATACATAAGACCTAACACCTGGCAGATCAGCCTATGTCCTGCTTAAGGCTTACTTGGCATCAGTGAAACTACTCACATACTGCTGTTCTTTCTTATCTAAGAATTCTTAGATGAGTCTGCCCTTTTCTTTATTTTTTTTTTAATTACCTGCTATTAAAATAATACACCAAACTATCACATTTTTAAAGCTGAAACTTCTTCTGATTACCTAGCTCTCTTTGATACTCTTTTTGGTCAACTTCCACAACTGTGGGTTCTGAAAGATAATTCTGTTGACTGTATTTTCACAACCCTGAGCTGAGAAAATACTGTCATCTGCATTTTGCAGGCAGAAGGTCAATATCACACAGGAGTTGATGGAAGGATTTCCTTTCTGAGAATGTGTTCTCTACTTTGTACACAGAATACTGAGTGAAACCTGCATTTATGCACATTTGCATCTCTTCTAAAATATGCTGCAATTCTTGATTTATTTATAGTTATTTTCTGTCTCACTCTTCTTATTTGTTTGAAAAGATTCAGCTCATGCATTGTATAACCCATGGACCATAACTGAATTTCAAACAGCCTTCAACCAGAATGTGAGACATACTTGTTGGATTTTGTTTGCATGCATAACTTGGTACTGGTTTTCCTCTCTGACTAAAAGGTCATGACCTTTAGAATCAGGGTCACTCTGATTACAAATCAAAATTTCCCTTATCAGAATATTCCATAATATCATATCTTTTAATAAGACCACTTAAAAGATATTTTGTAAATCAGGCATAGAAAGATGTGAATGTAAAAGTGGTAGAAACAATAACAAGGGGACATGAAACAAACTGTCCTGCACATGTGGACCTTGACCCTATTGATAAATATTTCTAAGTGCCTTCCTATCTTCTCTCAGACCTTCTGGTCAATGAATAATATGCAGATGAATCTTCACGGTTTTTTGGGAGGTTTTTTTGCTGTAAAAAAATAAGCTTCGGTGTGTTTTTACATAGCAGCCACAGGCAACTGTAGGGGTGGGAAGCTTTTGTGAAGATGGGTCTCAAAGAATCTGTTCTACATCCATCCCAGTGTCTCCTCTCTACTCACTACCCTGGAAAGGATGGGAAAAGCTGTTTATCAGCTCCCACTGTTGAGCACACAGGTTAGTTTAATTTTGTATTGAAAAGGTTCCTGTCATTCCCTCATGCCAAGGGTACCTGAGCCACACATGCTACATACCTGAGCATTTGTATCAATGCTTTTTGGGGCTACACTGTAGAAAAACTACATGATTTCAATAAGACCACTAACTTAGCTGATCAAGATCATCATTCAAATTCTAAAACTTGTCTAATTCTGCAAAAAGACTGCAAGCTTATTCATGAACTGTCTTCTTTTTGTAGCTCTGGAAACTGAGTACTATTTTGACAGTAAAGCCACAGCACCAGGGGTATGACTCCTCTCTTCTCAGATGAGAGTCTGGTAGCAGGTGAAAAGTAAATAAACAGGACTGCCTAAGCAAAGGACACAATCTTGCTGAACGAACGAGAAAGAATCCAGCTTAAGTTTCAGCAAGAAACTAAAGCACAAAATGTAGTAAGAGAGTAGATTTCTTTTGTTTTCTTTGATCTTAGACATCTGATACATACCTGCTGTTGCTTCAGTGTGCCCTTCACATTTGTCATGAATGAGTGCTTTAGGTTGCTCAAAAAATTTATTCTAAAGAATATTTGAAAGAATATTCTGAGACCATAACATGGCCCTCATGAGGGACAGGGAGTGGGAAATGGATGTATGACCATAGCATCACCTTGATTGCATCTGTTAGGGTACATCAAAACTTAATTATTTTATATATATTGTATGTTTTTATTTAGAAAGACTTCGAAAAACTTGTCTTAATGATACCCAGAAACTATAAAAAACATATCTGAACTTAAAGAAAAGCCTGCATATGTATTTTTCTCATAGTCTTGGCTATGCCTAACCTTTCATAACAGCTTTAAACCAAAATAACAAGCAGTGTCAGGTTTTGAAAGAAGAGTGGAAAGGGTTTTATTTTTAAGAGAATGGAAGGGAAAAGAGGGGTAGGGAAAGGACTGGAAAGTATATAACACTACCATTAACAGAAATCTGCAAGGGAAGTGAGTTTCTATGAGGTTGACAAATCTCAGAAGAGTAGAAGCAAATTCACTGTTAGTATTGCACAGCAATGCCAGTGTCAGTTTCAAGTGAGCAGAAAGGGTAAACTAGCTGGTGAGAAAACCCGAAATGCTCTTCTATAAAGACTACCTGAAAAATAAATAAATAAATAAATAAATAAATAAATAAACTATATACTGTGAAAAATTGTTGATTTATGTGTCTTCTTTTTAACTTTTTGATTATGTCTAGCTTTTTGTTTTTTTCTTAAGAGTCAGCAATAAGAACACAAACTGTTTGCCTGTGGAGACACTTGCAAATGCACAAAACCACTGTTTTGAGAAATGTGTCTTGTTCTCAAACACATCAGGGAAGAAAAATTCAGCATCTGTTGTATATATACTGTGAATAAATGCATTAAAAAGGATGGAACTATGAATCTAAGTAGCAATAGAGACTTGAAGAAATCTCTTTCTCCTCACCTGAGCAGTATTATTACACTAGTTTTAGTCATTGTGTTTATAAATAATCTAGTCATATTTGAGGATGAATTGCATAGCCTGTCTCTGCATTGAGAGAAATGAGACACAATTAACTCAAACAATTTGGTTTAGACTTTCTGAAAGGGTCTTTACTGAGGTGAATTTTTTGAGCAGTGCGCTATTGACTAGCCTGCATCATCAGTCACTCTTTAACACCTCAAGCATGGTGCAAAGCTACAGGAGGAATCACCCTGCTCAAGTCAAGGATGTGTCTGAATAATCACCAGGAGCTACTGGTGGACTCCTGTCAAGGAGCTGATGGGGTCAGAAAATGAGGTGCTCCGAGCCCCAAGACAGCTGTTTTTCCAGCTGGTGACATTCAGTCCATGTGAGCTGTAACACTGAGCTCTTGTCTGGCCGAGCAAATGCCAGGTGACAGCGACGGCACAGAATGAGGGCCTTGTCCCGCCACCACTGCCCCAGTGATGGCCCTGGAGCGGGGCTGGGAGAGGGTCACACAATGCTCAGACGTCCTCCAAAGTCAGCAGCATGGAGATACCCAGTACTGATGAGGTCTTGCATTGCCTCACTGTGTAAAGCGTAAATTTCACACAGACTTTGCAACCAAATGGATTTCATTTCCACAGTCACGAATGTGGTGCCTACCACCAGCTCTGCAATCACTTTCAACTTAAATAAATTGAATCAGGCAGAAGGGAATGGGGAAATTAAACTGGCTAAGGAAAAAAATATTACTTAAACAGACTAGAACAGTTATTGCTGCCTGCTAGGAAATGTTTTTCTAGTCTTTTATCGCCACATACAATCCCTAGTCCCATGTGATTAGCAAATTCATCTTGAAACACTGGTGTTGCTTGACTGCAGTTGAAAAATTAAGTGGTATCTTTAAATTCTTGTTCTTCAACTCATTGAAAATAGATGTTTTGCAGCAGTTGGACTCTAGCATACATAATCAGGCTGCACATTTCCTATCGCATTCAACACCTTGCAATCTCCTGTGTGCTGATTGTGCACAGTGCAGTGATATGCCTAGAGGTAATTATTTATTTCACCTACATAAGGGCAAAAGATATGAGAGTCATCTCATGCTTACCTTTGTGTATACTTTTAAATGCCTGGCTGACTTGTTTTATACAGGAGGACACATTTTATTCTAGAAATTTGTTCCTGAAAACAAATGATAAGGAAGACGTATATGAAAGAAATGGGCCAAATATGCTGTCTTTATTCAGAAGTTTCTGAAAATTACTGGGATTTCTGCAATAGACAGACAGAGAAAGGATAAGGCAAATAGCTTTTTTTTCATTACATAAGGGAGGAACCCAGGAAAAGACTCCTAGAAATATTGGTGAATCAAAAGCCAAGCCCTTGCCCCTTTCTGTAGCCTTAAGAGAGGAAAAAGCAACAGCTCTGGTTGTGTGATGAGTCCCATAGGCCAAGTCCTGCAAAGGAAACTGTAAGATACCCTCTCCCTGGAAAGAGCCAGTCTCCAGAGTAATTCCTCATGCCATGGTGGCAATGCAGACACCTGTGGACAATGTGGCATGTGCAGAGAAGAGGATGCTGTGAGGCAGCCACAGTCACTGTGAGCATGCAAGGAGCAGTGCCAAGGCAGAGCAAACCATCTCTGCTTGCTGGTGGGTAAGACAGACTGCAGCAAGCAGGGCAGGGGTTTCATCTCAAAAGAAGCAGCATGATGAGATTTGAGTTAGTGAATGACATTGATGATTCTCATCCCTGGAGGGCTAGTAGGAGGATTGAGTGAAAACCATGCCAAAAGGACCTAAACCTATTCAATCCTACCTTAGCACTCAGAGGAACCACCACTGGCGAGACTTCATATTTCTTTGTATTGCCCTGTGAATTCTGCAAGCTGGTTTCTTTGCTTTCTGATATTTCACCTAGATTTTAAAATTTTTCTCAAAGATATGTGAAAACCAGAAACAGCTTTTATTCCACTTCAAGCATGTAAAGTCTCCTAGAGCCTTTGTTATCTCTAAGATCTTATCTCAGGTCCTGTACCTGCCCACAGACATAAGCTTGGGAGCAAGGGGCAATGAGGGAAGACAGTAGCAAGGAGAAGCCCACTGGTGTTCATTCTACAGATTGAAAACTACTGTCTGGGACTTTCCACTGTGCTTCCTGGAAACAAGCAGCCTGAGGAACCTGAAGTATGCACAGTGGCAGATGATGCTCCATTTGTAACTCTGTTCTGCCCTGGGTGACTTCCATCCACCCTTGAAAACTTTGCAAGCCCTGGCTGTGATCAAAACCTCTGCACAAACAGGATAAGTAGCATGGCTGATGAAGCTGTACTTCTGTAAAATGGTCTGGCAGACTCTAGGAGTAAAAAATAATATAAAATGTACAAATTATTGTGCTTTGCAAGTGAGACAAAAACTTTAATGTTACAACCTAAGGTAAAATCGTGTTCTGTTCCTTGTCAGATGTCAGAAATGGAGAACATAGGACCACAGGGCAGGACAGGTTCTTCGAGGCAGGACCTGTGATCAGATGCCGGTGACATATTTTCTTAGACCCTTACAGCCTCCATATTCCCTCACAGTCGTACTTATGATCACTAACAGCGCCACAGCTGAGACAGAAACATAAAACTACACGAGGCACAAACACATCTTTCAAAATCTGTTTCAAGCATGACTTAGGATGGTCCTTTATATTAACTGCAAAGTTCTGTCACATGAATATTAGGTATGGCATTAATATTTCAGGCATGGGCCTGGAAAAAATAACATTTGGAAAAAACCCTTGGTTGCTTTCCATAATCAGTAATTTCCCACAACAGGAGAAAAAGGTGAGATCAGCAGTTTCACTTCATTAGGAATACTTCCTCAGCTATTAATTATCAAAAATTTTTAGTCAGTCTACATTCAGACCACTGAATGGGTGCTAAAAGATACACTGCAAATGATGCTTCATCAGCATACTAAGACTTTGTTCAAAAATTAAAAAGGTGAACAGCATTTGGATTCTACCTGTGTGAAAGGCTAAAAACATCATCTGCAGAGATGGCAGGATGTCAGCACTGGATGCTGTAAAAAGAGGCCAGAGTAGAGCCCCTATAGGCTCTCTGCTGGCTTGAACCAAGTGAGATGAGTTGTCTCGGCTGTGTTCAATGGGCAGTTATCCACATTCAGACATAAAAACAAAAATAATAAAAATAATGCTGCTTGTGGTTGGTTTTAATAGGTGACAAGGAGTATTCCGAGTTCACCGGGACATCAAGGACTGCTTAGGAAGTAATACAAAACCCCATTTACAGTGGTTCTTCCAGAGAACCAAGGAGGTAAAGAAGTTTGTTGTGTTGCCCTTGCAGGTTGCTCTGCAGGCAGAGGATGCAGATGTTTGTCTGGCACCTTTCCCTGGTCAGCATACTCAGCTAACTCTAAGGGATGAAAGACAGACGGACCACTTGACAGGAAAGGAAGCAGGGAACAAAGCCGCAGAAGTTCATTTTGTCTATGAGAATATAAACGATTTTGTCTACACACAAGAAGACCAAGTCTCCATTCTCAAAATCATTTTATTTCTATTGCAATATTTTACTTTAAAATGCTGAGTTTCATTGACATTATTTTCTGTGTTTGACAGTCTGAAGCTTGTTTCTTCTACTTTATTTATTATTTTAAAATCTCAAAAACATTTTCTGTGAATATTTTGAACAGTTATTTCCCATGATTTTTTGTTCAGCAACAGTGTTTTACTCTGTCTCATGGCAATCCTTTACATACTGCAGTGACAGGTTAGCTGAATTGCCTTGAGTTAGTTCTCTTTCTGCAGAGGGAAACAGCAAGAACATACTACATGCAAATATGGGACTGATTCAGCATCAGCTCTAATTATTAGTGGTAAAAGCAGCGCCTGGAGTGTCTGTGATACCGAGCCAAGGGTGAGAGGCAAGCTAGCTAACCCTAACAAGGCATTGGCTCAGCATGGAGCTAAATGAATGGGAAAATGTACACATTTTAAAATCACACATAAAGATCTCAGTTTCCAGTTGTAATACCTTATTTGTCGGCCTAAAACCCAGATGGTGTGCTGCTAAACTTCTGACACCTTACTCAAAATCCTTGGGGGACCTTTCCTGGTTTCCATTGCTGTGCCTGTCATGAAGCTGCACAAAAATGCCGTCCTGTTTGCTGGTGAGATTCTGTATTATCTGTATTATTCTGTATTATTCTGTATTATGCAGAAGGGCTAGGTCCAATGTCATTTAACACAGTGTAATTTCAGGATATTCAAAGGCTGCAAGTGCTGAAACAGTATGAATGGCTATGTTGTGAAAATTATTTCAGGCAGGGATAGGAATCTGCACTTGCACTTCAGTAGCTGAATCAAATCTGCAAAAGTGGCATAGGAATATTAAAAGACAACACTGAAATTTCTATATATTTACTTAGGAAAGTATTCCTTCTGTTTTACAGAGAAAATACTTTAAAATTTTCTCTTTGATGTTCTTCAGTCTCCATCTGTAAATGTAAAATATTTTTTATGTCCTATTAGGGGGGTAACTGCTCATAATCTCGTAAGAAATGTAGGATTCTCTAAGGTAATTATTCAATTTCAAATGCTGCAGTTTGAGATGACGTTTTCTAGTTGTTTGAACTTTTTGACAATTAAAGTTCCAAAGCCTTTTTCTAAACAAGTGGGCCAACTTGTGAGATATGGGAGGACTAAAATGTAATTAGGCTGTTTTAATGTATGGGGAGTGCTGCCTTTAAGGATCTGAGAGAACTGCTAGACACTCTCTGTAAGAAATCCAAGTGCCAATGTCAGAAATCTCTTGAAGATTGATTCACACCTGGCAGACACTCAGTCCTGATGGAGGGATTTCACTCTCTCAGGTAAAATGCATCAAAAGGCAAGATCATTGAATGCCTCCTGGACTTATTCTAAGAAGGAAGGCAGGGCCTTCATTTGGCAGGAATATGCCTGGAGATTTTTTACAACTGCTCGCTTTGCCTTTTTCTGTGTGGGTGTTTTTTTGTTGTTTTACAGGATTTTTTGTATGGATTTTAAGGTGGATTAGGCCATTTTAAGCCAAAGTGATTGTGGCACTTTTTATCATAACTTTCACAAGGTGCAACCAACCTACAGTCCCATACCCCTACAGCTTTTGTGGAAGGACTTGCAATAGATTCACAGCTATGGTGACAGTGGTGTATTTATCAAGGGGACATGGTGGCAATGTATGACCTGTGTGTGGCTGAGTTTTTACCCTGAGCCTGATCAACATTTTGCAAGGTGAAGGGATGGATCCTTGCTTTCCTCTGCAGACTAGGGTTGGGCTAAGGAGTTATTCCTCAAGTCCAGATACAGCTGGGAATAAAAGAAGTTATGTGTGAAACCTGTGTAAGTACTGAGGCAAGGCAAATACTCTTTACCCTTGTGGATAGGAGCCCTGATGTTCAATCAGTGGAGCTGTGTTCTCCCAGAGGGACCCAAAGCCGGAAATAGTGCAGGACAAAGGCCATACAGTGGCTGCACCATGCACATCCCCTCAGGTAATTTGGAAACTTGGATTGGTTAGAAATTTTGGGGAAATTTCCTTTAGAAACAGCCAAAGATTTTTCACTGCTGCTCCACCAGAATGCTTTCTCTGTACCAAAATAATTCATCTCTGTATTTTGACACTGTGATTTCTTTTCTCCCAGAGCAGGGAGAGATTTGTTCATGAGGAAGGATTTTGTGGAATCATGAAAAAATACACTATTTCTGTGTTGTACACAGCATTTCTACCATCTGTATATAGCTGCCTGCTATACACTCAGTTTTCTTTTTTGAGAGAGGAAATGGACATAAAAACAATAAAAATTCATGTGACTTGTATCAACGGGCTTTTATATAAAATCCTACAGGCTATTAATTTTATCTAAAATTTGTATAATGGTTTTAAGTTTAAGAGCACAGAAGCAGATTGCAAAATGAAATTAAAACAGACATGGGACCACTAGGTACTGCAAACTGTAATTTTTCATGTTAACAGACTATTTTATCAGAGTTATGGAGAAGAAATGGTGATATATACAGAAAAAATGCTATCTGATCAGTCACCCTCTGTCTTTTGGGGGTATTTTTGGCTCTGCATTTACATCTAGTGATGTAAAGAACCTGGCTTCACTTTTAGCCCTCCAGAAGTCCATGTACTTCTCTTTTCATCTGGAGTCTCTTTGCATTTTACAGATCTGTCATCTTCCCTGATCTGAAAAGACTTCACAATTTTCCAAGTATGTGTATATGACATAAGGAATGCTCCATGAAGGAAAAATTATGAGAATACAAGGATTATTTTTCTCTCAAGAGATGCCACTGTACTAAAATCAATCATATGAATTAAAGGCTTTCGACAAATGAATAATTCATACGCACTAAATTAATTAATGCATTTTCAAGACAGACTCAGTACATTTTCCTGGGTTAGCCATCAGCACATGAGCAGAGCTGTAACAGTTCTGCCATCTTTGCTCCCTGTAGTCATGACTCAGATTTGGAAAGAGGATACAATTTGCATAGCACTTGTGCATCAGTGAAAGGATTACTTTTTTTTGTTTAGTAGTCAAAATAATGCTGTATACATATTACTCTTTTTATCCCTCCCCTCCTCCCCTTTGCAAGACACTAAGAGCAAAACAACTGTTTCTTCATAAACACTCCAACTACTGTGTTGAATAGAGTTGACATTTACATAAACGGATTGCAGCGCAGTTGTTGAACATATACAGGGATGATTCTCTAATCCCATTTTAATTAGATGGATGTTGCAAGCATACAAAAATTACAAACCTCAATCCCTGTGGTGATGCCATACTGGCAAGGAATCAATCACCACGGCCTTGGTTGCCATGGAAACTGATCACTCCTGTGCCACCGTCTAAGTGCTAAATGATTGGTGGTGTACTCCTAACGCAGGGAGAGCAATGAGTTTTTATATCCCATCCAGCAGCTGTGCCAGAGAGTTAATTAAAAGCAGAGAACATGAAATAAATCTAAATCTCTGAAGAAATGAAATGTACAGTACAAATTGAATTCCCGTGTTGGACAGAAATTAATATGCAGCACAAAGCACAGAGCTGCCTGAACAAGCAGCAGCTGTGAATCCTGGGAACTGGTACCTCCGTGGCAGCTAAACCCCAAAGGTGGAGAGACCACCTCCTTATCTTGTTACCTAAACAAGTTCTTTCTTCAGTGCTTGTGTGGACTGATGCATGCAAATGCATCCTCAGATGTTAAAGGTTTGCAGAAAAGCAGGAAGGACAAAGCTTAACAAAGATCTAATTAGCAGCTCCAGTTTATCAGTCATGGACATGGTGTAAGTAAATGTCTGCACTGCTGTACTCAAATTCACCAGACAACCTCTATGAAAGTCATTGTGGTTTTATTGATAAGCTGTGAATTTTGAATTCATATTTCAAATATCACAATTCCAGTAGCCACCCCTGAAATGCTTTTATCACAAAATAATTATCTCTGCTTGAAATATTTTTGGTGGAATTGGATGCAGCTGACCATGCCTGCAATACCCAGCACAAAGGCACAAGGTTCCCAGAGCCCAGCCTTCCCATCCCTCAACCCTAATGTTTAGGGGGCAGATCCCTGTGAGTAGGAATGTACAGCTCCATTCTGGAAAGAGGGTTAACCACTCACACGTGACAAACATGGCAAGTGGGCAAAGACACCACAGCTGAACTCACTCTGCTGTGCACAAGTGAAATTAAGGAGGTAAATGCTAACAATGAGGAAGTCTCATTCCAGCTCCAGATGTACGTGTGTCTTGGATACCCATCTTTGAAGTCAAGTTAAAAAAATTACTTTAGCACTGTCTACGTCTGAGGGGTTTCAGGTGATTTGCATCTTGTATCAAATCTTTCACATTCAGTCATTTCCTGTCAGCCTGTTGGGTCAGCCTGGCTGGTTGTGATGATGGGTGTTTGCGGTGGTGAGTCAATCTCCTTTCTCTATGAAGATCAATGGGATCAGTTGGGCAGACTTTCCTCCACAGGACAGTGGGCCTGCAAGGGAGGGAGAAGACGAGGCTGGGAAATTCCCCACATTCCCCGCCCTTTGAGTTGTCCATCAAAGCTTTGGTTTCCCCCCTTTTTCTTCCTAGCTTACACCCCTTTCTCCTCCCAGCTATTTCCCTATGCATGAGGTTGTTTTAGTATGTATTAAGTCTAGAAAGTTCTGTGTTCTCTGTGTCCCCGTTGGTTTATTTGAGTGTACTCCTCCCCCTGTGTCATCCCATTGGACCTTTGCAACTATGTAATCTCTTCCCATTGGACATTCCCTACTGGAGCCTCCCCTTTGTGTTTCCCTTAAAAAACCCCTACAATGGGCACATGAGGTTCTGTTGGAGCCTTCCCCTCTGATTGCTTTTGAGTTCTCCTGTCCCTTTGCGGCAGGTAATAAAGATGTGAGCTGCTGCTACATCAGAGCCCCTCTCTCCTCCTTTATCTCTGCCGAGTTGCTACTTTGCCAACGTCTTCAGCCAGTCCCAACAGGGTCAGGAGCAAACTTAACATCTGTGAGTCTAAGAGGCACAAGCAGTCCCACTGTTGTGGTGTGCAGGCTGGGTTTGGGTGTTCCCGTGGCATCGACACGAGAGCAGGAGGGTGTCTTGTCTCATGAACGTGTCCACCTTCTGACAGTCAAACCGCCTGCTATTCACCTACCAGGGTAAGCGTGTCCTGTCGCCTGCTGGCCACTGGGCAGCGGAGCAGACAGAGACAGGTGTTGGCCATTTTTCTCCTCATTTCCATCCCATATCTTTCCTGGTTTCAGCTCATCCAGCTGATGTCAGCTACACCAAAGCCTGAGGATTTTTCTCAGACCTCTGAAATGACACGAGGAAAAACAAAGCTGTTGGACTGATTCCTCGAAATGAAGTGATAGTAGCCTAACACCACACTTTTCACATTCATGTTAACTTTTCCAAACAAGTAAAATACTGATTATCTCTAAAATCTCCTCCTTTTGGCTTTAAGTTATGAAGTGAAAATATTGGTGCTTTCCAAACACCTTTTAATAGGTGTTTAACGTGGAGAGCAGACACAAGTAACAAACCTGTCTTGGGTATCCACTATGACAATTTCCTAGCAACATTTCCTGGTGGAGATGAATGTCAAACAACCTCTTGATTTTACCTTTTCAACAACATGCCTCCTGCTGCCTGTAATATCTTTTCCAGCAAAAGAAGATTAGGTCTTCTCTAAGACCACAAGTGTAGTAAATTATGAAGTTTTATGGTTTATTTTGTGTGGTTTAAGTAACATATTGCACAAATTTTGTCATAAATATATGATAAAATCTTCTCATGGTTCATCTTAAGCCTTCTTGTCCCTGTGTGGTCACAAGCTTTGAGAAGAAATAGAAGTAACAACCTCAACCAAATGACCTTAATTAGAAATTCAGAAAACCTTTCAAACATTTTAAGTGATGTTTTTTATCACTTTATGTAAGTTTCATAAGATTAAAAAAACATGCTTTTAAAAGATACTTTTTACTAAAGATCTTTTTTTTTTTTCCTGTTCAAATTAAAAATAAATATATGAGAAAGCAAGATAAAACTTAAGAGAATACCAACAATCACCTGTAAGAACACAAGCTGGGGGATGAACAGATGGAGAGCAGCCTTTCTGAGATCTTGGGTGTGCTGGTGGGTGAGAGGCTGGACATGACCCAGCCATGTGCACTCCCTGCCCAGAAAGCCAAATGTGTCCTGGGCTGCATCCAGAGCAGCGTGGGCAGCAGGGGAGGGAGGGGATTCTGCCCCTCTACTCTGCTCTTGTGAGACACCACCAGGAGCACTGCATCCAGCTCTGGGGTCCCAGCACAGGAAGGACATGGACCTGTTGGAGGGAGTCCAGAGGAGGGACACCAAGATGTTTAGAGGGATGGAACATCTCCTGTAGGGACAGGTCGGGACAGTTGGGTTTGTTCATCTTGGAGAAGAGAATGCTCCAGGGTGGCCTTGTTGTGGCCTTTCAATTCTTAAAGGAGGCTTATGAGAAAGGTGGGACAGATACTTTAGCAGGACCTGTTGCTATAGGGTGAGGAAGAATTGTTTTAAACTAAAAGGGGGTCAGTTTTTATTAAATNGTCCAGAGGAGGGACACCAAGATGTTTAGAGGGATGGAACATCTCCTGTAGGGACAGGTCGGGACAGTTGGGTTTGTTCATCTTGGAGAAGAGAATGCTCCAGGGTGGCCTTGTTGTGGCCTTTCAATTCTTAAAGGAGGCTTATGAGAAAGGTGGGACAGATACTTTAGCAGGACCTGTTGCTATAGGGTGAGGAAGAATTGTTTTAAACTAAAAGGGGGTCAGTTTTTATTAAATATTGTAAAAAAACTTCTTCCTTATGAGGCGGTAAAACACTGGGATAGGTTGCCCAGAATGCTCCATGCCTGGAAACATTCATGGTCAGATTGGATGGAATCTGGAGCAACAGGATATATTTGAAGATGTCTCTGCTTATAGCAGGGATGTTGGACTAGATGGCTTCCAGAAGTCCCTTCTAGCCCAAACTATTCTCTAAGTCTATGATTCTATAATTAATTAGTTACTGATATGTTGCTTTAGTTGCACTTATTTTTGTGCACTTGAAGAGATATCATATAGTTCATACCACCTATGTCTTGTTGTTGATACGTATGGTAAATTGGATAGGAGTATTGGTCCATTAAGTCAACTGTTTGACAGATTACCCTGGAACTTGGGTGGTATAGAATTAGTAAACCACTGTCAACTATCAAAGACAATTGTTACTTTTTACCTCAGTACATTAACACAGTGTCATGGTTTGACACTGGCCAAGTGCCAGGCACCCACAACAGCTGCTCACTTACCCTCCCCTGCCACAGCTGGGCAGAGGAGAGGAAAAAAATTTAACAAAGTGTTAGTTAAGATAAGGATTGGGAGAAAACACTCCAAGGGCAAAAGAGGTTCAACTTAGAGGTACAAAATCAATTTATTGCTAACAGCGTCAGAGGAGGATAATGAGAAGCAAAATAAGCCCATAAAGCACCATTTTTCCCCCCAACCCGTCCCTCCTTCCCACCAACAGCACAGGGAACAGGGCATGGGGGTTTGGTCAGTTCATCACCAACGTCTTCCACTGCTCAGGGAGAGGAGTTGTTCCCCTGCTGCGACATGGGGTCCCTTCGCATGGGAGAGAGTTGTCTGTGAAAATCTCCAGCATGGTCCCACTCTCACAAGCAGCAGTCCTCCCAAAGCTGCTGCAACATGAGGTCCTCCCATGGGCAGAGTCCTCCCAAAACTGCTGCAGCATGGGCCCGTCATCCACATGGTGCAGTCCTCCAAGGACAGGATGCTCCAGCCTGGAAGCAGGGGCCCCTCTCTCCACTGGCTCTCCTACTGGAATGCAGCCTCCTCCAGGCATCCACCCCCTCCGCTGTGGGCACCTCAGCATGGGCTGT
>VZTX01007336.1:307799-347807 GCA_013400915.1 Pardalotus punctatus | reverse complement strand
CCTAACCAGGGCGTCGCCAGAAGCAAGAATAGAGTGAGAGAGCAGGGGCTTACAGCACTGTAGTTCTGTGACTGTTTCACCTGTTTGACATGTCCTATAATGACTTGTGAACAGGGGTAGGAATAGCAGCACATGCTGGCAGTGTGAGCAAAGTGTGTGCATGTGGGAGACAGAGGGAGCGTGGGGGCCGGGGGGGCGGGAATGGGGGAGTGGATGGAGCATTAGAGTGCAAACACACAGACATTCCTGCAATAAAACCCTTGTCTGCTGAGAATCACAGTCTGGAAGAGATGGTGGTGATTTAACAAAAGAATTCTCTAAAATGTTCCCTGGTGCTAATACTGTTCTTAATAATAAGAAGAGGTTTTGCCAGGAAGAGGAATAAAAACCATCCATTGGATTTAAAAGGAAAAAAAAAAAATAAGAAAATGAAAATAAGCTCACGATGGTTTTTTTAGAACATGCAGGGGGGAAAATGACCTTTACGACAGTTTTTTCGTTTTCAAAAAGATGCCTCATTCTCTGAATTTCCCCAGCCAGACAAGGTTGTTATAAATGGTAGGTAGGGAGAGCAGAGTGTGGCAATAAAGGGGTTAATCCACGGAGCACAGAGCCATCTGGCTGAGCTGGTTTGTTATAATCGAGCAGATTATGTTCACGGGACTCAGAGTTTAAGGCTCCTCTCCCATAGAGCAACTCTGCACAACCCAAGCAGACCAACTTTGGGACTTTGAATGAACGTATTTACATCCACCTTTCTCTTCATGTCGACTTTTCTGGAAACATTCACACGGATGCCATGGTTACTCCTACCACGGTAAGGGAAATTTGACGTTTTCTAATAGGGTCCTAAGAGGGCGGGGAGGGGAGGGGGGGAGAGGGGTCCTTTAAAGAAGTATAATGGGGAGGAGGTGGGGGTCTTGTAAGCAGTAGATGTGTCCCAAATGTTGCCTTTCCTGTTGTGCCTACTCCTTCCCCCAGCCCTACTTGCCCTATAGTTTGCTTCAGTCCTGAGGTTCCCCTCTCCTCCTGCTCCTCACGCTGTTGTTCGGATCCCTGGAAAGAAAACGGTGGAGGAGAAATACAAGGTGCTACGGGAATCTGATTTAAGAGGCAAAAGCAAAGGAGACTTCTTGTTTTGCTTTAAGAGGGAAACCAGCAAGTTCAGATATAACAAAAAGGGTTGAAAATCTTGACCGTGGATTGCAAGAACCAGCCTCAGCACACGTAGCGTGCTCGCCCTCCGGCAAAGTTAGAGCCCATGACAAGCAAAGCCAAAATTCCCAATTTCTAGACCTTGCCTGCCTCAGGTAACCAGCTTCACTGGAGCTTTCTTATTTTGTGTGTGTGCCAGACACTGGAAGCCCTATTCATGACCTTTGAATCAATCCTCATTCTCCTCAAACCCAAACGCTAAATTCTCTGGGAAGAGCTGGAGATCAAAAGATTCCCTCCACATCTGTGTCTAGGTGAAAAAGATCCACTCGCTCTGTGCTGGGATGGCAGGGAAACTGTTCTTACGTTGCAGCTCTCCCAGCGTTTGGTGAATGCCTTCTAGGAATGCAGCACACAACTAATCAACAGGGATGCACATCTAGAGAGCAAAATAGAAAGCTGTTTCTCATCTAAACAGCTGAAATGCAGCTTGAAGCGTCAGTTACTGGCGAGTCCTTATGGAGACACCAAACTGCTCTTAGCCAAGAGGGGAAAAAGTCCTTGAATGGTTCAGATAGTTTTCTGATCAGTTCTTAATCCTTCATTAAAATAAACGGGAAAGCTCTGTGCTGGTCCTATCTCTTGAACTATAAATATGCAGTATCTGGAGAGATGGATATTTTGGATTGAATAGGGCTGCTATGCGCACATTCTCTAGTTCCTATGTTGCAAAACCAGTTATTTAGAGATGACTCCGTGTGTGTGTGAGTGTGAGGGGGGTTGCTTCTCCGCCCTCCCCCCTTTTTAAATAGCCAGGGATGCGTGTTATATGGTCCAGACGATTGTTATGAGCTACAACCTTTCAGAAAGCACTCTTTTGCTATCAGGCTCTTGTGATTTGTTGCATGAGGAGTGCAAATGGTATGTGAAGTTTTGCCTTTGCATTGTGCCTTCAGGAAAATATCCAGACGAGTAGGAGAGGCATCCTCAGGCACAGAAATACCTGATATGTGCAAGCCTGCAAGCGGAGAAATGGTGCAAGGAGCACCTATAAATGGGATGCAAGAAAAAGGGAAATCTAATAGTAATAAAAGAAAGGGGGAAAGAAAAAAAACAACCTTGCCAGACAAAAGCAGCAGAGAATGGAAGAGTTCAGCATGGTTCCAGCTGCTGGCAGTAAAAAAGACCAGTCTGAGACACACGTGTCAGTAGCAGGGGCTCTGTGTGTGACACAGGGGGGGGACAAAAACCAGGCATGGCTGCAGGTGGTGGACCCAAAACATGGGGACAAGAGGAGGTGCCAGCAGAGCCAGGAGGGGAGGGCTTTGTGTGGAAGGGTGCTGTACGTTGAGGTATGCAAAACACGTAGGTTTGAGAGGTTTTGTTTGTATTGTTCTGCTGTGGGTTGGGGTGTTTTTCTTTTTTCAGGGAATAAAAAATGAAATGGTGCATATAAAGGTAGATGAAAACTGGAGGAAAGATGTTACAGAGCAGAAATAAAGTGCTCCGTGTTCATTGTTGTGCGCTGGGGTAATAAGGGCAGGTGAGGCATGCCAAGGTGGTCATCTTGAAACGGAAAACGAGGATCTTTGTGGGTGGCAGAAAGTTGAGGAGCTCACAAGAGGAAGTAACACTCGAGAGAGATGGGTAAAGGTACAGGCTGGAGGCTGGGTGAGGATATGAAAGGGACATACAAGGGTGATGGGGTCTGCAAGGGGGAGGTTGGGTATGGAGTGGGAGTGGAGGGAGAAAGGTGAAAGCACAAAGGATGTTTGGAGGAGGAATTAAAATATGAACTGTTGGCTATTTGGAGAAAGGTATGGAAAATAATCAGCTACATGATGCGTGTGGGGGGCGTCAGAAGGAGACACCTTTGATTCTGTCAAGAAATAGATACAAGGATGTGTTTACAAGGAAGGTATCAAAGTATGAAAGGCAGGGCTTGCATGGTGATGGAAACACGTGCCGAGAACAGGAACACAGAGGGAAAAACGAGCTGGATGGAGACAGGGTGTGGTGAGGGGGAGAAGGTCCTGTAAGTCTGTGAAGGGGTAACTGATTAGAGAGACTTCAGAGGAGGTTGGAAGCCTGCTGGAGTGTGCTGCCTGCTTGTAAGGGAGAGACAGGACTGGGGAAAAAGCCATGGGAAGGTGGTGTGAGGAAATTCAGGACAGTGGAAATCACGGGGGCAGGACAAACCCTGGCAAGGACATAAAGCCATGGCAGGTGTTGAGAAGCACGAGAATGGGGAAAAATGAAGGAATGCAGGAGGCATGAATGAGTATGAAATTAAGAGCTATGTTTTGTGTAAGGATGCCTAGGGAAGAGGTGGTTTAGAGGAGATAAGGGCAGGAGAGCAGAGAGTGAGGGGAAATTTGGGACAGTGTTTGTTAGAAGGCAAAGAGAGGAAGCAGTGCAAAGGTGAAGTGGTTTGGTCAGCAGAGCAGGGGATGCCTCTCTGCTGGGGAGCTGGAGTAAAACAGGGAAAGAACAGGCAATATGTCACTGGAAGCAGTTGGGGCAAGGAATGGCAAGTAAGGAATAGTGGGAAGACTGTGGGAGGAGAAGAACATAAACAAACAAAAAGGAGCGATTTTCTGTTGCAACAGACGTAACAAATGTGTTTATATCTCTGTGGTAGGTACTGGCTGAGTGAAATAGCAAGAGGGAATGGAACAAATGTGCTGGTGGAGAAATGACTAAAGATATAAAGGGGTGGGAGGAGAAGGAATGGGAGGAAAAACTACCTGGAGGGCTGTATAAGCCACATGGCTGTACCAAGGTCAAAAGTAAAGTGTGAAGTGTGTGGGGAGGCAAGTGGAGTTGGGAGCTGTAGGGCATGAGGTGGAAGTGGATGGGAATGACAGTTCCTGTTACAAGGGGTGAGGAGCCCAGCGTGGGTTGACACACGGTGGTGTGGGAGCGAGCAAGGGACCTGTCAGGCTGTGCCTGCTCACTAGGGAAGGTGAAAGGAGGGAAAAGTTATGTCTGATAAAAGAGATTTGTGCACACAGCATGCTTGAAGGAAATGGGGGAAGTACAGGTGAGGATTGCAGACCTGGGTGTGGGGCCTGGGAGAAGGAAAACCACTTATGGGGGAAGGAAGAGTGATGAGGAGTGAGAAAAAGTTTATGATGGCTTAAGCCGTCTGTCATTATCCGGCTCAGTGTGAGGGAGGCTGTCTAAGTGTGCAAGGGGCCCTGTGTGCATGCAGTGCACCAGGAGAGCAGACTGGGAGTTCAGTGCAAGGGCAGAGCAAGCGGGAGGTGCAGGTAAATCCATTTAGTCCTTGGTGGTAGGTGCATGGATACAGGGGATGCTGGTTCTGTGTGAGGGTGAGTATGTTCAGTGAGAGCTGTGTTATGGGACTGGCAGAGTTGTGCGTGATGAGGACAGCCCAGGGAGAAGCTGAAATCCTTGAGGGGTGTGTAGGAACCCTGGGTTGCTGTAAGGGACGAACGCCTGTGGGGGAGTCCCAGCCAGCCACCCTGGAGGCCTTGCTGATGTGTAGGGTGGCTACCAGAGGCGAGCATCACGTGTCCACCGCGTTCGTGGCTCGGCTCTCCGTGTCGAAATCGCTTACGTAAGGCCGGCACCAGGGATGAGTTTCGTGAGTGCTGGGAAAGCAATGTTTGCGTTGAGAAGGAGGTAGGAAAGGATGACTAACCGGGAAGATGGTTTGGTGCGTGGGTAGCGATGGGACCCAACGTGCTCTGGATGTACCTGCCTTCTGCATGACTTGCACAGCAGGCAGGCTCTGCTCTAGAGGTTTTTTTGCAGGCATTTTCTGAAGAATTGAGAAATAATAATCTGAATAATCCTGAGAAAATCCTGGTCGGTCTAACTACGATATTTAGACCAGCTTCATTCAGAAGCATATCAGTGCACCTTATTTTCAGGCATTCAAACCTCTGAATACTCTTGCTGGCAAAAAAGGGCAGAGGGGCTTCTCTCAGACAAGTTAACAGGGCTCTTGGATGAACAATCATGGGGCTGAAGTACACAGAAGGACTACAGATGTCAGTCAAAGGAAAGAGGAAAGCACTGGCTTTCTCCATGGCTTGAAGCAGTGCTGGAGTAACGTGCAGTTGGTTGAAGGTTGTAAACGTAGGATACATCTTGGGTGTCAGAGAAGCACTAGGAACTTATTTCCCTTCAAAATTATTGCATTTATTGGCTACAGCTGTTCTTCAAATCTGCTATAAAAACATCTTCAAATCTTGTGGATTGCCTAGGACTTTGGGGTCTTCTACACTGAGTAGTAAAGAGCTTGTTTCCATCTGTAGCTGGTGAGAATGTGAGTAATCCTGTGGGACTTGCACTGGAAGAAGTCGGTCTGATCACACAGAACCTCTAAAGTTAAAGGTTGAAGCTTCTGAGTCCAGACCTTACAAAACATCAGTCCCATGGATCATGGCTCGTAGATCCCTTTTCTGTTTATTGCAAGGACCAGTTTGTGCTAAAATATAAACAAATAGCCTGTAGAATAATTGGCAATCAGTGTTCATGCAGCCATAGCTTGTGTTGGGAACCTCTCGTCCTGTTTTTCACCCAGGTTTCCTGCTGTGGAGTCCAGTTCAAGCTCTCTAGCTGGATAATTTCTCCTGGCAGAGCTTGCAGCTGGTTGCAATCTGCAGAAAGCACCTTTCTCCTCTGGTGGGAGTGAACTTCCCACCATGGCAGGCTGCGGGTGGAGGGGATGGTGAAGCAGTTGTCCATGAGGGGGAGATGCAGTCCCAGACACTGGGATTCAGCTGGGCTGAAACCACACACCACAGCCTGCTCAGCCCTCTGCCACCAGCTTCCCTGGCCTCTGACCACTGGGAAAATAAAAATCAAACAGTGGCACCAACCTGTCAGCTGGCTGAGCAAAGAGAAAGGGATGGATGAATGGATGGATGGATGGATGGATGGATGGATGGATGGATGGATGGATGGATTGCTGCAGGAAGGGGATCAAAGCAGGAGCGAACGAGCTGTGCTCAGTGTGGGAAACATGGGGCATCTCTGCCTTCCTGGGCTCCTTTGCAGCCACGACACAGCCAGGGAACTCTGCTTGCAAGGGGCTGGAGCATCTGGGTGTCCATGCAGATGTTTGCCTGGCCATGTGTGTGTCTCCTGGTGGTGTCCAGGGGCGGCCAGTGGGAAGGGGAGTGGCGTGGGGAGGGATGACAGAGGGGGACGGCAGCTGTTTCTGCGTGGGAGACTCTTGGTGCATCTGTCAGTGGGGGATGCGGGGATCAGGCACTTTTGGAGGGGACAGATGGGATGTGCGTGTGAAGAGGGAAGTGCTAAGGGTGGATGTGGAGCAGTTTCGAGGTTGTGAAATGAGTGCTAGAGGGAATAAACACAGCTATGTTCCTGATTGTATCATGAGCCTAAAGTCCACAGGGGAAGGGGAGTCCTCTGCAGAAAGCCTCAAGGAAGATTATACTTTCCAAGGAATTAAAAGGAAAACCTCACTCAAGCATCCAGTCCAGTTCAGATTGCAGCCCACAGGGTAAGATTTGCAGCACTCCTCCAACATTTCCTGTGATTCCACTGAGCACGTGGCCCATAATGGAACCACAGAAATAAATGTGCTCCTTCTCAGTTGCCCTTTCACACCTTCCAGCAATAAATTCCTGTGTTTTGAGTTTGACCCTGCTATAGATTTTACATGTTTTATCTTACATTCGCTGAGTTAGCATGTGAGAATCTAGTTAATTCAAAAATACATATTTCTACGCAATGCACTACGAAAAAATTCACCTGCATTTGCCAGAAGTCTAAATTGATATAATCAGAGGTAACTGGCAGTGAACTGCAGAGTTGCAGAAGGGAGAAGTACTTTGTACTCTGCATGAATTCAGGTTGGGAGTGTAAAATTTAAACTCAGCCACTTCTTCTGAAAAGCTCTGTGGTTAGACAAGTTCAAAGACAGCATCCTCTCCTCTGACTTCTGCCTCACCCAGGAGTTGGACACACTTGCAAGGACAAAATCAGCTTCTGCCCCCTCAAGAGACGGGATTTAAGCAGTATTTGGTTTCTGCTCCAAACCACGATCAGATATTATGGCTTTTAGCTGTCCAATACAGACCTCATCAATCTGATGGAGACAAAACCATAGTTGTTAAGAGGGTCACATCATTTCATGTGCTGATGGGTCTTTCCTGGGTTTGTCCATTCGAAAGTTAAAAGATATTTACCACTTTAATGTTTTCTGCTCCTGTGAGAGGTAAAACTATTTCCTCCACTCATTTCTCAAACTATTTGCACAGTCAGGTTTTACATGACTGACTTTCCAAATGGATTATGCAGATAACTCCATAATATATATATTAAAAAAATCTTCGTGAAAGGATGGTTTTCCTTTTCTATTTATCCATATTTGCACATTATCCCATTTAGATCCCTTAACATCTTGAGCAACTTTCCTCCTTTGTTACTGTTTACTAAATACATCCCTCACATATTTTACTTAAGCTGGCTTTTGTTTAATCCCACTCTTTTCTTACAGAGTTAATATGATTTTTTTTTCTCTAAGCTTTTTCTTCTATTTTTTAATTATGTTTCTTCAGTTTCCTGACTTCCCTCAATTTCATCCCCAGCTTTGTGGCACCAGAGCATTCAGAAATAAAAGCGCTGTTCCAAAACCAGGAGACTTCTTTCCTCTATTTGTCTGTCTTTCGTAATTGCACTGACTTTTTGCACTTTCTATTTTTCGCTTTTGTTTATCCCTTCTACTGTAAAAGAACTTCTATCTAATAAGTCCAGCACTACTTCTTTGTTTGAATCATGGCTAGCTAATTTTCAATATTATACCTTTACAACCTCCTCTCTAACATTTATTACAGTTACTCTGAATTGATTTTTCCTAGACATATTATTTTAGGCTTTTCTCCTCTGAATCTCTTATTTTCTGTCCATTTTTCTAACAAATCTCTGTTCTTCTATATAGTATTTTTTCTATCCTTTCCATTCTTTCTATCCATCTACAGCCCATTCCTCCTCCCCTTTCATTTTTCTTCAGCGTTATTCTTTAACATTTTCAGACAGAAATTATTTTTGAGCTTCCTTCCAACTCAAACCATTCCATGTTTCTATGATTTTTCCAGGGTACAACTCTCTCTGAGAGAGATGGCAACCATCTCATCACATAGGGACACCTTTAGGAAATACTGCCTTTATATGTTGTTTTTTTTCCTTGCTTGGCTCTAGATGTACTGAGAACCAAGTGTTGAATCAATTTATTAATATAAAAAGTATTCATGAATTAATAAAACCTGCCTTTTTTGTGTTCAAACTGCCTTTTTAAGTTTGAAACACTCAGGAAATATTTAGTTTTTCTGTTGAAAGACAAACAATCACAAGCTCTGAGAAAAGAAAAACAATCTAAATACTACTGCACGTTGAGTTTGGTGAGGAGTATTCTTTGTTGTTATTGTTGTTTTACCAAAACAAAAGTAAAAAACAGCTTCATGGAGTTAAATCTTGCCCTGAGAAGCTAAAGCTGAATTTCACATCTGCTAGGATAGGGAGTGGTCTCCCTTGGAAAGGTTTGTATTCTGGAGAAACAGATACGTTTTTAAAGTCCAGTGATTTTTATTTTTCCTGTCTTTCCTCTACAAGGAAATCTTCCTGTCAATTTTCTCTTTTTTTGGTCACAGGTTGTTCTCATTTGCCTCATTCCTCTGAAATAAAAGCTGGTGAATTTTCAGTTTTAGCTGGTTTTTTAACTGCTCTGGTTGAGACTGTGCCTTTCCTGACTCTGGTTTGACAGCAGCACTTCCACTGATCCCAAAGCATTTCTGATTTACACAGGATCAGGGCAAAGAGGGAAACCCACCTGACTGCAGGTCAAATTCTGCCCTCCGTTGCACCCAGGCAATCCTATTAAAATTCGTGAGACTGGAACTTTGAATTTGCGTCTTGGGGTTTGTTTCTTGAGATTTTTTTAAATGATGAATGCACATCCAAAGCCTTTTAGTATGCTGAGCCACAGAGATCAGAGAAGTGGAGAGAATATGCCTATAGTAGATAAGTGGTATTTTGATTGGAAAAATTCCAACAAAACCCTTTTTTTTTTTTTTTTGGTGGAATTTGTCAGTCCCTCAGAAATTAAATTTCCCTGCTTGTTCTAATAAATCTCAATTAAGTCTCTGTGGACACCAAAGTTTAAAAACCTTCTCCCTTGATCAAAATCCTGTGTCCTTTTTGACCCATCCACCAGCCAGCCAAGGCCAGAGCAGGGAACTGGCACTTGGAGCTCCAAGGACAAAGCCAGTGAAGCCCAGGAACCTGGAGCAACCAAGGGCACGACGCTTTTGCCTCACATGGGATCTGGCGCTTGGGAGGCAAAGTGAAATTCCTGAGGACTGGAGAATTAAACCCATCAAAATCTCCCTCCAGTAGAGTCCAATATCTCCTAATATGGTCTGTGTCTCTAAGATCCCAGCCAACCAGATAGAATATTCTTCAAAGCTCTGTCATGTCTAATTTTAAATTCATCAAGTGACTGGACTTCCACCACTCCACTTAAAATTTTCATCCCATCCCCCATCCAGCTTGAGTGCTATTCATTACTACAGGATTGAGTGCTTTCCTATGGGCAAGTTGTTAGCAACAACACAGCCCTGGGTGGCAGCAGGACAGCTGGAAAGAGACCATTTTAGACGAGTGGTTTGGTTACAATTTTATTTTTTCTTTAGTTAAATTCTAGTGGTTACCTTTTTGAGACATCATTCTTAGAGGAAGAAGTGAAAACAAAAGGCATCATTGTGGAAAGTAACAGAAATATTTTAATAAATAATCTGTTCTTGTAGAATAGCTCTTTTCCAAAAGAAAGGATGGACTGGTGAGGGCACACCTCAAATCCTGTGTCCAGTTCTGGGCCCCTCACTGCAAGATGGACATTGAGGGGCTGGAGCGTGTCCAGGGAAGGGAACGGAGCTGGGGAAGGGTCTGGGGCAGCAGGAGCGGCTGAGGGAGCTGGGGGGGCTCAGCCTGGAGCAAAGGAGGCTCAGGGGGAGCCTTGGGCTCTGCACAGCTCCTGACAGGAGGGGGCAGCCAGGGGGGTCGGGCTCTGCCCCCAGGGAACAGGGACAGGACAAGGGAAATGGTGTCCAGCTGCAGTAGGGGAGGTTCAGGCTGGACATCAGGAAGAATTTCTTCATGGAAAGGGCTGTCAGGCATTGGAAGGGGCTGCCCAAGGGAATGGTGAATCCCCTTCCCTGGCGGTGTCCGAGAGACTGCTGGATGTGGCACTCAGTGCTCTGGTCTGGTTGACAAGGTGGGAATCAGTCACAGGTTGGAGTGGATGAACTTGGAGGTTTTTTCCACCCTCAATCATTCTGTGATCCTGTGAGAAGCTCAGCACCATCTCCCAAAGATGTCTGGTGTGCCTGTAGCCTGGCAGCAGCCTGGGCAGAGCTCCAGAAGGTGATCCCATACAAATTAACATGGCTGCACCTTCCCTCACGGAGTCTCCAGACCCTCCAATCTATCAGCAAAACTGCACCAGGGTAATTCACCTTATTTCTGCTTGGATGGCGTGGCAAAGCTCTCCAGGGACAAATCCCCCAAAGACACCCTGTAGGCTGGTGTTAAGACAGGGACACCTTCCACTATCCCAGGTTGCTCAGAGCCCCATCCAGCCTGGCCTTGGACACTTCCAGGGATGGGGCAGCCACAGCTGCTCTGGACACCCTGTGCCAGGGCCTCACCATCCTCACAGGGAGGAATTTCTTCTTAATATGTAACCTAAATTTCCCTTTTCAGTTTGAAACCATTCCCCCTTGTCCTGTTACTCCTGTTCCTGATAAAAATCCCTCTCCAGCTTCCCTTTAGCTCCTTCAGGTACTGGAATGTGCTGTGAGGTCTCCACACCCTTCTCTTCTCCAGGCTGAACAGCCCCAGGTTTCTCAGCCTTTCTCCACAGGGGAGGTTCTCCAGTCCCATTATCAACTTCTTGGCCTCCTCTGCACTTGCTCCAAGAGTTCCACGTCCTTCTCTTGCTGGGGGTTCCAGAACTGGATGCAGTATTCCATGTGGGGTCTCACCAGAGCAGAGCGCACATGGCCACCACAACCTTCCTTCAGCCCATAAATTCGATTATTTTAATTTTTATTCATAAATACCCTAAATATTTATGGCTATTTAGGGAGATTTGCTTATTCTAATTGTTTTCTGAATTTTCTCCCAATTAACTGATTCTTTCTAGCAACACATGGAAACTTACAGACTAAAAAGTAGCATCCAAAATTATTTCCTGGTTACCTGGCAGACTTCCATTGATGGATTTCACTCTGGTTTTTTTCCATCTTTTCCCATCCATCAGCTCCTATTTTCCTCCTGCTGAATTTTCTTGAACAGCCAGTTGCTAGCTCTGGAGATAACTAACTTAACAGAGGCCTAATTCTGACCCCACTTACATGGGAGAAGCCTAATGGCCCCCTGGGGAATAAGTTCATCTTGAGGCAGTGAAAACTTAGACCAGAGTCAAGACCTGAAATCTCAACAGAGAAACTATTGCCAATAGCCAGGGAAATGAGAGCGGTTGTTTCTGCCTAAAAAAAAAGAAAAAAAAATTGTTTTCTTAATATAGTAACAGTTTTCCAAATCTGAACTAGCAAAGCTTTCTCTGAAATTCTGCTCTGATCTGACAAACATTATCTAATCACAGGCTGATACTGCTCTTGTTTGTTTGTTTGCTTCCTTGCTTGTTTTCTCCTTTCTTTTTGTGAGGTGCTGGTGAGGTGACTCCAGCTCTTTTGATTTTCCCATCCATGAAATTCTCATCCAAATGAATTATGTCAGACCAAATCTGAAAAATGAAACCCAGCATCCTACCTTTGATCTGAGACAAAGTATCGTAGGTGCCATCACCAGCTTTCCACAGGAATGTGGTCCAGAGTAAAGGACTTGAAAAGAACCTCAAAGATACTTCTAAAAGCCATAAAATGTTTTAGCAATTTTGGGTTTTCCTCCCTTTTTCTTACTGAAAAGGAACAGATGGGCACAGAAGTAAACTCTGCCATCTGGAAAGACTGAAAGATCAGTATGAAAAGAGCCAGGTGTCAAGTTTGTTCATCACCAGCCCAGCTTTGTCAATTATCAACATCAAAACCTTGCCTCAACAAGGGCTGAATTACACTAAAGATAATGATTTTGAAAAGCCATTTTCTCAGTATCTTTTTGTCACCTAGTTGTTCAGCTATCTTGAAAACTACAGTTCTGAACAGAGAAAAAGGAAAGAAATCAATTTGGAGTTTTACTTCTTATGTCACAGGAAATTGTCTGCCTTGGTGTTTCCTACCCTACAATGAACACTGCAGTCTGGATTCCATTTAAAGTGCATTAGCTCTGTCATAATCTTTTAATATTGTGCTAAATCGAATTTATTTATAGGTAATTTGGACCTTGTTCATACACCAGTTTGAAATGGAAATGTAGCACCTGTAAATCTTTGAGTGGGAAAACAGAAGCACAAAATTCATTATAGTGCTGTTCAGTCTCTGGAAAGTGTCTGAATCACTGACTTTTTTTGCTTTAAATATTGGAAATTATGTGTGTAAATGTAATTATATATATATGCATTATACATATATATGTGTGCACATGTATACATGTGCATACATGTATGTGCACTAACTGTACCCAGAACAAGACTGAAGATGTCTTGTTCTTTATCTGAGTAGATTTTCCTTTTTTAATTATGTTTTATTTACATTTCATTTCTCAGATTTCACACCACCTTTGGTTTTAATCTTATTATTACATAAGTGGGTATTCTTGCTTTAAGCTTTCTACTGCAGGACATTTGAGCAAATAATTTACCTTCTGCATGCTAATGAGACTGATAATACAGAGCCCCAGAAATACCAATAAGGAACTGGAGTGACAGGACAAGGGGGAATGGCTTCACACTGACAGAGAGCAGGTTTGGATTGGATATTGGGAAGAAATCCTTCCCTGTGAGGGTGGTGAGGTCCTGGCACAGGGAGCTGCCCCATCCCTGGAAGTGTTCATTTAAGGGCCCTTCCAACTCAAACCATTCTATGCTTCTGTAACTCTCATATATATTTAAATATCTATAAAGTTATCCAACAGTTCAAATCAATATTTCTTTTCTTCAACCACGCACACATGCCAAGTTTCTGGGCAAATACCCTCGGTCCTCTTTTGCAGAACAATTTTGCTGTTCTTTTGCAAAACAAGTCTTCCCAAAGCTGGAGCTGCATCAATGGGTGCTGTTTTTCCACACATAATGCAATCCTTGGTGCTTCTTTTACAAGTTGGCTCTGATTGCCTTTTGTCAAATTTTGCCTGTAGTCCTCAATTATCTCCTGTGTCTGCATATTCCTATGGGTTTGTGGTTTAGTAACCCAGTCAGCTGTGGCTGTCTTCTGCTTTTCCTCCAAAACATGCAATTTGTTTTGTTTCTGCTCTGCAACCTGGCAATTTTTCCTCCCCCCCCACCCCAGCATAGATCAGAAGTTTGTAATTTATTTTTTTTTAGTTTGATGCCTCTGTGCCCCAGCATCATCTGAGTAGATAAGGTCAACAAGCTCCCCTGAAATTTCCTGAAAAAAACGCAAATGTGTTGTGTAAAAAAAGGTTTCTCCAAATATTTTTTAGCTTTATCCGATGCTGATACCTTTCAAAATTTCTTTACCACTGTCTTCCTCTTCTTCTCCTAATACCATGATAATGAAATAAATCTATGACCTCTGACCAAGCCCCCAAGACATAAAAGACGCAATCATTGTTGCTTATATCCTTTTTTCAATACATTCCTTATTTTTGTGAGAAGGCAAATCCTTGTTTGAATCCCTTCTGTTTGTCTTCAGGAAAGGTTGGGCTCTTTGAGGACCTTTGGCATCTCTATTTTTTCATCATCATCTTTCTTCTCTTCATGCTTTACATATGATCTTCTTTTTCTCATTTTCCTCCTTCAACAGTGCACTGTGCCTTTGTGATGGTTAGACAGAATTCAGGCCAAAAAAAAAGGAATTAAGGGAAAAAAGCATCACTTCATTCCTCTTTCAAAAAGACAGAAATTGAAACCATCTTTAATGGTTAAAATCAAGGGGTTTTCTTTCAAAGTTCCTTAGAGGCACAGAAAAAGAATTGCTTTATCAGACTTCTGTGTTGCAGCTCCATCTGCTTAATCAGATGATGATTTAACAGTTCTGTTTACTTGCCTTCCCATATCCTGAAAGACTTTTAGGAACACTGACCCTTGCTATGTTCCCTCTGAGGTGTTTGCCCAGATTTAGTGCCATGGTTGTGTCTTCACCTCAGAATTATTTCTTTGCAATCAAAATTGTGTCAACATTTCTTCAACATCGTTTCTTTTGCTCTTGGCAATATCTAATTTCCTTGCAATTGAAGTTTTTATTCATGTAAAAAACAATGATAAAAATCCCCAACAAAAAAGAAATCCCAAACTTTAATCTTACAGCCTAAAATGTGAATTTATAGCAAACTTTAAATTTACCTGCAAGTCAATGTGTGCGTAAATCTGATTCTGGCATAAGAGGGTCTGGATTTGAGTTTAACACAAATTATTTTCCAAGCAACAGTGACAAAACCAAAATTAGCTTTGTATTGGCAGTTACATGAATACAATGAATACATGAATAAAATGAATACAACAGTTCCTGGGAGTTATAATCATGCTATTGGAGAAAACTGGGACCAAAGCTTTCAGGCTCTTTCAGCCACAACAAGCTGGAGCTTGCACTTGCACAGAGCTTTCAGTGAGGAAATTCCTTTTATCACCTGGTTGTAGAAGGGTGTGCATCTGAAAAATGCAGCCCTTCTCACTGGGCATGGCTATGTGGGGTTTTTTTCCCAAAGAAAAAGGTCCTGCCTTTTTATTGGGTGAGAACTTTCAAGTCATGCACTGGAGAAACCAGTTGACAGAGAGCTAGTGCTCACCACAGAAAAATCCCTTTTAATTCTTTAAAAATAATTGGATCAGCCTCACCACGTGTGTTTAAATTGCCAGGTTCTGCTCATATCAACTCACTGTGATATGTGTTTTCATTCTGAACCCTCGCAGTGCAAGTATCTCGGGGTGGGAGTTTGTCAGGCAGCGGTCAAATAATGAATTCACACCCAAACCAGTTTGAATGAACGCTTTAAGGAAGATTCCTTGTGCTGTAATTAGTAATGCATTGCTAGAACCCAGGTACTGCACATTTAAAAACTCCTCCACTGGCTCTTATTAGTAACACATTGCTAAAACCCAGCACAGCCCTCTGACATCCATTCTGTTGTTTGTTTACTCACTCATTCATTCTCGTTTCTTTTGTTTTGGGGAATAAGTTGATTTCTTTACACTCTTCCATTTATACACTGAGCTCTTGGGGTATGTCCTGATTTCATCAGATGAACAGAACATTTCTAAGTGATTTCAGTCGAAACAAACTTCATTTTTCATGGATCACGTACAAAGGTGTCTTTGGCCTCTGTCTCTAAAGCACCACAATATACAATATACATTCTCATTTGTATACATTTGTATCGATGTGGACTCATCGATACAAACCACCTTTCTATTTATACATAAAAATGCTTTTCATGTTGACCTATGTAGTTTCAGGTTATAGGCGATGCATCTGCTTAAAGAAAAAGTTTAAAAAATTAAGTACCATTTGAGAGAACAGAAACATTTTGTCACTAACAGAATAAAATAAAGAAGAAAATGATTTTGTCAGTGTTCATGCTGCCTTTTTAGTTTGCCTTCCATAATCGCTCCTTGAAGCTCATGCAATTTTAAGGGAATTTTGGACTTTGAGATTAGGGTGGTCATTGTAAATTTGTAAAAATATCTGTATGGGAAATTCTTGAAAGTGGAGTGTTTTGGAGAGGATGGGACAAACCCATTCCATACATTTATCAGTACAGCCTGAAATTTTGGCATCTTTGGCATGTACAGCCAAGCAAGGAATAAGGTGATCAGGGCCATCCATTCAGAGAAGCACCAAAAGGCACAGGTGGCAGAGCTGTTCCCCTTTTCCAAGAGGAGACTCGGCAAATCTTTGGGCTTCAGGAATCTTTGTTGGCAGCAGCTGGTAGGATGTCAAAGAAGAGGGAAAGGAAGGTGAAGGGTTGCCAAAACAGGCTCCAAACTGTCTTGCTGTGACTCTGACCAAGTGCTTACAACGAACCGTCCAGGAGAAAGTTCCAGCTCAGGAAAAGCAGGCACTTCATGGAGGTTTTTTGGCATGTCTGCCTGAATAACAAACACACTGGGGTGGTGGCAGAGCTTCCATAATTCACTTAAAACTAGTTCTCAAAGGCTAAAGTTCACCCTCTCAGAGACCCAGCTTCGAGCTCTTCTGCCACTTAGGGTCTCTTTTTCCAAGAGCCCAGCCTGAGCCCGGCCTCCTCCCTAGTCTTGCAGCAGAGTGAGCTTCAGACAGAAGGAAAAAGGGAATTCACTGAATATTTTAATATTTTTGACATATTCATTCGGTTCCCCCCACCTTAATGCTCTGCATTGATCCAGTGATATCTGGGCCATGTGTGGTGGTGCCAGCAGTTTCCAAATTTGTGCAAATACCCCTGAAACATGGCTTGTTATGCATAGCTTGGCAGTTCAGTGTAGAGAGTCTGCCAAAAGGAGACAGGAGCCTTATCAGAAGGAGACAGGAAATTCATAGGCAAATTTGGGAGTTGACTTTTGAGTTAAGAGTGTTGACAGGCGCAGATCCCTCTGTCTAGCAATTATCAATTCTTCCTCTTATAACTACAGGGAAAATCCAAGTGCCTCAGGTTTTCACTGGGTAGGAAGAGTGTCCAAGACTTCTTCTCCAGAGCCATTCTACTTATGCAGTTCTGTTTCTGACCTTGACCTAAAAGTGCAAGGGTCACATTTCCATGCTCCAGAAATCTCAGAGAAGCTTTTGTTGCTTGTGAAAGATTTCCACCAACCACGGTAGAAGTTTCTAAGCGTATCTGACAAAACCATGACATTGTCAAAATGTGAATTCGACATTTAATCTGGATTTAAAACCCTGCCTAGGAACTGTGAGGGGTGCTGCTGCAAGTCAGCAGGTTGGTTTCCCTGTCAGGTGTGTGTGGTTTTTTATTTCTTTTTCTCAGCCATGCATCACTTGGCTCTGCCAAATCCCTACGTAGCTGTGATCAGCGCTATCCATGAGGATGTTCGTGTCTTTGTTTTAGCATCTTGTAGGATTGCTTCAGCACCAGACAATGCATTCAGACGCTGGGAGGAGTAAGATGGGACACAAGGTGAATGACAAATTCTCTTGAAGTGGAAAACTTGCTTGATTTTCCGCTAAGTTATTCTGTCCCTATTGGCAGTTTGCTATTTCCACAGACTTGGCTCATAAATATTGGATGTCTGCCTAGCTGGGAAATTGCATTTCCATTTTCAACACCTGCTATGTGCTAGACTTCTATGAGAGTGCTTAGCTGGCTTTCTGAAGGAGGGGGTACCCACGCTTAGTATTGTTACCTGTGAGTGTTTTTAAAATATGCTTAATTCTTAGCCCAGTTTTACCTCTCCAAGTTTTCTCTGAATTTTGAAGAGTGGGGGAGATTCTTACTGGATTTTTTGCTGTTCTTACAATACCACATCTCACACAGACGTAGAAGATTCCATGCTCTTCCTTATAAACCCCGGTTGGGATATTCCTGGCTGATACCTCCCTCCACGTGCATCTTTCCCAGTGTGTGTGTGTTAAGGACTGTTTAGGAAGAGGCAATGTTTGCATTTCATGGCACTGTATGTATAGAGTCCGCAGAGAATTCAGCAGATCCACCGAGGTGTTATGTAAACAGAGGATATTTATGATAATCGGAATTATACGCGGTTGCATAGAATTATTCATGGAAGCTCTGAAACCATCGTTGCATATTTTGTTTACCAGATCTCAATAACTATTTTAGTAAGACAGAGAGGCTCAGGGCTAAATGCATTCCCTGTCAGGCTGGCAAACCTGGATTTCTGCCCATACACAGCATGGGCACAGAATCAGTGTCATATTCTGGGTTTTTCTTACTCAATGAGGAATAAATAAGTAAAGGGGANAAACCTGGATTTCTGCCCATACACAGCATGGGCACAGAATCAGTGTCATATTCTGGGTTTTTCTTACTCAGTGAGGAATAAATAAGTAAAGGGGAAAAAAAGTTTAGGAAAAAGTTAAGCCAGTTTTTTTGTTGATTAGGTTTTCAGGGTTTTTCTAGGATCTGTTATCTCTTGCTTTCCAGTGAGTTTGCAAAGACAATGAATTCAAAAACAGGCATTAATGCAGAACTTGATATAACATATCACAGTGTTTCTGTGCAAGTTTTGTCATCTATTAACCATAAATTTGCAGACACATTTTTGTATATGAGGCACACCTCTTTCTCTTGCAACAGCCCTGAGGTTCTCAAAAAGTAGAAGATTCAGTCAGGAAAATCACAGAGTCATAAATGGAAATAAAGAGATCATCAGTCCCTTATTCACAAACCCCTCCCTGTACATAAATATCTGTATATCTTGCTCTCAGCAGCCTCCAGTGATGAAAATTACATGTTTTCAAAGCAACCTGCTGCTATTAGAAGGACACCCTGTGCCTGCCTGATCCTTCAGCCAAGGAGTTCTTACACTGCTGTGCTGTGACATTAAGAGGGACAAAAATCTGTTCTGGCAACTTAAGCTGAAGTGGGCTTTTGGCTCATATCTTAATTTTTTTCTCATGAAACAATCACTTAGAAAAAGATGTATAAGTGCAAGTGCAGGCTATTCTGCATTCTGTAGCAAGGTTATACTAGAAATGGGATTTGGCTAGATAACTAACACAAGTTTGCTGAACAGGTCATTGATGTTTTCCTGAATCTGAGGATCTCTTACTCTCAGCTGCATTGTTCAGCTTCATCCTCAGGCTGAAGCACTTGAGGTCCCTTTCCATTTCTTAATTTTTGGTAATGCTGGAAGCAAAAGCACTGTGCAAAGCCTCACCTGCTGCTTCTCAGAACTGCATCATGTAGGCAAGATTCTTCTTCCATCTGGTGCAACCATGAAAAATAGAGGGATGGAGTTAAAATGACTGATGAGCAGAGTGGCAGGAGATTCCTGTACTTAATGGATTTGTTGCTATAGCCTTCAAGTAGGGGTTTAGCTTACAGCTGGCGGAAGAATAAAGATGAAAATGCAATTTCCTGCCTCTCAGACGGAGCAAAATACACCTGGGAATGAACAGGACTAGGGAACACAATTGTCTGGAGTCCCTGAAATGGAGGCTGGGTGGCACATGAGTCTTGCTGCCAGGCTTTTCATAGGAGCACATTTATCTGCTGGGTTCTTTCCTCTGGGCTGCACTAAAGGTTATCACTGCCCTAGCTTTTGTGCTAGTTTCAAACATTTATGCATTAATCAGCAGAGATAATGGCACTGAACTTTTCCTTGAAATGTCTGCATATTTACTGTCGTGCATGACATATGTATATATCATTACTGGATGTTGATAAGAACAAACGAGAAGGAAATATTTAACAGACCCAAACAAGCACTATACTTAGAGTATGATTTATAGGCTTAAAATGGAGTCCAAGTGCTAGTGGTGGGAGCCTTGTAAACTGCATATGCAGTATTGTGTTCTGCATCAGCACTTAAAAATGAAAAATTAAACATTAGCTCCATTTACTTGTGCTACAATGAATATCTTCAGTGCCTTATGAATTACTGAGGTGTGCTTTTGTGCCAAAGTAATAGCAAACTAAAAAAACCCCAAACACCTACAAGAAAACTCCTCTCTCCACTTGACAAGGCTTTTTGAGTCAGAGACTAACATGTGCTTATGCCATCACAGTAAGACACAACAAAACATTGCAGAGTACATGAAAACAAATTAATTCACTGGGAAAGTCCTTTGCAGGTCACTCCTGGAAGGCAAAGAGAGTGACCTCCATTTTCAGCCCTCTCCAAAATAATCACCCAGCAGCATTTCAGAAGGTCAAGTTGTCTCAGAAGGAGACGGAACCAATGGAAAAACTTTCCAGTGTCAGAATTTCATCTGTGACAGCTAAAAATGGGGGTTTAACACAGAATAGTAGCGAAGGAGAGGAAGGGAGAGTTTTCACGTAAAAGGAAAGAACAAATGGAGAGAGAAAGCAAAAAAGGATTAATTTTTTTCTGCCCCCTCTGAAAGCAAGGACATTGGAACCCTACAGACCAATCCAGATGAAGTTAGTGGAGAGATTCCTAAGTGTTTTGGCGGATTTTGGGGTTATACTGCACTTCTGATGTTTTTGGACAGGCTGCTGACCTGTGGGAAGGAGGGATCCAGTCCTGTCCATCTTATTCCGGAAATGAGACAAACAGTTGATCTCAGACCTACGGGGTCATGGCTTGCTTGTTCCGTAGAAAAAAAATACTTGGGCTTTTGGGGTGCTGACAGTTTTCTTGCTCTCCCCATTCCCAAGGCCTGTGAACTGGAAATTAGGCACAAAGCAAGGTAAAATGTTGAGGCAGATAGGAATCAAGAACAAGCTATGCTGGCTGGTGCTTGGGGAGGCAAGAAGCATCACTAAGATGGAGTGTTTACAGAAAAAAATCCCACAGCTCATATTTGTATTATGCATTTATAAATTCCTGGAACTCAATTTTATAGGGTTTTTGATTAATGACCATGCTGCAGTTCAGCCCCAGGCCTATTGAACTTACTGTACTGGAACTAAGCAAGACGTGCACAAGCCAAACATGAGCACTACTACTGGACTGTGATTTAAAGATGGTTCTTCGCTCAAAGGCATTGCTGGGGAGGCTCTGCTTATTGTAAATGCAGAGATCAAAGTCAAGGAGGGCCTCTCAGCAGCCTTCTTAAAATAGGAGTCAGGGATGTGTTTGTCTCAGATACCTCCACAGCAGAAGAGCTGGAGAGCAATGAAAAACGTTGTGATTTTCCCAACCCCTTTACAGCAAAGCAGGTGCAGAGCTTGTTGAGGTATGGGTTCTCCTAATGATATATTTATGTCACTTCCATCCCAGTATCTTCCAGCAGCACGGCCAAATGCTCCATTTCCTTGTGCTGGTGCTGCATGCCAAGTGTTCCCATACTGTGGAATTTGACATTAGTGCTGTTTCTCCCCCACTTCAAAGAAGACATCTGTGGTTATGGCTGGCAAATGCCAACTTAATTGTTGATTACCATGATAATATAGTCAAAGCAGTCTCGTTCTGCTGAGGTGGGAGTCACTTCATTAAATACAGTCCTTATGGCTATTAGGATTTTTGAGGCAAAACTCAAAGCCTCTAATCTGTTGGTGTGCCAACTGGAGTCAAATGAAGGCAGTGTGAAAAAAAACAGCAACAACAACAACAACAAAAAAACCTGGATGGGAATTCTGAAGATTTGCCAATGTTGAGAGAAACTTCTACAGTCCACAACATGGGTTTTGGTCTTCCCAGGCAATGCAGCTTTCAACTGTGAGGTGGAATCTCTTTAGGAGGTGAAATATTTGTCTGATCCCAGAGCTGGGATGTGAGAACAGGATCCCTGGCAAATTTCATCCACCATCCTACCATCACTTCTAGTGGGGAATAGAATGGAAGAGTGATAATCATTGTTGATAATACAAATCTTTAAAAACACAAGGGACATTTGTACTCTCACTGAAAACATAGGATTCAGGCAACTAAATCTGTTTTCCCTTACTTCCTTCTGAGTGTAGCATAATTTTGAAGCTCCCTGTCTCTTCCTCCATACACTGTGTAGCAACAACAACAACAAAAGAGTCCACCCACCCCTGCACACAGAGTAAATCCAGGAAAACTGAATTTTCAGGTAAAAATGAATACTGAAAAATTGTTTTTAAGCAAGAGTTTCTCCTCTTGGGGTTTGGCTTTGTGTTTATAAAAACAAGAAACAGTTGCAATGACGCTGGCTTATTAAACAGCCCCAGACCAAAAAAAAGAGTAGGAGGTATAAAGTTGCTGAAATTCATTTAATTACACTTATTCAGCATAATGGGTTTGACATGAAGACAAGCTCAGTATGGTTTTAATGAAAATGTTACTAGTTTTTATGACTGCTTGCACTTGGATGAATATCCTTTATTGTTAAATGTAAGTATCATACATAGGTAATTAGCATGATCTATTTATTGCAGAATTACATCCATTTTTTTAATTGGGCTCCTTCATTACTCATCCTCCATTAACTTATTTTTTTCTTAGCTCTTCTTATTTCCTTTGAGCTTTGCAAAGTGTCACTGTTGTAATTTCTTACTCAGGGCACTGTTTTGAAAGATAAGCTGTTTGGAGCGACTCACGTGTTTCCTTTTAAAGAACACTTCCATTCATGTCTGTTGAAGTCCTTGCTTCCAGATGGTTCAAATATAAAGTAGCATTTTTCTTGCTGTGCCACTCTGTGATGGTTCAGTCACAACTAGGGGCTGTCAAGCAAATGAGACCCTGATTTGTTATTTCAGAAGTCCCTGCTGCATGATTTAAGGGTGCCAAGTGGGTCAGCCACCAGTCAGATACTGCAGCAGACAGTCAAGCTCCAATAGGAGTGACAGACAGTCATAAAGTTGCCATTTTCATGGGAGAATACTGGTTAAAAAAAAAAAATACAGTCTGAGTACGTTAACCCTGGAGAAAAAGAAAAAAAAAGCGGTGCTTAAAAGAGGAAAGGAAAAGATGTTGAAAATGCGTTCGTATATCTACAGACTGTCAAGATTTTGGGTTCATCTACATTCCCAGGCTTTCAAAGCAGGAATGATGTGAAGCAGTGCATTTGAAAGTACCAGAATTTGGAGTTTAGCCTGAGGATGCAGAAGACCATTCACACTGGAGAGTTCAGGTTCACAGACTGGCAACCCATGCCACCTTGGATGTCCTGCCTGGGGGTATTGGGGAGCAAAAGGTGGAGGAGCCACGGGTGGTATCACTCCTCAACTGCCAGAATTTTGGTCTCCTTGACACAGCATTCAGATGAATGATGGGAAGAGATGGGAGCCCCCAGTGCTTGGTCTTGCTGTGGGTATGGCGGGTTCAGGGGATAAGTTCTGCTCTCCAGTATCTCAACATTTGGTATTGCTGAAAACACGAAGGATTAGGGAATACCAGAGGGATTGTGTATTTTCATCCTGACTCATTAAGTAATTCTGAGTAAGTGTTCCCAAAGGCTTCCCCAGTGTTTCTCACAGCTTTATCAGTCCAGTTCCATCTCTCCAAAAGGAGACAGACAGACTCCCACTCACTTCTTTTGGAGCTGGAGTGGTCCTGAAATGTGCTGCATGCAGGATACACAGCTGTTTGCTTAGAAGCTTGAAAGTACCTAAAAGCATATTGAGAACGTGCACAGAGCCTCATTAATCGGAATAATTTTTGTCTAGGTTGTATTCATTTTATGGTTCATGTTTCTGGCTTACAAACCAATGATTGACAGAAAAGTCATAAAAGATTGAGACAAACACAGGATCAGAGGCTCTGATTATGCCACATAACTTGTGTGACAGGAGAACAAGGTCTGCCTGCTTTTGGGATCAGTGAAACTATGACTACTTACTTGTAATTTACTTCTCTATGTCCATTTTTAGGGTGTTAAGTTTTTTTTCACTGGCATACTTTAGCATACTTTAGATACAATTTTCATGCTCTCCCTTGTGAGTTCAGTGTGAAAATGGGAGGACTCACTGAAACATTGCAGTGATTCCACCCCTAACCAAGAAACATACTTTTTGCAGAACAAAATTATCAGCAAAAGGTAATTCTACACAGACTGCATGTGCTAAATCCCTTAGTGTTACAGTTTATCTGTGTGAGGAATATAATACCGGATTCTCTTTTTTATCAGTCCCACATTCCAGGAAAGCTGCGTCTTTGACAGACTACATAGGAGCAGGACTTGTCCAGCTGGTAGATGCACTCATCTCATTAATTCCCCTCAAATACTTCTCCTGTTTAAAAATGTTGAGCCATTTTTCAAAGGTCATCAAAGGACAGGGGTTTTAAAGTCACTGTCACTTGCCAGAGCATTAGAGAGCTCTGTGGTTATTCATCTTGAAAGCTGCAAAGGCAGCACAACATCTTTGTCAACTGAGGGAATGAGCACTTTTATCAGAGTTTGGAAATCCTTCCTATCACACTGGTTTTCCCCCTTTTTGTCTAGAGGGAATGATTCACTGAAAAGAACTGAACGTATTTATGCTCTTTCTTGAACTCAGGTCTTGTCTAAGCCGTCACTGTGAGGCTTCCCTACATGCGGGATGTGCAGATCCACAAGAAAACTCACTGGTATTATTATGAGCACCCCAAATATTTTCACATTGATAACAAAGGAAATCAGTACACAATGTTTCTATGGTTACACATGGCCATGTCATCGCTTACAGAGAATTGAGATGGGCACATTTTTATTTAACTGGAATTGATTCTACATGGCCTTATGTAAAAACAAATAAGGAGCTGTGATCAAAAATTAGTATCTGGATAAATTTTATTAGCAAAATCAGAATCACGGTTTACATAGACAAGACAAAATATGTGAAGGCCAGGTTGGATGGGGCTCTGAGCAACCTGGGATAGTGGAAGGTGTCCCTGCCCATGGCAGGGGGGTTGGAATGGGATGATCCTTGAGGTGCCTTCCAAGCCAGGCCATCCTGCAGTTCTATGATCTTATTATCTACTACAACATCAGAAAACCCACTGTTATTATCCTCCTGGAGGTGAGTGGTGAGCAGGTTCACACCTTTCTCAAGCACTGTTCCAGCTACCCACAGACTTGATCACTGCCTGCATTAAGCATGAGTTTCCCAGGTCTTTGTCTAGCAGGATCATTTACAGCTAAATTCATGTAAACCTTTATTACAGATATTTCGCAGCTAGGGAAATAGCGGCCAGCAATAACGTAGTTTTCCCTAGTTTTTATTTTTAGTTATGGCACTGATGAGTGAGACAAATATCTAAATATATTTTTGCCCGTACACGAATGTAGCCAGGGAGTCTTGGGTACAGAGCTATCTTCATCTCCCACAGCAGCTCCCACAACAAATATAACCTCAGTTTTTACAGTAATCACAATATGTCAATAGTAGCATTGGGATGAAGTTAATTACTTTCATTCGCATTTCACAGGCAGAAAAATAGCTTTAGAAGGCTGCTTTCTTCCTTTACTTCAGAACGACTAAATGGATCCTATTTACAAAACAAACAAATCTTTCCACTGTGCTACTGAACCAACTTCAGCAAATACACCTCAGACTAAAACAAACATATTTTGTCTTCACTGGTATAACATGCAGCAGCTACATGTTCATCAGTAACCCTGCAGAAAAAAGAAAAAAAAAGTTAATTTTAGCAGCATAAACAAGGCCTTAATATCTTTCCCAAACTTACAAAGGCAATTCCCAAGGGAGTTAGGAAATGAAAACAGGTTAGTGACTCAACCACCGGACACTCCTTTCTGACCAGCTGACCTCTGAGGAGAAATCCTGCAAGATTTCCGAGAACCATCAGCTTTTCCTTGGTCTCAGCAGGACTCGAAGTCCTGAGCACTTGGAACGCCACAAACACAATCTGCATGATGCTGAAGCCCAGCTCTGATAAGATCACAGGTGCCGGCAACATTTTTATAAACCCGTACGAAAAGCACAGTTTTAAATGTATTGCACATAATTTGGTTAGTTATGCCATATTTTGAATTACCATTGCAATAACATCTGGAGGCCTTGCTCAGGACCCAGCCTCGCTGCCCCAAAACTGCGTGAGACGCAACTTTTCTGCGCTGTAGTGAACAAGACCCTGCAGAATCCCTCGTGTAAGGGGAGAGGAAGTGGGGACATGCTTCTGGCATCTGGGGCTGGCAGGCAACCAGGACGCTGTGGGATTGTCCATGGGCGTGTGTCCAGGCGGGAGAAGGGCTGCAGCACGAGGCTGCAGCTGAAAATAAAACCTTCTCCCGAGGCTGCTCTCACACACAGCCCTGCAAGGCGAAGCGAGTCAGCTGCAGAGCAGGCACAGGACACTTCTGCTGCTCCGTGACCTCAGCTCATCCAGCCTGCAGGTTCTCGGAGCAGGAGATGTTTGAGAAGGGCAGGAGGTCTGGCCTTCCCTGCCGGGGAGTGATGGAGCATCACTCGGTGCCCGAGATCCCACAGCTCTCATGTCCAGGCACGGAGCAAGGCACCAGCCTCCCTCCCAAAAAGCTGAGAATCCAAGAGAAAAGACTGAACACGCGGCTTCAGAAAACAGGGTAGGGCTGATGAGAGGAGCGGGTGCATTTCTGGTTGGTACTGGGTGCTCGATTTGCAGATATGCCCTCGGGCAGTCTATACCAGCAAACACAGCAGTAAGCTGTACTTGTAAATATATATTTTCACTTACTCAAACTGTAAACAGTGATGACAGCTGGGAGAAGAGCAAAGATGGGTAGGAGGGAGGAGAAGAGAGATTTTTTTTTTTTAATTTCTCGGGAAGAAATAAATTTGTCAGTCTCAGAACTGGTGAAAAAGTGCACTGGCATCAAACCAAAACCCAGTTCCTGCGTGACACATGCTGACAATCAAGGTTTGGTTTTTTTTCACTGAATGATATAATTTTACAAAGCATTGGAGTATTTTCAGGTTAGGGCCAGATCCTCACAGTGATACAAACCAGTGGGATGACTCAGTGATGCTAAACTACAGAAGATCTGGTCTTCTAGACAAAATTCAAATGCCTGTATCATCAGAGATAATGGATTTCCAAGGCCTTTAAATCCTTATTCCTCAGATCCCATGGATAATATTGTTAGATCTTACAATCCCTGTAAAGATATTATCCTCCAAGTCATGGACATCCAAGCAATTATGTGAGATTCTCACTATGTAATAAACACAGCATACATCCCAGTCTTCCCAAATTCCTGAAAAGGTTTTGAATTAGAAAAGTCTAATCAATTAAATTCAAACCGTGTGGAAGGAAGGCCTCTTCACTTCAAACAATTAAACAATTTGCACTCCTAAACATATTTTTGTTTGTTTATTCGTTTTAAAGTTCAAGTCAAACAAGCTGTTTTGATCTGCTGAACTGAACCCAAAATATTTTCAGATGGTCAACTTGTAAACTTTTTGACATTGACTCATGTTTTTTCTTGCCAGTTTCATGACTTTTAACTCTTTGAGACTCCCTCAGCTTTTGAGATCCCTATTCTCAATTTTTAAATAGTGGTTAAAACCCCAGTTAGGTTCTTTTTACCTGAAACAAACACCAGAGAGAAAGGATGGAAGTGCTATTCCCACTGAGGGAAGCCCAGCCAAGGGAGAGAATCTTGGAGCCATTGGTATCAGACAATCCACACTGCATAAAAACTTCAAGAACATCCAAACTGCAGCAGGAGTTTCAGTTGCAGTTTGATTTTTAGGAAAACAAAGAATCTAACCACAATGCACAACACAAAGATCAGTTTTGGTACTTCTCAAGAAGTGTGCTGCTGCAGGAACCAATGGGTCCAAAGGCAGAAGCTTCTCTGGCCACTGTTTACCTTGGCTTCTTCCAGTCCAACTTTGTCACACCACTGCCTCCTGTGCACCTCAGGCAGGTCAGCTTGTGCCTCTGGCAAACAGATTTTCACCTGCAAAACAAAAACCATTGGAGCACAGTTCAGCTTGATGGGAATAGCATGACAGTAAATACTCTGAAGATCATCCAAATCAGCCAAATCATGAGTTTCATGAAGCTGAGGAGAACCAGAGCTGTCTGGAGCCACAATTCTGGCAGTTATGTCTGCCAACAAAGCGTGAGTTGTACAACACAAGGACTTTGCAGCCCCACACCTGTGTCCATGCTGTGCAGGCAAACCTGGTCTGGCAGAGATTTTTATTTAAGAAAAAACAAAAAGAAAACCACTGGAATGGATCTGGCCTGGGCCTACAGTGTGTTTGCCAGGTTGGCTCCACCTGGAAACAACCAGAGGCACAATCAGATACAAATAGATGGAGCTGCCTTCCACAAGCAAAGACAGTGAAAGAGTGAAGATCCACTCTTGACAGATTCTGAGAGTCCTCTGTCCATGTGGTTGTGTCAGAGGCAAGAGGAAGTATGGAATCCCAGAGTCACAGAATTGTTACGGTTGGAAAAGACCTCTGAGATCACCAAATCCAACCAGAACCTCCATGTTCACCACTAATCTGTGCCCTGAAGTGCCAGATCCACGCATTTTTTGAACACTTCTAGGGATGGTGACTCCACCACTTCCCTGGGCAATCTCTCCCAATGCTTTACAACCCTTTCTGTGAAGAAACTTTTCCTAATAGTGCAGTCCCTGACTGATCCTGCTTTAAACCAGTGCCTCTTTGATACAGGCTCAGTTAAAATTTCATGGCCGAACTGGTGCAACTTTTCTATGTGATCCTTTTAAAAACGGTATGTTTGATTATTATTTTTCCACCAGGAGAACAAACAGAAGCTGAAGTGATAGCAAGCAGATTAACCCAGTGAAAAGGCACTGCCGTCAGGGTTAGGGGTTTGAATATTTGAAGAATGTGAATATTGATAGAACAGAATCAGAGAGAGAGAGAGGGGGCCCTTCTTTTGTCACGTGTGCTTAGTTTGCACAAGTTTATCAGCTGCACTGAAGTTCCCCCCAGTCTAAAGCAGTGTTCAAGAAAGAGGTGAGGCACAGGGAACATCAAGAGTGAGAATTTTTGAACTGGTGTACTGAACAATCTGGACAATATTTAAGCACATACATTTCACATTTCACACACAGAAGACTGATGGGAAGGCATAAAGAAAAAAAAATGCTTGTGAAGATGCTAAATGAAATTTATTCTGAGAAATAAGATCAAAAGATGTTTTTGAACAGGAAGAAATTTATGTTGGATGCAAAGCATAAAAAAATACTTAGCAAAAAACAAATCCTCCTCAGCATCTACTCCAGAGAATACCAACCCGGAAATAAAAGAAGATAATTAAGCTTCTGTGTTGCATTACTTTAAAAATTCACTTGAATGAAAGCAAGTAGTACAATAATGAACTGAGTCAGAGAGCACTATTCAATTAGAGGTAGAATTTAAGGGAGTTTTTAAGAGCAACACTTAACATAGAACAACTTGGTTGGGCTCATTGTTATGAAAAGGGGGAAAAAAAAGCTGTGGTGAGTTAAATGACATTTATAAAACAGGAGGGTCTGATCAAACCCATCCAGATTAGTCCTCCACAGCAGTAAGACCTTAAATTTAGGTCAGGGGCATGAAAGGAGAGCTGAGTCTAAACTGTTTCATACAAAGGCGATGTGCCATATGGAACACGTTACCCCAAAGAGCAACTAAAGCAGAGAGCATGGCTGTTTTTAGGAAAGAAAATGACAGGGCACTCCAGAAGGAAATTTACAACCATGGAAGCTTCAAAAGGAATACAAGTCCTATTTATTTGTGTATTTATTTAGGGGAGTCAACAACTGCCTGTGTTCCAAAGGGAAATGATGATTAGCATTATTTATTCTTGTTTCCACCTTTCCTAGCTCTGGTATTTGTGGGATTTAGTTTGTTCTGTTTTCATTGGGCTGCAATTTTGCCTTTCCAGAACACAAAGGACAAGAGCTAATAACATTTTGAGGGCTGTGTTTTTTTAGATTCAACAGTAATTATTTTTAAAATTTCATTTTTTGTATTCTCTTCTGCTTTCATGATGGGTTTTATGAGCAAAGATTTTCAGTACAAAATAGTCTTGAACAAGTTGTTCCTCAGCCTCCCTGCTAGGTGTCTCAGATTCTTTCTCCTGAAGGAAAATTTTGAACACGAATCCAGAACTTTAATTTCAAATCTTGAACCTGAGACCTTATTGTAGTATAAAATTTTCTCTTCAGTTAGAAGCAAATTAAATAAAATTGAGAGATCATTCATTGTCTTTATGCTGTGCATAAAACTCTCATTTTCACTGCCAAAAATTGGAATGAAGGCAATGGAAGTTACAGTACATTTTTGTGGAGTGATACCTGCATCAAAGGCATTTCTTTTGTTAGAATGTAGACAAACTAGTCTCCTTTCTTGCAGTAATGCTATTTTTTTTTTCTTCCACATAGCTTCAGACCATATGAACAGGCACAACAAGCTTCACAGTGCAGGCTTAGTATTATTCCCAAATTTAAGAACAGGAAAGAATTCGGAGAAATGCTGATCTTAGCTTCAGCTTGCTGATAGAGAACAGAAAAGAGGACAAGACGATAATTTTGTTTTACCACCTGGTTGTTCAGAAATTGAAAACTGAAATCGAAATTGAAAATTCCTTTTTTCAGTATTGTTGGAGATCTGCCACAGGAAGATCTTCCAAAGAGAGTCACACTGCCCCCAGGTAAATCTGAAGTAGCATCACACAAGTCTACAGAGTTATTTTAAGTCTACAGAGTTATTTTAAGTCTGTAGAGTTATTTTAAGTCTATACAACCAACTTTTAAGCAGAAGACACATCATTGTTTCTTCAGTTCCTCCAGTTTATTTGGAATCATGCTGATTGTGAGCATTAACACCTGACCCATTCCCTATTGGATTTCCTCATAGCAGCTTACCACTACTGACATTAGCTGAAGGGAAAACCAAGCCAGCTTGGACTTTATGCCAGATTATGACCTCAGTTCTATGCAACTCAGTCTGCAGTCGCCTGCTTTCTGCGTGACCAAAAGCAGAATTTGGCCTTGAGCTTTAATTTTTAAAAGTTGCATATACACAACTGTCTCCAAGAATAATACCCTTCAATAATTGAAAATGGGAATAAATGTCCTTTGCAATTTTCCTTAATTTCTAGCAGTCTAAAAATATGTGTCTTATCTTTGCTGGATAACTCTAGCAAAGTATTTTGTTTGTAAATCCAACTTCTGTACATGCCCTTAAGTTCCCTGGTCCAGACAGTCTGAATAACCCAGGCTTGACCTGCCAGGTCCTCTTCTCCTTTTCACTCACCTCTATCTCAATCAAAGCTATATTGGAAGGCTGACATCACAAACTGCACCCTCATATGAATGCTGATGAGAAAAACACCTTCATGACATGGTCAAGGGAGAAATTTCTGAGGCTTGAGGTGCTCTCAGCTCAGAGATGTTGGTTTAGGGTGAGACAATGGGAACATAGGACAGAAAAGAGGCATGTACAAGGTTTTGTCTTTTCCTGGGAGAGCACAGGAGATACTTCCTGAATATGTGCAGGCTTCCCATCGGTGCCAGCCACCGGAAAAGCTGCCTTCCATCAGAAAATCACTTTACTCCTGCATGTAGCTCAGCAAAGCTCTTTGTGTTCCCACTGTCAAAAAGGCCTGAGAACTTTTTACCCCCTTTACATGCAGCTATCCCAAGATGTTGACTGACCTCTCGCCTTTTGTAAAGAGTTCCCCCATATGATTGCCTCCCTGAAGTTCCTAAGGATGTGATTGCTTTGTTTTGTTTTTGCAATGGGCTCCTTTCCATATTTTCTAGTAACAGACTGCGAGCAGGTTAGCAAGGGCTTTCACAGGTTTCAGGGAATTTGCTCCCCAGTTTTCCTGCACTATTAATATCCCATTTTAACACAGGCCTTCACCTCAGAATTTGCACAGGATGCACTTGCTTGCTCACCATGCGTTACCAGTGCTGGTACCTAGTCAGGAATACAAAAGGGAGGGAGGATTGTTCTCCCCCTCTTCCCCAGCTTTGCTCCCATGGCTATTCAAGCTCAGCTTGCTCAGAGCAACTCCTCCCGCAGCCAGAGGAGCAGGGACCGCTCACCCAATACTCCCTGCTGAGAGGAAGTGGGTGGAGAGGGGATGCTGAGATGACAGAAGTGCAGAGAGCCCAAGCTTCACCCCACTCTGCTTCCTCGCTCGCCAAAAGAGCTGGCTGGGAGCATGGGAGAGTAAACCGCTCCATGAAGAAAAAAAAAAGGGGGGGGGAAGAAAAAAATGAGGATGAAGTAATTGATTTTGTAGCAGAGCAAAGGGAGTGCAAGTGGTGGTGGAGGGAAGATAGGGAGGAACTGTGACTGACTCACAATATATTCAGTTCTCCGCTCCTGGGGAGATGCAGCTGTGCATCTCCCCTCGTATAGGCTGTAAAGTTACACCATCGTCCAAAGTAAGCATCCCTAATTCTCCTACTTCCTGAAGCACAACAGTGTTTGGCTCCTTTTTAATCAGCTATTTCTACTGTGCAAATTCAAGTCTAGGACCAGGCTTTTCTATGTGCAGAATTAAAAATCCTTCCCTTGATTGTTTTGTCAGCTCCTGGGGAAAACTACTGAACTGTTACAGCCGATTTACATTGGCCTGATCCTTTTTAAAAACTCATTCCAAGTTATTCTTAATTCCTTGAGGCACCTGAGATGTTGTGCATGAGCCAGCCACGGACACCTTTGGCAATGTTTTCCACATCCTCCTTCCTCCCTCTGCTTGCTTCCCAGTTACTTCTGACCTTAAGGACTGTTTCCCTTTTCTACCACTTCAGTAGGAAGAAATATGGTATGGAATTACCCCTGGTTTTGTCCAGCTAATTCAGTGGGCTCTGGTTAAGGCCAGCAGAGTCTGGGAAAGAACCTGAAGGAAGAGGCTAATCCAGTGCGCAGAACTAACCTAAGGTCCCTTCCAACCCAAACCGTTCCATGACTCTGGGATTCTGCACATTTTGAGGTGGTTAGACGTGAGTGGGATCCTTTTATAAAGTGTGCATCTGAAAAGAGGTGACCAGAAGTCTGCTAAAAAATTGCTCTTTCCATTCCTGGTTCTCATACCCTGAGAATTAATTCAATCCTGCCCTTCTGTAATTTTTTTTTCATAAACAGAAGGATTTTCTAAAAAGCCATACAAGTTACTGATAGTGTAAGGAGAGGTAAGGCCAGCTGTGGTCCATCTCATTTGCCTCTCTCACATGCCCAGTTTAAGACTTTGCTTTTCTGTTGAATATCTGGAGATCATATGCTTGGTGAGAGACCACATGTGTTAAAGTACTCCCAGCTCTAAAATTCACTTTTTAAGGATTTTTGGCAAGGGGGAGCAGGGAAGGCATTGTGTATCAACAGCAAAATGGTATCTGGACTGAAAGATAAGGAAAACCACCACGGTTTCCAAAAACCAAGGCCATTTTCAGATGAGTTTTGGACCTGGCAGAGGTGTAGAGCTGGCATTAGTACAATGGGAGAACACCGAAATCAGCTTTTGGCTTTGGAAAGGCTTCTAGAGACCCTAATTTGCAAATTATCAGACACTTTGGATGCAATATAACGGAGCACTCAACCGTGAGCTGAATGTGTGAGCAGTCTGCACTGCATCAGGGCAGCTCACAAACTTAAAAATCAGACATTCTGCTAGACTGGGACCAGGATTCTTTCGCCACCCTTGGGCATTAACCCCTAAATATAGTCAAACTCATGGCAAAGTGTGAACTGAGAGTTAAAACTGGAACACTGCCATATCTCGAGGAGAGCTGCACACTGAAATTTCATTCACATGCTCATCGATGAACCAGGGGACTCCCAAGTAAAGTTCCACTTCAGGCAGATTTTTACAAGAAAAAAAAATACAGAGGAGCTGGGTTTACCAGACCAGTCCTTACCCCCAGGACACACCTACATGTAAACAATTTGCTATAAACTAATGCTAATTAGCAGGATGACTCTTTTCCTCTGAATGGGCAATGGTTTTTTAAAAGATTCAGGTGAAATGGGAAAAACCACAAGCCTGTGATGGACACACACTGGGAGCTTTTCTAGGCAAGCCCTCCTGGTTTCACTGAGAAAAGCTGACGGTAGAGGTGATGTCTCCCATTCACCACCTTATTTAGCTGGTCAGAACAGACAAGCTCTGTCTGTACAAAGCTCCTTTTAAAGCCTGACATCTTTTGCAAGAAAGCAAACTTTGAACCTTTCCCCCACCCAAAACACTTGTGTTTTATCAGAAGTACAAGACTCCTTCTTCTCTGAGAATGAATTTGAAAACATCATTTTAAGCTGGTTGTGAGCAAGCTACTGCACCTGTACAAAAGGCATGGAAAAGATGCTAATTACACACAGCAATGTTAATTTTTCACTGTGCTCCTGATGGAAACCATTCAGTTGCATGCTGTGTCTATGTTAAAATAAGGATCAAACATCAGCTGTATTTAGTCACATTGTCATTCCCGGCCTCCCTTTCTGTGTAAAAGCTTTGTCCAATTAATGCTGATTTCAGTGAGTTCCTGTTGGTGGTTTTAAAACATTTGGATCATGCCTGGAGTCCTTTCCTTAAGAACCCTGCATCAGATACTTTGCACCTGCAAGCCTAACGAGAATTTTTTACTTGGGGGGCGGGGAGTTGTGAACCTTTGAGGAATAGTGAGAGGCAATTCAGAGAGCAGCCTTTGATTCACAGAGTGGCCGTGGATGTATTTCTGTACGGATTTAGGGAAACCCGGAGTCACGGGCTTTGGAAAAGCAAACACAGGTGCAGTTTTGGGGAAATGAAGTGAGTCCCCTCCGGCAGGGCTCAGTGCTTGGGACAAATTCTTGAGCAGCAGTGCTGTTTCTTGTGAGCAAATGGTGCCTTAACAATTTTAACATGGGAATTGGGCTGCCAATCCAGGGAGGTGGGGCAGAGTCCCCATCCCTGGAGGTGTCCAGGTATCAACTGGATGTGGCATTCAGTGCTCTGGACTGGGTGACAAAGTGGTTGTCAATCAAAGGTTGTACTCGGTGATTTTAAACGTCTCTTCCAACCTTAATGACTTTGTGATTCAGTGATTCTGTACTCTCAATGCAAACATCTGTGTTTAAGGGTCACAGCAGAGCTCTCAGAAAAACAAATAAACACCTTTTAAAATTAAAGTACAGAAATATCTCAGGTTAACTTCAGGATCTATTTTAATTCTATCCAAACAAAAGCTCATTTAATTTCTAACTAGCATTCCCTATATTCCCTGTATTTCTCCTTCCTTTTGGGTGCAAGTTCCATCTGTACCCATAAACTAGGCTTAGGGATGCACGATTTTTCGTAAGGAGACTAAAACTTTTCAACTTGCAGCCCTTGATTTATTCTGCTTGCTTTCTTGATTTCACTGTTTTCCTTACTCCACAAAAGAAAAAAAGAAATTGGAATGTATTAAAAAAGACGGAAGATGTTTTCAGCTTCTAAAACAAAATAAAATAGGAACTCTTGCTTTCAATGCAAAATCCTGCAAAATAGTGATACATTGAAATTCAACGCTTAAAACAGTTTTCCCTTTGAGTTTCCTAATATCAGAGAAACTAACAAATAGTGGTTTACAACTTCTCTTTTTTTTATATGATTTTTTTTTACTAACAAAGTGAGTTGCCCAGTGGCAATGTAAATGTAAAAACATGTCAGACCATCCAGTATCACAGGGTGTCCAGGAGGCTGCTCTTTCATAGCCTAACAGGAGAGGGACAAAATTCTAATAATCTGAGAAGTTCTTCCCTTTCTCCTCCTGCTACCAAGCTGAACAAAACCCACTTCTGGCATTTTTAAACAGAACAATGAGGACAATCTGTTACAGGGCCAGCAACCCCCCGGAACTGTGGGGAGGTGAAAGAAGTGAGTTTCATCTGGAAGGCTGCTCTCAACTTTAATTATGGACAACTTAAGCCCTCAAAGCATCTCTCTGACGAAAACAAGAGGAACTGTAACTACTGCCTGACTTTAATACAAAACAATTAATCAGCCCTGCTTGAGCCAAAGTAGGTCCAGGTTGACTTGAAAGGTTAATGGATCTTCAAACTGTTTCAAAAAAAGACTTAGATGGAGTTTCAGTGCTGCGAGGAAACACGAAACCCAGGCCTCTTTGGTGTGGCTTTGGGTTTGTTACAAACATCTTGCAGAGCTTGAGAACTGCTTTTGATGATCGGCCTAGCTTCCCTTTCCTCAGCTTAATCCCAGTTTTCCTGACTGCACCCCTTTGCCCCACCCTAAAGCGAATGTTCTCTTCCCCAAGGCTTACACTTTCCAGATCTTTGCCCTGGCTTTTCTGTCATGCCCTTTCTGCCAGCTCAAAGCAAAGGCTTGCACCTTCAAGGCTATTCCCTCAAAGGTCAGTTTTCAACCCTTTCAGTCACTTTTGCTTCTCTTTCCTGATTTCCTTTTTGTATGACAATACCTTCCAACTTTCAAGCAGCTTTCCCAATTTTACTGCTGTGCTACAAGAAGCAGCAATTCCCTTCCGGTCCTCCAATGAAAAACCTCAGTATTTGCATTTATTAAATACTGTGCTTTTCCAAAGTTTTAGATCATTCCTAGGTCTGACCAGGTATTGCTCCTTTCTAAGTTTCTTTTCCCCTCTGTGTATCGCTGCTCAATACCAATATTCCCCCAGCACACGAGCTTTTAATTTCTACTTCAGCTTTCATTTTGTAACTTTCTGCCAATATTTTATGTCTCCATCTCCCCAGCAGAGATTGTGTTTCTCTTCACTCACTGCTGTTTGTATCCCCTCCAAATTCAGCTGCAAATTTAATTTGTTTGTTGCTTAGCCCTACTGCTATTAACAAATAGTAATGAAAAGATTAACCAACACACAGTTCATCAGCTTAAATTATCCACTACCATGTTTTACTTCTGGAGCTTTCTATTCTTCTGTTTGCAAATTCTTCTGGGGAAAAAATGGCAAGTGCAAACACCTGGGCAAATCTTCAGCTTTTTGTAAAATTAGCACAGGTTTAGTCAAGTCAAGCAATTGATATAGCTATGGATATGACCTTTAGATTTCTTTGTACTTTGGGCAGTTTTCAGAGTTACACAGTGAATAACATGAAGAAATACTTCAGCTTTTGTGGGGATTATTTACCCAACTACAGCTTTATCTCTTTGCTGTGACTAAGATGGGGCTGACTGCTCACCTGGGATGGCATTGTCTTATTTTCATTGATCAAATTTTCAAATGGCATTACAGGTGCACTTCCCTGATCCAGCCAGTGCAACATGAAAACCCCAACCTGGATGACCTTGTAAATATCAGCTGATTTCTGTGTATTCCAGTTTCTGCTCTTTTAAAATGGGGACAATGGCAGTCCTCCTACTTTGTCAGTAATAATAAAAATAAATATTTATGGATTGCTCCAATATCAGTGATGTGAGAATCACAGAATGGCCTGGGCTGGAAGGGACCTTAAAGATCATCTCATTCCAACCCCCTGCCATGGGCTGGGACACCTTCCACTGTCCCAGGTTGCTCAGAGCCCCATCCAACCTGGCCTTGGACACTTCCAGGGATGGGGCAGCCACAGCTTCCCTGGACAACCTGTGCCAGGGCCTCACCCCCCTCACAGGGAAGAATTTCTGTAATTTTTGTTACCTAGAGTAATAAAACCCCAACATCATTCCACAGAGTTCCTTCCTTTACAGATATAGAAAGTAACAAACAGACATTTTGACTCAATAAAACCCTTCCACCAAACTGGGGAAATTGGGATCTCAGCCTTCAAACCCCTTGTTCTGACCTCCTCAATACACAGATTAATCAATTGATTAATGTAAAATGATACCACAGCAGTTGGGGCATAGAGAGGCAGGTGTAAACAAAAAAGTATGTCACAAAAACATCAGTGAGGGAAGGCACTGGAACAGAAAAGGACCTGGTTGTGACTGAGAAAAGCCTGGCTACTCCTGTAGCTGATTATAGACCTGGGGATGGAGCTGGAATGGCTGATACTGAACCGCACATTATGAATAGTCCAGTCCCCCAGAGGGATTGTGAGAGGATGCTGGGGAGTGCCAGATGCCTCCAGGGAGCTCTCAAGTGCCCTGGTGTCGGTGGCGGGGGAGGGAGGTGCAGGGCCAAACCCTGACAGAATTAACTGTGCACAGGGTGTGAGAAGCGGCTGCTGTTCCAAAGAGTGAGGTAAGCACAGAGAAACTGCTTCTGACCTTTCCCTTGGAACGAGGCATGCATGTGTACAGCCACCTCATCCCGATCTCCAAGAAAACACAGATATATCTGTGGGAAGATCAAACACAGACACACACAAGCCATCGCAATCACCTGTGTGACTCCACACAGCTCACTGGACTGCTCAGAGCAGACTGCTCCTTGCAGCAGATGTGTCATCACAAAACTGGCCCTCAGGAAGGTGTCACCAGCTGGGAAAGCTTTCCCCAGCAACCAGGAGGGTCATGGTCACCCCCATGGTGCTGTGGGCTGGTTCAAAGTGCAGATAAATTTTATGTGCTCGGGTGAGCAAGCAGCTGTCCAGCTGTGCTTCGCTCAGCCAGTCATTTGAAGAGGAAATGTCAGTGGCTCTGTGGGCTGAACTCCATTTCCACAAGAAATTAGGAGTATCCCATTCACTGGAGGCTACTGGGGCTCAGTGCTCAGATGTTTCTTCTCTTTTGAAAATGGCCTTGAGGAATGAATAATTCGTGAATGCCCCTCTGAGCTGCCGCAGCGATGAACGAGCTTTGGTGGGCTCCTCTCAGGTGTGTAGCTGCACTCCCCTGCCTGTGTGCCAGAAGAATGGATGAGTTTCAAACCCTCTCGCTCCATCTTACAGCTTGGTTGGCGCTCAGGATGGGAGGGTTAGCACTTAGGGCTGCCGTAACTCACTCCCACGTGATTTTGTCTCTGAATTCTTCGGCTTCTTAGAGGGCCTGGTGCTTGTGAAAGCTTCAGTTTCAGTCTGGATGTGTTGAAATATCCATGTCCTGAGAAGTGGAAATGTTCAGGAGGGTCACAGAGTCTTCAGGGATGCTGAGCACTCTGCAGCAATCTACCTTAATAAATCCGCATTGTGCAGGAAGTCGATTACTATTCTGAAATACACTGCACATTTTCAGAGCCAGTTATTTCACATTCCCGTCTTTTTGAACACCCAGAATGCAGTGATACTTTTCTCATTCTGTACCTTTTCCACATCCCCCAAAGCACAGAGGAGGAGGGCTGCATTTCTTCCCAGCATAGTGATTAGGAAGAGGGAATCCACAGGGCATTCCATAAGATGGGAGGTTGTGAAAGCTGTGCTCAGCAAACAATGACAATAATTACACTGTGCTCTTTGGTAAAAGCCTGCAAAAGCTGTCAGCCACCACAAAGGATCATTAGTTGCTTACTCTGAAGAACAGAAGCTGTTCCTAAATTTTTTAGAAAGTGCCAAACACTTCAAGCTGACTTACATGAATCATGTGGGGTATTACAATGCTGAATGTAAAATTCACCAGTCATTTTTCCTTCTATTCCAGTTCCTCTTAGCAATGACTTACAAGCAAATACTTAGGCAGTCTCTCACAGTACTAGGATTTCATGCTTTTTGCAGAGCATTGTAATAAATGATGCTTCGCTTTTTCCCTGCGTAGAATTTTCAGAGACTGATCAAAATAAAGCAACACACATATTTTTTAAATCACGACAAACAAAACGAAACAAAGGTTTTCACTACTAGGTAAAGTGGTGAGTCTGAAAAGAGCAGAAAGTGGTTTGCCAGAGTTTATTAGGGATTGAATTTATTGACGGAAGGAAGAGGTAAACTTATTTACTTCTCCTAAATTTAGACCTCCCCTGAGCCACCTAGCTCAGACAGCATTAATGCCCTGCTAGCACTGCAGTGATAGGCAGGAATACAAACCATTAAAATAGAGTAAAGCTAAGCCACAGCTGGGAGATCAACCAGCTTTGCAATGCATGAGCTTTTCTTTTCTGCGCTGTTTGCTTTTCCCCTCTGCGCCACAAATGTCAGCAATCCCCAAGTCAAACTTGCTTAGTGCAAACCAGCCACAAACACAGCTAAAATGAGCTTTTTTCCAGGAATTTACATGTGGAAAATTCCAAGAGGAACCTTGAAGAACAACAGAAATATCTCACGAACATCAGCTAACCAAGAAAAATTTAGCTCGGATGAAATCTTTCTACCCGAAATGAATAATCTGAATTTAAAAAAAAAAAAAAAAAAAAAAAAAAAAAAGTGAAGGATTAAAATTTTGGGGGGTTT
>VZTX01007336.1:253643-307776 GCA_013400915.1 Pardalotus punctatus | reverse complement strand
AAAAAAAAAAAAAAAGTCATGTGAAGGATTAAATTCTTGAGGGATTTTTTATACCATTCTCCAAAAGGCCAAAGGAAGAGCTGCTTGTGCTGAAGTAGCTGCTGCTGAGGTCCATGAAATGCTGTGCCCCAGGAACCTGGAAGCTGAGTCAGTCTTCTCTTAAACAGAACACGTATGTTGAAATTGCCTCCAATCCAAGTCTCCTCTATAGATAATTTACTCCCTGGGCTGCACTGAGTAAACACTTGTTCTGCTTTGTGAATTGCATTGTGGAACTTCTGAGGTGTGGCCAGAAACACCAGAATTATTTGCTTTGAAAATATGAAAAGATAAACATTTTAATGTTTTACATTTTCCTCTCCTTTTTACAGATTTAACAACACACATACCAGATAAATTTCAAACTATCTGCAGTCCCATTTTGGGCAAAGGGCCATTCATCAAATGCAATATTCCCCAGACCTGCAAACAAATATACTTTTAATGTGTCTTATAACCAGAATTACAGCCAAGGCCATAAACCAGCTGCAGTTTCCCTGCAACATCCATTTCTGCTATCTAGAATAGTGCCTCAGACATACTCTGAGGTGCTGGGCTTTATGGACAGCCTGAAAATTTTTAGTCATGGATAGGAGCTTCTGAACACCACTTATGAACCTCCTAGGCTAGAGAAACTGCCTGAAAACTATAATCTCACAAAGCCTTTGTGTTTTCTCCCAAAGTTTTGCACCCAGAAAAACATAAAAAATTTGTTCTGAAACATTTTTACTTTTGCAGCCAATAATTTGCTAAGCATAAATCAAACTACAGGTCAAAATTCAGAGTAAGTTAACGTCTCTCCCACCAAATCCACGAGACATTTCACATAAAGTTCAGGAAAATACTTTTCAACATTTCTCCCGTTAATGAGGCTCCTCCATGGAGAAGGAAAACAGCTCATTTGAACAGCTCCAACTCTCAGGCCCCCAGCCCTTCCTTTCTGTGTGCAGCACGACATTAAAGAGAGCCTGCAGGAGCTCCAGCCTTGCTTTTCCCACCTCATCACCTGCTCCAACTTGTGTATTTTGCCAGTGCCACTTAGTTTTGAAACTGAGCAGAGCAGGGATTGCATGCAGCTGCATGTTGGCATGAATAATGCTCCTGGCTTTTGAACTTTTTTTTTTTTTGAGCTCCTGTCAGAGCTTTGCTCACCGTCCTGTGGGCTCGTGTGTCGCGCCGCCAGTGGATCCCGGGTGCTGTGAGAAATCCGCTCAATGACATCTGTTTAATAATATTTTTACAGGTTTTAAAAGCAAATCCTGTACTGAGGGAAGGCGAAATTGCATGGCAATTTTTTATCCAGAAAGGTCCGGGCTCTGAGATCCATCTACATTAAGTTAGTATTTATTTAGGTGTGACAGTAATTGTAGGGTAACTGAACATCTTCGATACTTTTTTCCCCCTCCAAAGCAAAACATTGCTGCAAGCAACAGTCTAGATTTAGGTGAACTCTTACTGTGACAAACTGAGCAGGGAGAAAACACATTTCTTGTCCATAAAAGGACAGCTCACACATCCACAGAGGGTAGCTCTGATTTTGCTGCAGTTCCAAACTATGAAGTGGGGACTCAATCTTGTGAAAGGGAGTTTTGCTTAGAGTGAATAGAAGGTTGTACAGTAAAATACTTTTTCTGGGTTGTTGGTTTTTTTTTTTTCCTTTGCCTTCTTAAACAGGAAAATAGTTCACTCTCTGAAACAGAAAATGGTGATTTTTTTTTTTTTTTAAGTGAAAAATTTTCTGTTCAAGAGGTCTGATATTTCCACAATTTCTCCAGGGAAAAACACAGAGTACTCATGGTGTTACAGCAAGTCAAGAGACGGGATCCTTCCCCTCATCTCAGAGCTGGAGAGGCACATCTGAAATGCTGTGTCCAATTTTGCACTCCTCAGTACGGGACTGAGTCCATGGAAATATGAAGGATTGGGGCAACTGTACTGTGAGGAGAGGCTGAGAAAGCTGGCGCTGTTCATGCTGCAGAAGAGAAGGCTCAGGGGGATTTAGAAGTGTAGAAATACCTCACAGGAGGGAGTAATAAAGATGGAGCCAGGCTCTGCTCAGAGGTGCCCATGAAAGGACAAAAGGCGATAGGAATAAACTGAGATATAAGAAATGCTGCTGATACATGAATTTTTAATGTTTTTTTTTAAGTTTAAGGGTGGTCAACCACTGGAACACATTTCCTAGAGGGTTGTGGAGTCTCCATCCATGGAGATATTCCAAACCTGACTAGGAACAGCTCTGCAAGCTGCCCTGGCTGAGACTGCTGTGAGAAGATTGGACTAGATGATGTCCTGAGGATCTTTCCAACTCCATCTGTCCCATAGTCTGTGACTGTATGCCTTCATCCCAGAGTGCCAGAGGTCTCTGACACGTGGTGAATGTGTTTGCAGTGCAGGCAAATCAAGTTCAAGGCTTTTCTGAGTCATCTGAAGCAGTACTACAGTCAGGGTTTATCACACACTATGAGGGTGCTCTAAGATGAGTTTTATATTTTCTCCTTCAATCCACTATTTCTGCAGCAAGTTTAGAAAACAGTGCTTCCTTCAGTTTGTATTTTACATTGAAAACTGATTTAATTCAAACATAAATACAAATTCCAAATATACAGGTGTCCACAAGGAGAAAAAACACCTCCCTAGACAGTTACTCGTGGCTCTCAGCTACACAAACAAGATGACAGAAAGGCTTAAAAAGAAATTACAAATGAGCTTCTAGAATATGGACAGAAGGTAGAATTGGAAAGTGACCACAGGAATCCATAAAGAGCAGTAGATGGTAAACAACAAAGAAGTAACACACTTTTAGGTATAGTTTTCAAAATACCAAATCTTCAAAGAAGATTCTTCCATTTTAGGGGGTGGTGGGGAGAGGGGTACCCTCAATCTGTCCTTGAATATTTCTAATTGCTGTCAGTTTTGTTTCACCTTATACAACTGCAATGAAGCAACTTCTTTAAAAACAACCAAAAAACCGGTCCCCAGTCCTGAAAACAACCCCTACAAAATGGTCTGTGGATCTGTCTGAATTCCCCACGTGTATTATAGAGGTCTCATCACCACTCTCTGGCTTGACTGCACCATTTTCCTTGGAGAACCCTTTCCCTGACCAGAGAGAGAAAAAGAATGAAAGCACTATTGAAACACAGGGTTTATTTCCTTCTTACGGTAACATTAAACAGAAGCCATTTGATAACGATGAATTTGATGGGTCTGAGAGATCTCAGCACACAAAACCTGACGCCATTTAGGAAAGCCAGAGCTTTTTCATTCTACACATTGAGACGATTTTCTACTCTGCATGATCCTGCAGTTTTGAAACTGAAACTTGTCTGTGGAATGAACTCTGTGGAAGTAGCTTGGCCTCTCTCTGCTGCCAAGCCCTGGCCATACTATCCCAAGAGCTACCTACCTCTGCAGAGAAAGGGCTTAACTGATATGTGTGCTGCTATGCATGGAAAGAGGAAAAGCAAGGTCACCCTGAAAAATTGCCTAAAATATAGATGAAACACTGAAGAAAAAAAATTCAGAAAAGAGTTGCACTTATAAAGTACAAAAAATAGCATCTTCAAAGAAACATACAGCCTGTGTTTCTATACCTCTATATCTTTAAAGACACAGATGTTACTAAAAGAATTTAGATTTTCATATTTCCAGCCTCTAGCAAACCTCCCTCTTGGACTGTTTTAATGTTGGTTTTCTGTTTCTTTGCAGATCTTACAGGTGAACAAGGTGATGTCCATCTTGTTTTATGTGATATTTCTCGCTTACCTTCGTGGCATCCAGTCTTCCAACATGGATCAAAGGAGTTTGCCAGAAGATTCGATAAATTCTCTTATTATTAAACTCATTCAGGCAGACATTTTGAAAAACAAGCTTTCTAAGCAGATGGTAGATATTAAGGAAAACTATCAAAACACGGTGCAGAAAACAGACACTCAGCAAGACGTGGACGGAGAGGAAAATGTGAAATCAGACTTCCAGCCAGTTATCTCAGTGGATACAGATCTCTTAAGGCAGCAGAGACGCTACAACTCACCCCGAGTCCTCCTGAGCGACAACACGCCGCTGGAGCCGCCACCGCTGTACCTCATGGAGGATTACATCGGGAATTCCGTGGTGGTGAACAGAACCTCCCGGCGGAAGAGGCACGCGGAGCACAGGGGCCACCGGGGGGAATACTCCGTTTGCGACAGCGAAAGTTTGTGGGTCACGGACAAATCCTCTGCCATCGACATTAGGGGACACCAGGTGACTGTTCTGGGAGAAATTAAAACAGGCAACTCTCCGGTTAAGCAATACTTTTATGAAACGAGGTGTAAAGAGGCCAAGCCCGTAAAAAACGGCTGCCGCGGCATTGATGACAAGCACTGGAACTCCCAATGCAAGACATCCCAAACTTATGTCAGAGCACTGACTTCAGAAAACAACAAACTGGTGGGCTGGAGGTGGATAAGGATAGACACCTCCTGTGTGTGCGCCTTGTCCAGGAAAATAGGAAGAACATAACTCTGCATCTCTTTGCTATATAAATTATTACTTTAAATTATATGATATGCATGTAGCATATAAATGTTTATATTGTTTTATATATATTATAAGTTGACCTTATTTATTAAATTTCAGCAAATCTACAGTATATAAGCTTTCTCTCTCAATAAACAAGAGCAAAGGGTGTGTGCCTCTGCTGTGGCCAAATCCAGGGGTTTTTTTAGACTATGTTTGTGACACTGCTTGTTGGCAGCATACCGTAACCTTCCTGTAAAATCTGTGTAAAATCAGTATTTTTCATTCAGTATTGTCAAACCAGTGACTGTCATTTAGTAAACTTGTTAAAAATCAGATCAATGTCAAGAGTTGTGTACATATTTATATTCCCTGCTCTATACATTCATATTTAATTGGATGCAACACTGACTCCTCACCACCAAAAAAAAAAATGGACCAAAATACGTGTTGTAGCCTACAGATGATGTCAAATTTACAGGCATCAAATAGCCCTAAAATAAAGTTTCTATGTATTATGCCATTTTTGCCAGTGAAATGACCATTTCCCCTCTGTTAGCATTTCAGAATGACTGCTAGTAATCCAGGAACATGCATTTACGTTTTGGAAGCACATTTGTTTTGCAACTGTTTCTAATACTGCCAGTGGATCATTGAAAAAATATGAAAAAAATCTGAAATATTTGTAGCCAAAACTTACTGAAGCCAAGAACTGATCCAAATGGATTATTAATATAATACACAAAAGATGGTTTGTTGTGATCAGCCTCTTCCTCCTCACATGAGTCAATTATCTTCTGCTTGTGTTGTTGGATCATTTCTCTCTGTCTGAGTTTTTAAATTAGAAGCAAAGCTGGTGGTGTCTTAACCTTAAAAGAGCCCTTGGCTTGCAAATTTTAGTAAAGAAAGATATGATATTCTGGCGTGAATATCAAAGCCACACAACCCGTATGAAGGTTTTCTTCTCCTCAGCAATCCATTCTCCATCTTTCACAGGGGGAAAAATGCTAGAGAAACCTGGTACCTTTCACAGGAATGTGAAATGGATGGTGGCTAAAATTGACCTGGTCTGTAGCTACACTGAAGCTCCCCAATTAAACAGACGAGTCGTTGCTTAGTACAGACAAATCTTCCAGGGTGTATTTACGTCAAACTCTTCCTTGGATTGTCATGTAGCTCCACTGGGGACAGAAAAAATGACACTACTTGAAGAGACGGCCCATTCCACATTAACTGTGCAATGCTCTGGATGGGATCCCACTCCCAGGAAGAAACCGAGAGTTCATGGCTGGGAACAAAATTCAGATTGGGCTGCACGTTATCTGTGTCCAGATAGATCCAACACACAGCCAGGGCTGGGGAATACCAGCTCTGAAAAAAGTTTTACCCTCGTTTTTTTTTACCCTAGAGCTTTCACTGCCATAGCATGTTCAGCATCACAAATGAAAGTGAGATCAGAACCCTCAAATCCAAGGTTGCAGGATACCTTTTGAGAACCATCTCAATTTTACCTTTGGAGAACCATCTCGATTTTCAGCATGAGGCCAGGGTATTCACAGCTTTCTCTCCTGGAAAACCAGCTTCAAACATGCAACAGACCACGAAAGGCAGCAAATTGTGCGGTCTCCCCTAATCCCTCACCGAGAGTGCTGCACACCATAAAACCACCAGGGAGCTGGGCAGGTTGCCTCGAGGCCAAGTACTGGAATATTGGTGTCTTGGAAAGCCAGCTTGGAGCACATGGGTATTTTCTTCAGGGGAGGCCAGAAGCAAAGCTTTTGAGAACCATCTCAATTTTCAGCATGGGGCCAGGGTATTTACCTCACAGGAAATATCATCACCTCACTGCACTAAACCCCAACTTTGCTTCAATCAATAACAACTTCAGGGGGGGTTCAATACCAAGGCAGGTGTTGAAATGAAAGAGAGGATGTAATACAGCAAGGGACTCGGTATCTGATAGATCTGATTAGAATATTTCTCATTTCTTGGCAAACATTTAAAAGTTAAAAAAATCAACCCCACAGAATTTTAGCTAGTTTTCCTAGTAGGAAAGTTCAAGTTTTAACTGTTTTAACTAATCTTTTGGGTTGGGGGGATAAGAATATTTTTCAGAGTTTCTTCCCACCAAAAAAATTTTTTTTTTTTTGCAAGTTAAAAGCTTGATTTGACACCCTGAATTCCCAAATAAAAATCATTTGCAGATGCTGGGAGTAATTGAGAGCTGATATTGTCATGGATCCTTATCTTTAGAGATCTCCTTAATTCACTATGCCAGACAGGTCTATCTCCATGTGAGGAGGTAAGAAGACCAACTTAGCTTGGTGAAATCCCATTAACCAGAAACTACCTGGTTCCTGCAGCAGGGATGTCACTTTTGTTTACATCAGTGTAAATCCAGTGAAATTCTCTGGAAGACAGGGAAGAAAACATAGCTTTATAACAAGGCAACAACATCAGAGTGGATTCCAAATGCCTCTATTTCTGCTCACTGAAAATCAAGGGAGGTCCATTTTTTAAAGGTCCAGAGAAAACCATTTGTCATTTTCCACTGTAAATCCAGTAACAGGAACTGGTTTTTGACTCTTGACTTTAAGAAGTATTTTACAAGCAGCCAGCAAAAATGTCTCAGACTAAATATGCCTGTCATCTGAAACACATGAGATGAGAAAGGAGCGTGGTGTGCACGGTTATTAGATCGGCTGCCTCTTTCCCACCCCAGGAAAACAATGAGCGGAAGTGTTACCCTCTGGATCTGATCCAGCTTCCACTAAAGTCAGTGGGAAAAAAAAAATAAATAAATAAAATCTCACCTTCTCCGGTGGAAGCTGGATCAGGCCCCAAGCGAAGAAAAACCTGCAGATCTCAACCAGAGAGCAAAGCAATCCCACACATCAGTAACGCGTTCCTGTAAATCTGTGTACGCATAAGATGCTGTATAATTTTGTAACAAGTTTGTAAACAAAGCCTGTAATAAATTTGTTAAGGTCTAATTCTCTTTTCACTGTAGCCGGGGATGGTTTTATTGTCAGCTTTGGTCACGGCACAATGGATTCAAAATTCCTATGCAACTTTTTTTTGTTTGTGTATAGTAATTAAGCAAAATATTCAGCTCTCAACACCAGTTTAGTCTAAGCGTTCTAAAAATCACTTCCATTAGGCAGCTCAGATGCTCTGTCAATATTGTTTTGCCAATAGATCATTATAAACACACATTTTATTTAGATTTTCTCCCAAATGACCAAATGCTATTCTGAAATTGCCTGTCTGTGTCAAACTGTATTTTCTCCACTTTTTTTCCCCTAGTTTTTTTCCAGTCCATTTAGTAACAGCAAAAATGCTCCACTGAGGTTTTGGGAAACCATCTGCATTTATTTTATCACCTTTGAACATGTGTTCAGGAATGAAGTCTGTGCAGAGAGTTTACTGCTACCAAGAGATTTGTGCGGCTGCACCAGGAAGAAACTTTGACTGGACTTTACAGAGTGTGTGCTCAAAACCACTCTGCTCATACTCTGTTATTTCCATTCTTTAGCAACCCGAGGCTTTTGCATTGTGTATCTGCAGACAATACCAAACAGGAAACGAGCCTGATTGGGAGTTTCAAAATTAAAAATTTCATGATAACGACCTGCTGTTTCTGACCCCTCAGCGAACGCATTCATGCAGCGAAGTCAAGTGCAGGAACATTTGTTTTATTTAATAGAAACATTGTGGCAAAATCAATGGGATTCTGTGTTCTCCATGCTTGGTAAGCGTGTGTAATTCATCATGGATGTGGGGCAGGGGGACGAGGAAGAGGAGGAGGAGGCGGATAGGATAATAAGCACTACAGCTTGGTAGAAGGAAAAGGCTGTACTCTGGCTTGGAGCATTTTAAAGTGTGGAGGGGTTGTTCTCTGAAATGCTTTGTCTGTATTTTGTTACAGCAGATGGCAGAATGACGAAGCAAGCACAGATGTGGTGTAAAAAAACCGAGCAAAACGAGGATAACAAAAAACTTTCCCGGGAAAGCCGGCCATTCGCCACCACTGTGGGTCCCTGCAGTTCTGGGCAGGTGATTGCAAAGCTCAGCAATGACATCCCTAGTTTAATGATTTAACTAAGGGAAGTGGAAAAAAAAAAAAAAAAAAGAGTATTTTTCCTGAAGCTCTTTACATGAGCTGGATAATTTTCCTTCTTTTTTCCTTCTTTTTTTTTTTTTTTGTCCCTTTGAGTTTTTTTGTTTGGTCGTTTTTGGTAATCTCTAGCTGCTTCGGCACCTCTGATGAACAGCAAGCGGTAATGCTTTGCATGAATGTCCCCAAATATAGATTTCTCCTTTTTGTTTTAGTGCTGAGCTCTGAAGCCAGCGGCACTTGAAAGCCATCCTTTCAGCACAGAACCGGCCTTTTGATGCCATGGCCTCATGTTTCCGGTCATTTGGATCACAGGGTCCTATTTTGGAGCTCTTACCCACACAATTAGGTGAGATCATGACGAGGCTGATTGAGAAGTGGCTGTGTCCGCAACAAGCAAGGAGCAAAGAGGGATTGAGGCAGCCCTGTGCCACCTTCACACATCTCCTGCTCTGATTTCAGTCTTGAGTTGCATGATCAAGGGCTGGTGATCAAGGGTTGCTTTCTGCATGTCCAGGGTTTCAGATGCCCAGGATATCCTGGAATGGTTTGGGTAGGGCATGACCTTGAAGACCATCTCGTTCCACCCCCCTGCCATGGGCCAGGACACGTTCCCTTATCCCAGGCTGCTCAGAGCCCCATCCAGCCTGGCCTTGAGCCCTTCCAGGGGTGATCTTTGACAGGAGGACAATTTCTCATTTCACATAACCACTCTTTGTGTGAATCTGGGTATACCTTCTGTAAAAGGCTGCTGTGGTTGCAATGCCTACCCTCTCCAAAGCACAGCATGCTGCCACTCTTCCCCTGTGTCACAGGGAGCAGACAGAGCCATTGACAGACCAGCTAATTCATCCAGGGGACGCTGCTAAGGAAGCAGGTAGCATGATCCTTTCCTCTAAGCAAAAATATTCCCATGGAGGGTGTGAGAAAAGCAAAGGAAGGGCTTGAAAAATACAGGGAGTCATAGGTGTAGGGTGGCAAACATCTTGAAGAGATTTTGGAAAGTGAGGGAGAATTCAGCTGTTCAACTGTAACATCAGATGAAAGGTTCTTTTCTGCTATGATACGGGTTAAATAAATACCATTAGATCATCTGTAGCAGCAATTCAAAAGCAAAATGAACCTCTGTTAATTGGGGTTAATCCCACTGTGTTGATGAGGAATTAAGCAAGCTCACTGAGCACAAGTGATGAAGCCTTGCTCTCAGTTACCCTGTGCAGCCCCCGTTTTCAGCACTCAGGACTATGAAGCTGTTAAAAATGAGGGCAAAATTTGGCTCAGAAGGTATTAAATCCAAATTGAATGTGTGAGGGGGAGCCCAAGTTGGAAGCATTATCCACCACACAAAACAAGCCAAGTTTTTAACATGAGTTCATAAAAATTGCTCATTACTTTGTCTAGTTCCAGGGATTTAGGTTTTAACATAAGTTTTGAACTGTCTGGTATGGCCCCTACGCATATATTTAGCAGTCATTTACAAAAGAAAAAAACCCTATAAATGGAAGTATGCAGCAAAATACTGTGCCTAGCACCACAAATAACCCCTGTTGATTCTTATTTATATTCTCGGTGTCTCAGACAGAAATTTTAATGCAAATCTTGGTTTTGTTTTACACACTATGTTTTGTAAAATAACCACCTCAGTTTACTGCTCATAGAGGTTCGTGGTGTACAATCTTTGGGGATAATGAAGCAGAAACATGGCTCTGAAGCTGCTGAACAATGTAAGAGTTGTAAGTCCCACATTTGTACAGGAGAGAGTGAAAACAAACGTGAAAATGACAGAATTGGATTCTTAGGCTCAGAGATTAAAGATGTTTTAAAATATTGAATGACAGCTTTTGTCAAGTTATTACAAATATCTCAAGTCAGATTAGTATGTGACACAGCCCACTGCTCACACGGAGCATAATTTTTGTAATCTTTGTTATTGCACAAATCTTCTCAATGTGATTCCCATTAAGTTCAGAAAACAGAAATTTGCTCATTTCCACACTGCTGACAGAGCATACAGAATAACCCCAATAGATGAGCCAAATCTCAGGTCAGAGCATGATCCCTGAATTTATGCCTTAAGAATAAAACCACCCAGGAAGGAACTTTTTTTTCCTGCAGAGAGTGAGAGGTCAGCTGCCACAGTCACAGTGTCTATACCATGATATCACACGTTTGAAGACTTAAGGAAGTAGAATCTGGTGAGCTGGAGAGCTGATGGGAAGAAGTGGGATGGATGGGGCAATAATTATTACACTGTCTCCTTGAAAACTAGATCCCTCAAACCCATAAAGTGCAGCCGTTGGATCCTCCTGATGTCAGGATCTGACTCAGAGGCCCTTATTCCCTAGGTCAATAATCTTGGACGCCTGAGACTTGGCGTCAGGACATGGTACTTGTCCTAGGCGGGGGCAAAGGTGAAAGAAACCCCTTCTCCCACCATAATCAGATAACAGCAATTATGCAAAAGGGAGTTCTCATGGGAACAGTTCTGTCTCAAACTCCCATGGCTTTGTTTTTTAAATATTTTTTTCCACAGAAATGGAAGATATGGGTTCCTGAGAAAGGCTTGCTGCCTGTGGTTTTCTCAGAGGGATATGAGGATGCTAGAGAATAGAACTTAGGCAGAAAAGGGAAAATTCTCATTGAGTAGAGTTATTCAGTGATTTTTTTCCCCTTCACTACAAATTAACATGGTGAAGTTTCCTGTTGTAGACCCTGCTGCAGGGAAAATCTGCATGTGAGTGACAAGGAAAAGCACCTCAGGACCAAAACTGGATTGAGGAGAGGATCGCAGCACTCCCTGTGGCTCCTTCCTCTCTTTTCCTAAATTCCAGGGAGACTCGAGGGTGTCAGTGGCACAAAAAGGGAGAGCAGTAACAGAATAGCTGCAGAATACACTTCCCTGTCCACAACAACCAGGCAGAGACTGCATGAGGACAACTCCATCATCCCAGGGGCTGATCCTGGACAGGTCTTTCCCTCCATGGGATCTCAAAGGCAAGGATCCACAGTGCCATTTCATAAACCAGATTTAAGAAATATCAAGGCAGTGCTGCAATGCTCTGGACCTGGTTCACACAAAGTGAAAGGCAAAATCTGGTGGGATTTTTTTTAGCAGTATTTGCATCCAGAATGTACAGGAAAAAATGATGTGAATAGTGGAAAGTGTCTAAGTCACACATACAACTAATAAATACTTAGCTTTATTCTGGTCTCACGCAGGTTTGATGTCTGACTTCAGTGGGATTAGTCCCAGTTTTTACTGATACAATAAAGCTTTGAATTACATCTGTGACATTTAAAAGCAGGTGGTGGGCTCAGGACAAGCTGAGACTCTCAATTTCTAAGTACCACGTAGCTGCTGCCTGTGTAGCTCCGTGATGGATGCTGATGGAATTACTTAATGCGATAGATTATAGGGACCTACACTTCCATGCTTTAAATTACATCTGCCCTGCACGGAGGGATATTGTTTTCAAATCTCAGACTGATTGAATGCAGCTCACCAGGCAAACCCCAGGGGCTTTCCATGCCACCAGCTAAACAAGGCAGAGAATTCAAAATCAACCCTGATTCTTGCTTCAGATGGAATTTTAACGTCGTTGTTTTGCTTGAAGAGATGATGAGACGTCAAAGTTAGGTTTGCACGTACTGGCACTCAGGATTAAATTCTGAAATCCATAACTATTGGCACTAAAGGAAAACTGGGAGATGAAGGCAGCATGTGCACACTGCAGGCTCAGTGAAGATGCTCTTGTTCAGAAACAAAACTGCTTTAGACAACAGAAGTTTATTTGGAGTAAAATTCCCAGTCCTGCTGAACAGTGGTGCCCAAGTGTATTTCTTTTTAATTCATCAGAAACTTCATGTTTTGGCTTTCCCAGGCATTCAATATTCAGTAGGTATTATGGAGTACAGTTAGCGTGGTAAGTTTTGCTACATTAGAAACATTCCAGAACTACAACCTGAAATAAACTGAAATTATTCATCCTGGTTGAGCATCACATCCTGAGATTTGAAGCCTTTACCAGCCTACAGTAATGACTCAGTTTGCAAAAACAGCTCGACTTCGTGGCTAGGAAAATTTCTTTGAGATTTTTCTCTTCATCTGCTTTTCCATAAAATCTTCATAAATACCAGAGATTTTACAGTGCCTAAACATAAGCTGAAGTGTCCACTTCTGTCAGCCCTGAGGTCATCCATTATTCCACGAAGTGTTTACTGAATATTCCATTGCCCCAAGCAAGAACTTGCTCAGTGAGAACAGAGCAGGTTCCATGAGGTGTGAATATGGCAAATAACACAAAAGCTGATACCAAGAAATTCACTGGAAAGCCAGAACTGGAGCTTAACAAAAACAACTTTAGGAGAGAAAAGCAGAAACTGAGGAAAAATAAAATTCAAAAGTTTGCAAATTTAGGGGAAAAGATCAGCTGACCTTTGATAATAGCAGTAATTGGGGTTTTTTTCCTTCATGGGGTTCATCCCCCTCTGCCTTGTAAAATCCATTCCTTTCCCATCAAAGTGAAATATAATGTCTTGAGCTGCAATTCTGCTGGCAGGGAGATTTTTGTGCTTAAAGCATTTAGTGGGTCTCTGCTAATAGTGCATGTTGGAGCGGTTTATAGATCCGTTCTCAAAAAAACCCAAAAAAAAAAAACAAAAAAACCAAAAAACCATAAAACCAAAACACCAAACAAGAAAAAAAACCAAAAACCCAAAACAAAACAACAACAAAACAAAACAAACAAACAAACAAAAACCAACAAACAAACAAAAACAAAACAAAACAAAAAACCAAACCAAACATAAAAAAAGAAAACCACTAAAAAATCCCCCAACCCAAAACCACAATCAGGATTTACTGAGAGCCAGTTCCATAGCTCAGTCTGTATTAAAGTGGATTTAGTTCACTCTAACTGCTTGCATAAGTCTTGATCCAAAACAGCCCTTAAGTTCATGTCCAGTTTTAAAGGAAAAAGATCTGTCAAGGAGTTGGTAAGATTAACCCCATGCTTAAAGGTGAGCACATGCTCAAATGTTTTTAGGGATCAGGGTAATAATAAGGTTCATTAGTGATTTTATTCCTGGAACTTACAGCTGTTCACTAAAAAAACCCAAATGGAACAATAATATGATCAAGCCTCTGCGTTCCCATCCTATAAATTTTGCTTAAAAATCCCAGGATAAAAAAAGTACAAAAGATAATCTGTAAGCATTTAAGACTTGATCCAAAGACCATAGAAGTTTGCAAAAAGCTTCAAAAAATTTCTAGTGGGTCCTGAATTATGTGCTTAATAATTGAATCATGGTCAATAAAATGCCATGGATTTATAGGGCAATGAAAAGAACACACCAAATAAAACTGATCATTCATTGTTTTTAGAAATCAAAGCCCAAAATTAGCAATAAAGCGTTTGGCAGCACTTCACAAATTCTTTCTTGAAAAAGTCATTCAAATGGACTTGGATATGACTGCAATTGCCTGCACAGGGTGCTGGGGAAAGGCAAGTGAGTTCCATGCAAAGCTAACTGGGAATTCCAGGGGAAGAAGTCATTCTGTGGGGAGCTGTGTAAGCTTTAGCCCTGGGCTGAAGTCATCGAGGTCACCTCAGTGACTGAGGTGCTCCCCCCAGTGCGGGAAGGCAAAGTGGACACTTCCCTTCCAATGAGGGGTTTGACAGCAGCCCTTTCTAAGGGGTGCTGAGGAAACAGAAAATCTTTTAGGTCATGATCTGAGCTTACTTTCTCCATGCCTCTTATTCAAATAGCTGCTTAAAGGCTGCTACAACTTCAGATGAATATTTTAGTGGCATGTCCAAAGAAATGTCCCCGCTATTTCTCTGAATTTATCCTTCCTTCCACCCATATACCCCATCCAAGACTTGGGCAAGTTGCTACAATAAAATCCTAAGCCTTTCCAAGTCTTTGGTACATGGCTCCAAAAATATGGATGATTTAAACAAACACATAGACTTGAATGCTGTTTAATGTTGTGCTTGATGTCAGGATAGGTGAGCATCCTTCACTCTGGAGATCCAGAGGTGTTGAAAGGACCAATATCTGTCACTGCAGCTGGCAAACTGCTGCTAGGACAGCACTAGCACTTGCTTTCACATCTCTCTTCCCTCCCTGTTAACTCTTGTTCTGTTCTCATTTAGTTCTCCAGATTTATTTGTCAGTCTGTCACTCAAATAAGTGAGGGACTCCAAGGCAAGGTGGTTAAAATCAGACTGTAAGATTAATTTTTTGACCAGCTGGAAACAGTTTGTGTGCTGCAGGCTGGGCATCCCAGGGAGTGGGGAATTCCATCAAAGTCTTAAAAAGAAGGACAAAAAGAGGATACACACTCCTTTTCTGTCAGGATCACAACCTTATTTGCAGGCCACTTTGTCTCCTGGTCCAACATCACTGACAAGCTAAAAGTAGGAAGTACCTGTGAGGAGAAAGGGGTTGGGCTAAATGAGAGGGATTTTTGGGACTGTCAGAGTGAAGTGCCCAGAAAACATGACTTTAACCCATAATGAAATTAGTTTCCCCTTAAAAAAAAAATAATAGTTCATCACAGATAAATATACATTTACATAGTTACTGATTCCCTTTTATCCCATGTGACTTTAAATTTTTTTTATGGACCTACTCTACAATTCCAGAAGCCTGGAAGACTTGGGCTGGAAGACTCGTTCCTAGTCTGGTTTACCTACAAATCCCAGCATTTCAAATTAAGATGTTCTGTCAAGGGGAAGTCCCAGGTGCTTTCAGCACAAGCGTGAGCTCTGAAAATGAAGTTAAAGCTGTCAACACCGACCAAAAATGAAAGGGGTCATGGGACAGAGATGGAAATCCCAGGGCAAACAGCTTCAAACGAGGGAGGAAAGAGAACAAGGAGGGGGGGAAGAGACAACTTCTTTGGACAGTTGGCAGTGGGGACAAAATGCCAATTCTCAAATGTGCAGTTTACAATAAAGATGACAAATTGGGTGCAAGACAATCACCCATTCCTAGGCTGGGCAGGGGACAGGATAAACCAGCTCTGGAAGACTGACAAAGGCTAAGCATTCGTTGGGGCCAAGGAGCTGAAGGCCACCCACGCAGATCAAGTGGGAAAGCGCTAATGGGAAAGACATTTTGGGAGTTAAAAATACAACCGGTTCCTTAATCTGGGAACACAGAGCTGTAAAATAACAGCTGGACAGCGAGGCAGAACAAAGTCCTCTTCGGTGGTTAAGTGGAAGGTGGTTGAATGGAAAGACACCGTCGGCTTGGTCAGAAAAGGCCCTCATCCAGGATGGCTACGTGTGGAGACAGGCAGGGCCACATTCCTCAGCCATGGCAGCACAGCTCTGTCCCGCAGGCCAGGGCAGCAGTCTTCAAAGTAACAATGAAATATTAGATGTTTTAAAAGGATTTCCCACTATATTGATGTTGTTCCCGTAACACAAGCCAAGGAGTAGGAAGGCAGCACATCAAAACACGTTTGTGTGCACTTGGGAACAGGCGTCTCTTCTGCACCAGACAATGCTTTCTGCTGCCTGTAAAGGCAACATTTGGGCTGCCAGTCCACGGAAAAATCTTCCTATGGCACCTGCACCAAAAGCAGGATGCTGAGAAAGCAGCCTGCATTGCTGATGGTGTTTGAAGTAATTCACAAAACCCAGGGGCATGGCAGATCCTGTAGGGATGAGCACTCCCACTTTGCCCCAGTGTCCAGCCAAACCATTTCCACTGCTCCAAGGACAAAACCGGGGCCCACCATGCAGGATTGCTGTGGCTGTCCATCAGTCAGCAGGGCCCTGGGGGCCGAGGAGGTCACTGGTGTCCTGGGGGGCACTAGGAAGAGCAGTGCCAGCAGCTCAGGGAGTGATCCTGCCCCTCTGCCCAGCCCTGTGAGGCACATCTGGAGAGCTGGGTCCAGTCCTGGATCATCAGGACATGGAGCTCCCGGAGCGGGGCCAGCGGAGGCTGCGGAGATGATTTAGGGGCTGGAGCATCTCTGACAGGGAAAGGCTGAGGGAGCTGGGGCTGCTCAGCCTCGGGAGGAGCCCCAGCTGAGAGGGGCCCTCAGCCCTGGCTGTCCCTGGCTGCAGGGAGGCTCCGAGCAGGGCCCGGGCTCTGCTCCGGGGGCCAGCGATGGCACCAGAGGAACGGCAGGGACTGAGCCCAGGAGGTTCCACCTGGACAGGAGGCAGAACTTCTGCCCTGGGCAGTGACCGAGCCCTGAACAGACTGTCCAGAGAGGCTGTGGAGTCTCCTCTCTGGGGATATTCCACCCTCTGGACACAATCCTGTGCTGTGAGCTCTGGGATGGACCTGCTGGAGCAGGGATTGAACCAGATGAACCCTGTGGTCCCTTCCAGCCTGAGCCATCCCGGGGTTCTGTGATCCTGTGTGGGCAGGGGCTGACCCGGGGCAGAGCACAGACCGAACTGTGCTACAACTCAAGACTGCAGAGCGCTCGGGCTCTTCAGTTCAGAAGCACAACTCACACAGGGCAGGGGCGGTCGCTACGGCTCTTGCGAGAGGTTTAAACATTCATCTGTCAGCAGCACCTCTGCTTGAGAGGGAGCTCTGCAAACATTCAAACCACCACAGAAGAATCACAGGTCACAAGACCCAGGAGCTGAAAACACTCTTAACACTCCCCAAGCATCACATTTTGTAGCAGCTCTGCACCTCTGCACTCTCTGCCAGCTCAGTGTTCCCCAATACTGCAGCTTTTACATTTTTCTTTCAGCCCGTGGTGCACCACAAATGCGGAACAGGGACAGCTTCTGCAGTTTTCTGTCTTACAGTCTTAACAGCTCTTCCTAAATCCCCTGCAAAGCTTGGAAGAGGCACAAAGCAGAAAAAGACTGTCATCTTGCAGCGGAACAACTGACTGCTCTATGTCATAGTAGCTGTACTCATATTTTTCCATGGGATAAGCTGTTGGCATTGCAGAAGAAAAGGGTAGATTGCTGAGCTTACTTACGAATTTCCTTCAGACTAATGACATTCATACAAGAAGATCCCCTGTGTAAATCCCCTGCTGTTACATTAATTTGTAGACAAGCCTGTCAGCTCTTTCAATTAAAACTTTCGGTTTGTGATGGAAATCAGGCTTTCAAATTTACTTCCTTTTCTTGCAAATACTATTCTTTACTATTCCAAAGTTATCATTCCGGTATCCTCATTATCACAACATTATTACATATTACCCTTCAGGAACTTGCTTTAAACCATTCAGTGGCATCCAGATTTTTATCTGACATAATATGGGATGTATCAAGGGTGGCAACATTTACTGCTGCTGTTTAGCGAATCGGTGCATGACAGAGATCTGAGAATTGACATCTGTTTGACACATCACATTTCCTGTAGCTAGTATGCCTCTTATTACCTTCAGCTGCTACCTCTGCCTTGTATTTGCAAATCCAAGACTACTGCAAAATGAACTTTATTTATGCAATAAACAGGGCACCTGTGTGGCACCTGTTTTAAGCATTTACCACTAACAGTGAAGCACTGAGCTGCCTGAGCTAGAGAGAAAAACAAAAATATTACTTCAAATTGCAAGAGAAGGAGCCTTCAGAAGACTGCTTAATCAATGTAATCTGGCAGAGTGCTGCATCCTGGAACAGACCCTGCTCTTCAGTACTATAGAACAGAGACAATTTTTCAAAGCTATGGACATTGGCACTATAAACAATGTGTTACAGCATTTCCACCATGATCAAACACAAAAGAAAAGCCAGACTTACCTTACCTGGGTGAGGCTTTTTGGATCACACATGTGAGATGCAGAGGTTTGAGGAAGGAGAGGGATGTGGAAAAGCAGGACAGGTACTAACCAGAACAGGCACCAAGCAGTCAGCACTTGCAAAATGGCCACGGGAGCACTGGAGCAGCTCAGCTCTGCAAGACTTAAAGGGCCAGATTTCCACAAGCACACTGGGGCAAAAGCCTCTGGAAGAGCACAATTCCCCACTGGGAGAAGGCAGGCCCCGGTCCTGGAAATACTGAAGCATATCCTTAACTCTAAACATGTGAGAAGTTCAGTCTGTGCCGTCCTGCCCAAGCCTGCAGGACTCAATTTACTGCCGTGCACGAAGTTACCCAGGGAGGGGATGCTCCAGCAGAGTGCTTGTGACATCTCCATCACAAAAGGAATGAGGTGCCATCCCTGGTGAGCTACTCTGACCACTGAAGAGTGCTGATACATTCTAGAAGTCCAGAAGGGAAAGAAAAATAAAAATGTGCCCTTAAAATTCTCAAATTTTTGCAACAATACATTCACTCATATTTATTTTTTGTTTTTTCAGCATAATACCCATGATAGATCCCCATCTAATTGAAACAACACCAAAGTGTTTTGGACTGCTCAAAACAAGTGAAAATAACCTCAGTTATGGATTCACAGCTCCCCTCTCCTCTATAACTGAATCACAGTGTCAAATATTTTGCAGTGAGAGCAGAAACACCCCAATGACAGGGCACAGGAGTCTCTGAAGGCACAAGACACCAAAACAGAGGGTTTCAAAGCAGAGTTTCCCCTTGGCTCTGCTGCCCAAGATTGTCACAGCATGGCTGCACAGGACAGCTGGAGCCTCTGTGGTGTCCCAGACCTTTGTCCACCACAAAGTCCCCCAAAAAACACGTATGAAGTTCCTTTTCACTCATGGGAAGTGGTGGTATCATGACTTTGGGACAGCCAGGATGGGATTTCTGCAGTTATGGGGTATGAATAGGCAACACCTATGGGCTCAGGCGTGTGCTGAAGTAGCTCTTCTATATCATAGAATCACAGAATCATAGAATCATAGAATCACAGAATCATAGAGTGGTTTGTGTTGGAAGAGACCCTAAAGGTCATCTCATTCCAACCCTCCTGAAAAAAAAGAAGGCTGTGTGGTTGCTGATGGGATTTATTTGCTTATATTGAAAAATATAACTAGTTAAATGCTGAAAGAATTGAAACTCTAGGGTTTTTTTTTTCATATTTTCCCCTGTGATTAGAAGCTAATCTTAGCTGTTTTCCCAATGTCATCATTTACTCCTGACACTGAGTTTACTGTACACTCTGCTCATGTTTCCATAAATATGAAATCAACATTGGGGTCAATATTAGGGACATTTTATTTGGTAAAACTTCATTAAATACACATCACCAAATAAACCCCTGTATATGCAATAACTCTGGCTTGCACACAATCCATAAACCACTCATCTTTGATTGCCTCCAGACACAGGGGGCTCTGACCCTCTCAAACATCTCAGCAACCAGAGGAATTGCCCGGCAAGTTTCATTGGCTGCAGGATGTTTCAGGAAATGTGGTGGGTTTTTCTCCCACTAACTGAAATATCCTGAAAATGTTGTGAGACTCATTCTGCTCCTGCTTACAGGACTAATTTGTTTTGTGCCAGTCAGTGAGGGCGACACCAGACCCCAGTTCCCTTTTTTCAGTGGAAGTAGCTCCTGCTTCATGTTGTATGTGGGTTGTAGCTTTTTTACAGTGTGCCACTAGCATGACTGATTACATGCTACTGACATGCCATGAAAGCTTGCCAGATGTAATTTAAAATTGTATTCTTAATGAATATCTGGGCCTGAATCTGATTTTTTCTTGTACTAAGTTCATACTGGAGCAAGGAGCAGCAATGTTGGAGTGAGATTAGAAGGCATCCCTGGGCTGAATCCTACACCCAAGAACAACCATGAGGAAAATCAGGTGGAGTGATGGATGTTGAACATATGGCAGCTGGAACCTGAATTTTGCATTTAATATTACACATTTCAGTCATTACTAATGCGATAAGCATTCGTGGATTCTGCAATCCATCAATGGGGCTAAGTTTATAATCTCAAAACTTCTTAATAGTAGAAATACAAAGGCAATCACTTAAGGGAACTTCGTTATACACTGCCATTAAACAAATGTTCCTTGTAAGGCATTAGTACAGGTGGGAAGAATTTACCATACAGGGATAAGAAAATCAGACAGGAAAAGTTCCAATGATTGTTTTAAATATCTCTGGGTGAGGTAGCAGATAAACAGGGCTAAGGAACTTCAGAGAGTTTGAAACCTTTCACTTTCTGAGCCAGACTGCCCTTTCCACAGACATACTCCATAAAAAATTAGGTACCAGAAGATTTATTGGCTGGAAAGGGAAAAAGTTTTAAAATAGTTTTCTTCATTGTTTTAACATGAAGCAACTCATCGCGTGTGTGTGTCCCTCGACATGAGGGCAGATTAAGATTACTCCATGCTTTGACAGAACAAGTCACTTTATATCTTGCATGAAAGTTTGGTTTAATTGTGTGAAATCTGGATTTGTGCTCACTTGAATATGTGCAGACACAAGAATTTGGTATTTTTACTGTATTGGAGCTTAAAAATTCATATTTTTCTATATGGAATGCTGTCATGTGCCTCATCAGGTGCTGATCCCCCTACACAATAATGATGCCTGCTGTGCAACTCCCTGCAGCCAGGGATGTGTCCAGCAAAGCCCTGGACACAATGGAAGTGCTCTTTAGCACAAAATAGTCTGGTGGCTATTCTAGATGATGTGAAATTACCTCTTCACTGATTTGCAGGGGTAAAAATGGTTTCTGGAAAGGCTGTTGGCTGAAAAGCAGCATGATAAAGAAGGAGATAAAGTAGCTGGCAGCAGAAATCTGTAATATTTGCAAAAGGAAAAGTGAGGAAGCAAAAGAAGCAGCCCTGATGGAGGAAAAAAGAGGCTAAGGGAGATATTTCCTGTCTAGTGAGGACAATAGTCACTTGCTTGAGAAAGCAGAGAGGAGCAGACAACAGCAGGAGAAATATTTCAGGGGTTCTCATAGAATTGGAACACAGAGTTTTCTTTGGCAAGTGAATTTGCTGCAAGAGCCAAATGTCTTCAGAAACAGCTTGTCCTCTGGTAGCTGTCTTTAGCTTAAACTCCCTCAAAAAGCATTTGTAAAGCCCTGTGAAGCATGAAGCCATTCCAAGTGCAATCAGTTAGATAAGGCAGTGTCCATTCTGCCTTGGCCACTTGTTCTAACAAACTTGGTAATTCCAAACTCTGCACAGAAGAAAACCCAGGCTGCCTCCTGCACGGCAGGGCGTCATGGATTAACTGCTCACCCACAGGCCAAGTGGTTCAGCAAGAACTCTGCCAAGATGCAGAGACCAAAGGGAAAATCCTGCTCTTGGATCTGCAGGGCTGATCTCAGAGCCCCACAATCCCTTTTTCCAAGTGGAGAAGCAGCAGTTGCCCACGAGAAGTTTACCCACTCACTTCCTGCACCTGATGTTTGATTGGAGGGGGGACAAGAAAACATCAGTCTCTAGCATTTCAATCCACAAGAAAGAGTTTTCCTTCAAGGGCATACATCAAAGACCCCAGATAGCTGCATTTTAAATCCATTCCTTCCAGGGCAGTGATCTGATAGAACGGGAAAGTCTCTGGGGACACACACTGGCTCACGAGAGGAAATTAATGAATGGCACACAGCTTATACACTGCTGGATATGTCCTTGTTTGTCAGCTGCCAGCAACACAGGCAATTAGGAAAATTCAAGTCCAGTTGAAGTCTGGACACTGGTTGTGAATTTGGCACCAGCCTCCCTGCTGTCAGGTCTTAGCTGACAAATAGTGCCTGTTTTAGAGCGACTCAAACATTTTATCCCTCATATGTTTTAAATAAATCAGGAAAGACACGTGCAACAACAACAAGAGATACACACTAGAATATTTTCATTATTACCTAAATGGACTGGGATCAGAGTCATGTATTCTATTTAATTCAACACTAAGGTATGATTTCAAGAACATGAGTGGAAAAAAACAAGAGTCATTTGGACCAAGGTCCTAAAGCTCTACTTATAAGACATAGAGCCTTGCCACATATGTTTAGCTTCACACAATGCAAAACCAGTGTGTGGCAACACTGTTCACGGGTTTGAAATGATATCAGGAGAGCTGGTACAGTTAAACCCCTCATTTGCTGCTTAAAATTGAACTTCTGCAAAAGGGCTTCACATGTTGATCCACAAAAACCACAGGATCATTGTAGAATCACAGAATGGTTTGGGTTGGAAGGGACCTTAAAACTCATCCAGTTCCAGCCCCTGCCATGGGCAGAGACACCTTCCACTGTCCCAGGTTGCTCAGAGCCCCATCCAACCTGGCCTTGGACACTGCCTGGGATCCAGGGGCAGCCACAGCTGCTCTGGGCACCCTGTGCCAGGGCCTCACCACCCTCACAGGGAAGAATTTTTTCCTAATCTATAATCCAAACCCACTCTCTGTGAGTTTGAAGCCATCCCCACCTTGTCTTGTCACTCCAGACCCTTGTAAATAATGTCTCTCTGAAATTAAATATACAATTTTGGCAGTAATCCTACAGCCCCATAATGAGTGGAAGAAGTTTTTTCATGAAAGATGGCAAATAAATAACAATCTCCTTATTTTCACAAGTATTATAGCTTTCTCTGAAATGGAGTCATGTGAAATTAGTTCTACTTTTTATAAGTTAACATTTTGTGTCTGATTTATTTCTTCTCTTTTGTCTTAGTCTTGTTCATTTCTATGATAAGGATTTTTTTTTTTTCAAATATGAGACCAAAGGATTTGTGCTCTCATTAAAGATGGAAATCCATGGAAGCTTGACATTTATTGTAAGGGGGACTAAGAATTCACCTTTAATTTATTTAGTTATTTATCTATTTATTTAATATAAATTTAGATATGCCTGTCAAGACTTTCAATGAGCATTCTTCTTAATATCCTCTGTGTTCTGCCTTTTGGAAGTAGAAACAAATATTTTGGGCTGAAAAGCAAAAAAATGAGTGTGCACATCTTGGGTGACCAGGCCAGTTCCGGGCAAGTTGAAGTCAATGGAAAAACTCTCTCTGGCTTTGGTAAGGTAGAGGTGACACTGCAAGCCAAGGAACAGTACAAAGGATTGCCGTGACAGTTCCTGCCTTCAGAGATGATAAAGGCAGTTCTGCAGGGCTTTTGGCTTTCCTGCTTCATTTAAGAGTCTATATTTGGCAATGGAAAATAGCCCTATTTAGAGAATTTTGTAAACAATGTTCATTATAGGCAATGAATTTTTTCCATCGCCTATATATAGTTATCTGAAGCTCTGATATGTTCAGGTCAAGAGACAAGAAGTTATTTAATTTTACTTAGGTTTCATGCCACATTGAGCACTTTTAACTGACCGTGGAAAAGCTGTTGCAGTCCATGAACCATTTTAATGTCTGTGTCCCTACAATATTTTTGGGCACATCTGATTTACCAAGGTCACATCATCTACCAGTGTCAACAAACTTGAAAGAGCAGCCCCAGGCACACCCGGAGACAACCTTTGCAATTCCAAATCCCAAATGAGCCAGATATAGCCTCATGAGTTGTTGAGTCTCAGTTAGGAAAGGCATCACAGGAACAGCCAGACAAGATGTAAACTCTTGGAGTACACAATATTTCTCCTCTGTTCAGTAGTAGAACCTTAAACCTCAGAGACCAATCTAAAATCCAGGGTACAGGGCACACCACAAACATTAAACTTTGATTTGTTAAATGGAAAAGACTCAAGGTGGCCTCAAAATAATTAAACATTTCCACAGCATTATATTGATTTATGAAACTCATTTTTTAGGACATCACTGAGGCAAAAATCAGATGTATTCAGATAATAAAACTATTCATGGGGGTTTTGTTTCCATCCAGTAACTCATGAAGCACAACAAGGGTTCCTTAGTACTCTTCTGTTCTTTACTCTTCTCACCCCACAGAAAGGGCCATGTGCAATCGGCTCAGAGCAGTGAAGAGAGGATGCAGTAAAGGGAAAACAGTGCTCCTCTTCTTAATTCTGTATAAATATTCAGAAGAACAGTTATTTATTAAACAATTATTAATAATACAATGCTGTGAGCCACAGAGAGTCCCATTTTTCACAGCATCATAGAATGCACTGAACTGGAAGGGACCAACAAGGATCATTGAATTTCAACTCCTGGCCCTGCAGAGCTGAAATCCCCACACCCAACCCTGAAGGATACAGGTGGGGAATATCTGCTGAAGCAGAGAATATAATGATTTCTTTAAAGTCAAATGCCCCAGGTGCTAAACACACCATAGCAGCTTCCCAACAGCAAAATGTGTTTGAATTCCTTTTCTCATCCTTCACCTATCCTGCTTTTCAAGTCAAGTTTTTTGAGAGTTTCTGATGCTAAGTCTCTTTGGTGATCTGCACCTGAACCTGCTGAATATTTCCAGGATTACGGAATTGCATCATTTGGAGACTTCTGTTAAAAGTTAATTGTATTATTATTGAATTGTTTGCTAAGGTCAAAGACACTAAATTAGCCAGTAAAGTAACAGTTTCATCCACAGTGGCCTATGATGCTGATAACCTCCCCTCCTCACATGCCAAAGCCCAGCTGTGGCAAACACTTTCAAGGAGAAATTCAAGATGTTTTTGTTTCTTCCTAATTCTTCTCCGTATGTTGCTCCAGGCATTGCATGTGTAGGAGATGTCAGGATTTGCTATTTCCTCTCTTGCCTAACTCTGTGGTGGTTTTAAGGTTTACTTAAGGACATGCTGACCAGTTAGAAAAGATTGTTTGAGTTAAATTTTGTCAAGGTGCCCAGAGTCTTCCAGAGCAGTGGGTGCTGGGAGGGGGACAGAGAAAGGGACACATTATTTACACATGCACTCACAGCTCCTCTCTCTTGTGCCTCCCTTCAGTGTTTCATGTCTGAAATGGGCACACGCTTTCCTGGAATTAACTCAGATCTTTTGGATGTGAGCCTTTGGGGTGGGCAAATAACTTGGGCTGAAAACATCACTGAGCTCCGGGCCGTGTCTGAACATGGAGGATCCCACTATTGGTCGGGATGATCTCCAATTTATCCCAAATTCTCTGCATCTTGCAAGTGAAGGTTGTTCTTGGGAACTATCCATGGCTCCCATTTGTGAACTATTCAGCCTCCTGGACTTGTCTAGGGATCAGAAATGGTCTGTATTTATGCTGCAGCATCGAGCAATCAGAGCAGGCTCTTGTCTGAGGATGCACACAGATCCATCCACATTGAAACTCCTGACTAGCACAGTTTAAATGTAAGAATGGTCACCTCAGTGGGAATGGCAGAATCACAGGATCACAGAATTGTCCCTGGTGTCAGCTGGTGTGGCATAGAAAAAATAAAGGCCATCAAACTGCAAATTCTTGTAAAGGCTGGATATGGACCTCTGGCAATCTGGAAGATATAATAATGAATCTTCTCTAAATCCTGGCCATGCAGTGCATGGAGGCAAGGGGGACATGCCTGCCTCATTCTTCCCAGCAGGGAAGAAAAATTCTCTTTTTTCCCCCTAGAAATTTTAGTGGAAACACCCCAAATCGCTACTTCTAGCTCATGCCTTCAGTGGGTGAAAAGCTGCAATAACGAGAGCACCAAACAGGGAAGCAGGGGACTGGATTTCTGATAGGGCAGTTACAAGGTGGATGAACTTTTCCCAGTCAGGTTTTGCCTCCTATCTCGGTTCCCCACCCATGCAGTGGGAACAGGATGATGTACAGTTGAGAAGAGCTGTGCTAGATCTGGCCATGGCTACATGACTGCTGAGGACAGCCTGGCACAAGCATCAGCCAATCCTTTGGAAGACAGTTCTCCCCCTTCCCAAAAGAAGACATCAAGAGAGATGAGAAACTCCTGCTTCCCTTTATCAGGCAATTCAGTGACACTGACAGTCCTAAACACTGAGAAGAGCTTCAGCTCTGGACAGGTTTAAAAAAAAAAAAGAAAGAGATGAAAGCAGACACAGCCACATGGAAACACAAATGACATCCGTTCAGAATTAGCTCTGCCCCTTTTATCTTCCTAAGAAGCCATGCTGAACTCCAACCTTTGGATTCTCTCGAGGCAATAGCTTTTCATTAGGATTGAATGGCTGATCACATTATGACAGACAAATGATGGGCAGCAGGAGGGTTTACCAACGTGCCTTGCACTCCCACAGTCACTGAGGGGGAAGTCTAATGAGCAAATAACCTGCTGCAACTTTCTACATATTTCCTGTAATTGAGAACTCTTCTGTACTTCGTCTGGAATGCAGATGCCTGTCAGTCACGGGGTCATAAATAGGATTAGGGGCTGTTTCTGAAAAGGCAGACAACCAGCTTTAGATGCTCAGTTGAAAATACAGATGTTTTCTGGCTGCATGGCTGTTAGGCAGTGGGATCTCCACCTCTGTTTAAGCAGGCTTGGCTGATAGCTCTGCCCTGGAGGCCCAGGCTTGCAACTGGTGCAGATCCTATTAGGAGTGCAGATCCTTACTAATTTTTTGTCTTTGCAATCAGCTGCAAGATCCAGGCACTAAAAGAGAAATCTGATAAAATAATATAGCCTTCCGTGAACCTTAACCTCCTCCATCCCAATTATAGCTGCTGTGTGTCACAGAAACATCTGAAAAAATAAAACTTGCCAATATTTAGTTAGATTTTTTTAGTGGCACTGACCAATACATTCATTTCACCAAAACAGTGCAAAAAGAAAAGAAAGCGATTTATGAAAAAGAGGTGGGCATTTTGGTTTGAGGTTTTGTGTGCGTGTATTTGTTGTTTAGGGATTTTTTTGATGCAGTGTCTAATTACAAGCTGAATTGCTTGTGCAGAGACTGTGAAATTTGTATAACTTTTGCCAAATGACCACTTATGGAGACCAGTAGGCTCTGCCTCACAGCTTTGCTGGTTTTCTGCTTGTCCCTTCACTTCTACATCTATATTAGAAATTATTCCTCTTGTCAGTAGAAGCTGCTTCTCCGGTCATGAAATCTTATTTTAGGGATGTTACAAAAGAGCCTTAAGATCCCCATCAGGATCATGGCTGGTGAGCCAGTTCATAAGCATGCAGAAACAATCCTTGCCCTGAAAAGCACTTCCAGCCTCAGCAGCCAGGATACAAAAAGTTTAGGATGAGAGCTGCTGCAGTGAGGCAACTTCCTCAAGGTCACAGAGGAGATCAGACCAGGAGCAAAACCTTCACCTCCCACACCTCTCTGCTGGGCTTGATTTTTCTCTAGTATAAAGAAGTCAGTGTTGAAGTTTATTGGTTTCATGGAAGGCAAATTCCACTGGATCTCACCATAATGAAGGTAGGGAGAGGAGATAGATCCAGTTTAATCAATCTACTAAAGTTTGCAAAGCCTTTGCATGGAATGCAGCTGAGTATAAAACCACTCCGTTTCAGCAGCTTTTTCAGGATATGCAAACCAGATGGAAGCCTATGTATTTATTACATGGTTAAATGTGCTCTGGATGAGAAGGGAGCCATGGCCAGAATCATCCAAAGCAATGATGTGAGAGAGGTCATTGTCTCCCATTCATCTCTGTTAAGGTCACAAAAGCCTCCACAGAGATAAGGGGAAGTGGTCATCGCCCTGAAAGGCTGACACACTAATTACAGCCAGGACAAAGGGCCAGGGGACAAAGCAGGAGCCAGGGGAAGGGAATGACACGGGGTGATGAGGAGGAGGCCACAAGGTTACTCAGCAGAGTGGTGATGAACAAGGCTGCCCGTGTCTCCTGCCAGCCCTGGGCTGATCCTGCTGCAGACAAGGTTCTGCCTCTTTGGGGGTGTCATTGTGAAGTGACCATGCCCAAATGCACTCTTTTGTCATAGGACACAGAAAAAGGCTTCAGAGGAAGAATTTGTTCTGCTGAACAGTGCTCCTGTATTCTGAGATCACTGCCTGTCTCCCAGTCCCAGCCAATCCCTCTGTCTCACACACAGTTCCAGCCCTGCTGGTGGATTTTATTTCCGGACTGTTTATCACCCTCAGCACAAATTCATATATTTCAGGTAAAACATGCTTAACCCACACGTTGAGTTGGCAGCTGAGAGAGGACATGGGTACTACCGTAAAATAACCCTTGCTTCCCCTTGTTATATTTTATATTAGGAAACATAAAACCATTCAAATTTTGGCATCTGGGATATTTGGATGAGTTTTATTTTGAAACTAAAGAAGAGGCTTGTATGTTTGCAAGCTTTTCTCCTCACACTGGCCTTTTGCAATGTTTGATGTAGCATCATTCAAACTGTCATGAAGAATGGTTGTTTTGTCCTGTAGCAAAGCTAAAAATTCTACCCAGGATGCACCAGTCACAGCAAACCTCAATGTGGTGCTTCTCTGTCTTCCCCTAATATTTCATTTCCCTCAGCAACATCCTGAAACAATGAATTCCACTTGTCACACACACTCAGGCAGAAAAAAGGGAATCTTAAATTAGTACAGGACATGAAGTACTTCATCCAAAGGGACTTTACTCACCAGTAGGTGTTTCAACACACAATTAACAGAAATGAAGGTCTAAGAAATGTCCAGGAATTATTTTTATGTTGCCAGTAGCAGAATAGGATTGACACTAAAACAGCTCAGCTTTGAGGCTTCTCTCAAGAAGGGCAGAAGATCAGGACCAGTCCCACCTTCAGAAGTGCCAGTTCTCATTGCCAGGTTCTCAAATTTCCCCAAATCTCAACTTTTTTTCCCTTTCCTTTGCCCAGGTGGACTCTGACAGCCATGAAGTCACTGAGAGTCTGTTACTTTGGATCTGCCAAAGCCCAGCTTTATCCCCTTGGGTTAAGAAACCTGTGGAGAAAATAGATAAAGATGTTTTGCTGCCTAGGCTGTTACCTAAGGAAATTTTTGGGCAATCACTAAAATTCCTCCTTCTGTCTCTGCTGTGAAGCCAGATTTGCTGCAGGACAATCAGCCCCACAGAGAAACACCATTCACCATTCCCATATACCTCACAAACCCTGTAGTGTCAGGCCTCAAACCCCCAGTCTTCCAGGGCTTTTCTCTTTTTTGCTTTCTCCTACCTCCTTCATCTTCCTTTCCTTCTCTTCCTGTGGCAGAAGCAGCCATTCTGTAACTTCTCACCAGTAAGGCAGTAAAATTCAGCTTGGGGCAGCATTGCCAAGAAGCTCTCAGCTGACTCAAACTGAAAAATGCCATTTAAAGCTCTGTTGGGCGAAAAGGAGAGACCAACAACTCAGTTCTGTCACCTTATGTGCTTATCTCTGTCCATTTGTGCTTGCCAAGCACAGCTGAGCTCACTCCCAGCTGTTCTTACGGAAAGGTGCAAGTGTCCCACAGGACTTGAGACAAATCTGACAGTCCCAGGAGGATCTTTCCAACAGCCCAGAGCATCTCAGCACAGCAGAACTTGTTTGTGTGGGGGTGAAATGGTCCTCAGGTGACTCCGCTCACTTCTCATAACAGCAAAGTGTCAGTTTGTGCTTCCCATGCCAGTGTCTGATCCAAACCACTGAGCACAACAGGAGCCCTGCAGAAAAAATCCTTTAGAAGAGACTGTGTTCATTTGTGTCAGGAAAACAATGGAGATTTAGTGACTCAAACACCAACAGTGCCAAGGTAGAAAGAGTGGTGATTGTCACCAAAGTGGTGTCATGAAAGCCCATGGAACATCTGAGACAAAGGGGTAAGGAATAATTTATGTGTTGGAATAGGAACAGGGCCCAGGGGCAGTGCAGGAGTGTCTTCAGAGAGCAGGGTGTTCTCTGTCATACCAGGGCCAGGAGGAAAATGTGTCCATCCATAGACTCCTCGATGGGCAGTGATCACTTTGGGGACTGGATAATAATTTTGGAGGATAATTTTCCCCTCCAGAGGAAAAGGCCATCTAAAAATCATAGAGCAGCCCAAGCACGATGTGGCATTTTTCACATTACCGGGGGAAAAACAGGGAAGTCAGATCACAGACTGATCCTGACATGCTGTGGACTTCTTTCTACTCACTGGAGCTAGGGAAATTATATTATTGTTATATTAAAGAAGCACACTGCTTGTGCTGCAGTGCAAAATGTGGCTGACACTACAGGACTGCTTCCCTAACATAGTTTGGGCCTCTGCCTCAGCCTATTTCCCTCTACTGTTCCTAAATAAACCCAGAGCTGACATCATTCATTGTTCCCAATATCTGTGTGCTTCCACTCAGAGCTGGCTGGGATTCTTGTGCCCAGGACTGCATCATATTGTTGTACCTACAATTTTCTATAGGGAAAAACCCCCGTTTTCTTTTTCTGTAATCCTAAAAGCTTCTTGGCTTTAAATTAATGCCAGGACTTTGCTTCTGAGCACAACACACTCCTAGCTAAATAAAGATCACTGCTGTGAGACAACAAGTCAAAAATTGACCCAATAGTAGGAGTATCACTTGGGAAGCTCCACTTCCCTGACACTAGGATGTAAACACTGAAGACTTTTAAAACAAGTAGTTTTGGAAAAGGTTGAACAAGCTCATGAGAGGTAAAATGAGCTGATAAAAAGCATGATTGTTCCACAGAGATTAATTTTATAGAATGGTGTTAACTTCAAGGGCTCTGGAAAACCCGAAATCTAAGATCATTCTAACTGTCCACCTGGTTGAGTATTCTTTTGACCATTTAAAGAAGATAAAATAATAAAAAATAGCAGCAAAAAGTATTAAGTTATCCATCCTTTACATCTAAGATAGCACATTTTGCACAGCACTCACACCATTTTCCTTTCTGGAACTCCAGTGGATATGCAGTTAAGCTCTCTCAAGTGGATGAAAATTGGATGAAGTACTACAAGTGATGGGCACAAAAAGATATCTGGCACTGTTTCAAGCTGAGAAGCAGCCTGTAATTATCCACCAGAAAGGAACCAGTGTTCAAACAGGGCTTGCTAATTCTCTGATTAATTAAATGTAATACACATTAATATTATCTGTACACTTAGCATACAGTTAGATTTTGATCTTGCCTGCAGGATTTCCCACGTCTGTGCCACTGCCTTTTGTTTCCTTTTTCTGCCTGGCTGCACTGAGAGTTGGTGAATTTAGAGGTGAAGAGCAGCTCAAAAGACCCAGGCAGTTCTGCACCAGTCTGTGCTGGGCACCTGGCACCTGTTTCTCTCCTTAGCTTCAGCTTGGGTCACTTTACAGAGCCATAATCTGCCTGTATCTGGGGGAGGCTGCTGCTTGTGGGTGGCTGGGAGGACAAGGCTGTAACTCAGGAGGAGAAAATCTTGCAGTTGTTTGAAGGATGGAAGGCCAGGCCTTTATCCTGCTTCAAAGAGGATGGCTTTGAATGGAAACTCAACTTCTCATTTTAAATACTCCTTTGAACTGAGGAATGACAAGCATAGTCTGTTGTTAAAAATAACATCCTTTTATATTTATTTCTTTTTTAGTTCTGAAGAAATCTATTTCTGCCCAAAGTGTGGTATCCCTTTCACTTTCAAACATTGAAAATTATTTTATCAGAAACTCAGGTTAAGGAAAGAAAAGATTGAACTGATCTCGTTGAGATTGATTCCTGGATGAGCACCTCTACTGACTTATTTTACCTGCTTTGTTTCTGCTCCGAGCTGAAGGTAATGTTCTCATTGTCTCTCTTTTCACTGCTCTTTTGTACATGGTAAGGATGCACAAGAACTGGGGAATTTTTGGAGGAAACTAACCTGGAAGAGCCAGGATGGAGCTCTGAGCAATCTGAAATGTGGAAGATGTCCCTGCCCATGGCAGGGGTTTGGAACGAGATGATCTTCAAGGACCCTTCCAACCCAAACCATTTTATGATTCCATGAGGAATTTCTGACTGCAGAAGGAAAATGCTGAAGATGGTCTATTTAGANATGATAACAGCTTTCAAATGCTTCAAGCATGTTTGTGTTATTACAAAATTGGCAGCTTCTGTGGTATCTGAATGTTCTGAATGGCCACATGGTCAAAATCTTGAAACTCCAGTGCGTAATAAAATGTCATCCCCTTCATGAGCAGCTCTGCGTAAGCAGGGCCTATTTTTTTCTCATCGCTGTAATATATTTTAAGAAAATATGATGGTTAATTGAAAATAGATATTTTTTCCATATGGCCTGGAACAAAGTTTTGGATAAACAGAAGACTGAACCGTCTGGAAACAACAGATGGCAGTGTTTTAAAGATGAAGAGATGAAAGCTTGGAGAACCAGTGCTGAATGTCAGCAGTGACAGGATGGAGGCAGTGCACTTACATCTGGGGATTTAGCTCTACCATATTTCTGTGGGACAGACATGTGGTCCAAGGAGAGCCTTGTTTTAAAATGAAAAGGAGGAAAGTGAGCTACCTGTCATACCTCAGCAGCCAGACACAGGGGCTCCTTGCATTTAATTTCAATAGTATCAATTCTGGCCATAAATAATGTCCCCAGAGCAAGCGGCAGGTGAAGAAGGGTTTGCACCACCAGTGCAAAAGCTTAACCTGTTTCTCTTATCTATTGACTTAAAATCCTGGGAGAAACATTCAAAAGAGGATGGGCATGGGAAATGTAAAAGGAGCATTAAAAGGTTTGGAAGCATCTGGTAATTTTGGTGTGTAAAAAAATGAATCAAATAAATGAGCAAATAAATAACCTACCTCAATCTCTTTACAGGTACCACATTTTTCTCTGACTACTTACCATGGTATATAACATATCTGCCATGCATTTAGTCATGATTACAAGGCCTGTTACTTCAAAGCTGACAGAAATGTAGATTAATTTCTTATTAGAATGTAGATTCATCATTTGAGTAATACGACCCATGGCAAAGGGAGAGTTTGTCCCAATTTCTGTAGCAAGCTGTGCTAATATTGAAAGGAGATCCCAAGCCAGCACAAGGACAGGCTGGAATAACACTTCCTTCCCTCTCTGTAATGCTCAGCACCATTTCTGAATCAATATTTTGGGGAGGATATGCAACATTTTACAGAGAAACTTTTAAGGCAGAGAAGGAAACAAGCAATCTTTTGTATTTCTCTCTGATAATCTGTATTTAGTGTCGGAGATGGGAGAATTCCACGAGCTGTGCTGTCCCCCAGTGCCACCTCCAACAGCCCTGCCAGCCCACCTGCAAACATCCAGCTCTGCTGAACAGGTATCACTCTCCAAATCCTTTCCTCAAATGCACTGACATCAAGATTCCAGGAATAACACAAGGCAGATGTGCAAAGGGAAAGGAAAAAAATCCCTCTGTGCCTTTTTGCGCTCCCTTCATCTCAGTAAAGCAGGATAGCTCTGTTTCTGCCTCATCTGGGAAAGGCTGGACACGAGTTACCCTTTGAGCCTTGCTCTTCCTGGGCAGAGGCAGAAACAAAACTCTCATGTGCTATTAGTATTTCATTGCTATTTTATTGTTTGGGCTTCACCTCTAGGTTTTGGTTTGCTTTGTTTGTTTTTGTTTTTTTTTTTTAATGCTTGGCTTTTTTGATTGTTACAGTGGTTTTAAAATAATTTTTGTTCATGTGTTACTGATATAGGCTCCCAAAGCTCCTCCCAGCTTCACGTAGCTTTGAGTCTGGGAATCTCACAAATCAGGGATACACACAAGCACATTCTAAAAAAAGCATCCTTCCTGAACAGAGTTGGGAAATTCAGGTTTACTGTTACTAGAAAATTGTACTGTGGATAGAGGAAAATTTTGTATTTTAATAGAAATTTGTACACAATGCTGTACCAGAGCCAGTTCTGCATTTAATGCTCACCATGTGTCAAAATAGGCATTTAAATCTTACCTTTTGTGTGTTGTTTTATCTCATTTCTAGAGCTGGAGTTACTCTTCAAAGTTCCCTGGGTTTACACAGGAAGGGAGCAGGAGCAGATGGGGAGTGTGTCTCAGCAGTGACAGCACGGGACCTGGAATTTCTTACCAGATTTTGAAGGGCCTCATCAGATTTTAAAGGGTCTCCTCTCACCTCTGGTGATTTATGCCAGAGTCTGAGAGGGGAGAGCAGGCGGTCACTAAAAGGAGGGATCTGGTCTTCATATCCATAATGCTGTGCTGAGAACCCTGGAATGAAATCCAGCAGCTTTAGGCAGCCCTTGGCAGCAGCATTGGAAGGGCAGAGGATCCCCTGGGCTGCCGGGACGCTTTGACTGTGACTGATTGATTTTCCCAGGATCAGGTTAGAAATGTTAATTGTATCTCTGTTTAAAAGAAAGAGAAAAATCCCCCAGCAAGTGCAGCCTTCCTGCCAGAAGAACTGAAACATCTAAAATTTTTGCCAGGAATGAAAGAGATGTTTCCTCTTTCAAACAGGTGAAATCAGATGGGAGCCCCTTGAGTCAAAGGAGTCACACCGCCAACAAAGAAAATTAATTGTAAGATGAGGCAGGACCCAAATATCAGGATTTAGAGGGTAATGCTGCTCAAATGACACACAGGCTTTGCTTGAGCATCAACTAGATCTCCCTTTATCCACTAATTGTGTAATTCATTCAAAAGAACAACCAGATTGGTTTCATCTGTTGCATATTGTATGGGCCAAACCCCAGGAAAATATTTCCTTTGGCTCATCCCAAGAAAAACATTCACACACGCTGTTTATTTTGATATTTTCAAATACTACTTTTATCTTATGTTTTAGCTAGATATTCCTTTAAACTTGCTCTTCTGAATCCTTGTCCCTTTGGTATCTCTTAATTAGACCTGGTGACTAATTCAAAAGGAATTATTTATTTAACAAATCCCATCCTTTCTTACCACAAAGCATCTACAGGCAAAACACTTTCCCCCCCAAGTTGGCGTTAATTAAAAATTATTTTCAGATATTCAGAGCCCTTGTGCTTCTTTGAGATGCACCATCTCTGCAAGGATGTGCTGTGCAGGGCAGTGATGCCTGAGTGACTGAAATGGCAACTCTGTGACAGCTTGGAATGGAAAATGTTTATGTCCAGACCCAGATTCTCTGTAAATATAGGCTAATTAATAGTGCCAGCCATCTCTCTGCTCTTCATTCCCTCATTCTTTTTCTTCTATATGATTTTTTAAGGATATTGACCACACATTTTCAGAACAGCTTGGTCAGTTCCATTTCGGCAGAGGAACTCAGGAAATCACAGCGAGACGAAGCTGGGAAGTGAGGCCAAGCTGACCACTGCTGTCAGAAAACCTGCGTGGAAATTGCCTGGAAAATACCTGCCAGTGAGGGTGACCACACAGGGCTTGGAGATCGTCCCACGGGCTGAGCCTCAGCTTTGGGAGTTAGGGAAGAAGCAAGAAGAAAAATATCTGACTTCCCCTGAGCCTGGAAGTGTGAGCGGAGGAAGGAGCCGTGCTCACAGATGTTCCCTTTTCCCTTCAGCTGGGTGTCACAGATTTCCTGGGACGGTGACGGGACCCAGACCTCGCGGATGTTGCTGCTCGTCTGCCAGAGGCTGCTGTGATAAATAGGTCCGGTGAAAAAAAAAAAAAAAATCACTGATTTCAGCATGACCTCTTCTCATTTATTTCCACCAAAACAAGGGGGGCTTGTTTGGGTGGCGGTGTTTTCATTTTTTTTAGAAAACGTCACATTTTTTAGAAGATGTTAACTTCAGCGGAAAATAAATACTAATACTAATACTAATGCTAATAATAATATTTTTAAAAAGTAATTTCATTGCAAATGAAGAGCTTGGCCTTACTTTGACTCCCAAGGTGCTGCAGTGTCCCCCAGGAGCTGGGGCTCAGCTGGTTTGTGCCTGTGCAGGGCACGTGATCCCTGCCAGGACACACAAGCTGATAATAACCAAGATAACCTGCAGCACATTGCAGAGTCAGAGGAGAGAGGCAGTGAGAAATAAGAGGCTGGAGATCGTATGGGAGATGTAAAGCTTGTCTCTTTTAATACTTCTTCACAGCATTAGCTTTTGCTGAAGGATTAAGCTGCCCTAATCTCCACTAAAGCCAAGAGAATAACAAGCCAGTTATAATTAATCTATTTTCTTGGCTTTGGAGAAAATCTAGTTATTTTTCTTCAGCTACTAAGCCAATTCCAAGGAAAAACTCCTGTCAGTGTCAGTTATGTGAAGAGTGTTTCTGACTGAACCTGAAGCCACACAGTAGCTTTCAAAGTGCTTTCTCCCGTGATGGTTTGAATTTTTTTCTGTGAGTGTTTGTGCAGTTCATGTCCTGCCCCATGAACATGCTGGATGTGGTGATCTTAAAGGTCTTTTCTGCCCTAAATGACTCCATGGCTCAATACCCACCTCAATCAGATTGAGTACCCTGGGTGTGTGGCATTGCTTTCCTTCTGCTTTCTTGCTCCATCTACTGGAACCAGTTCTACATGTCATTGGAATGAACAAAATATGGTAGGGGGGTATATTTATTTATTTTTGTTAGGGAAAAGAGAAAAAAAGAAACTTCTTAATCCAGTCTTTACAGTTGATTTATTTTAGTTTTATAGCTAAGTCCACATTTTGTAAACTAAATCTTCCCCTTTTTCAGGCTCTTAATCAGTCCTGGCAGTGAGAATACTATTCTAGATCTAAATGACCTCATAGGTTCGTGTCCTTACTGACCTTCTGCATTTCCAAACTCTCATGAAAATATGTTGTTGTTTCTCAAAAGACTAGATGTAGCAAAACAACAACAAGGAGTCAAAACCCTCTCCCAGCATCAACAGAGGATGTTTTGTTGAATTTAGTTGAGATTTTAATTATACAAATCATACATAGCTGTCTTTTAAAAAATAACAATTTTTTTTTTTTAAATAGCTTTGTAAGAGATGGAAAAAAAACCTAAAAAATTAGATGTCAGAGGAAAGCTTAAACCACACCTGTAAGATTCAATATAAGATTATTGTCATATTTGTTTGTCCCTTCTTTAAAGAAGTGGCTGCTGGGAAAGCTTTGGGAAAATAATCTTCTTAAGAATCGGCTCATTAGGAGAGAGCTCTTTGTTTAAGTGCCGGGTAGAAAATGTTATAAGTTCTGTGTATTTGTGCAGCTAAAAACTCCATGACTTTTTTCTTGAATTTCTGCTGCCTTTCATGCTTAAAGTGCATCAGAGAAGTCAGGAATCACTCAAGAAATGGAGTGTACCTTGTGGGGCAGATTGAGGCAGGGCTGGGATTTCTTCCTGTGATTTCCCTTTGCACAGAGGACCGTTTGCTCCAGCAAAGAATGAAGCTGTGGACTGGAATATGACACTGGGAGGCTCTGAAATACCAGCAAAAATTGTGCAGAGACCCTCATCATCCCCACAGCTTCATGGATCTGCTCTCCTGTTTCCCAGTTTCCACCTTCCTAACCAGCTTCCTTCTAGATTTAAAGGCACGACTTCCCCAAAAATGCATGGTTCGGTCGGAGAGCTGCAGTAGCCTTTCCAATGTGGTGGATCCCATTATTTCCCTGTTAATTGCATCCCTGAACTTACTGAAATCAGACACTACAGCATTGGATAACAGGGAGCCTTTTACAAGGATTTATATATGTGACAGAAACTGCACAGATTATACAGATGGTGGATCACTATCCCTTATATTTTAAATCTTAAATTCAAGGCTCATAGCTTTCAAAAGTGACTTGTAGTTGTGTCTGCCTGAAGCCTTACCCCCATGGAAGCACAGGGTGATAATTGTTCTGAAAATCAAGTTCATTAAAGCCAGCCCTAACCCCAGGATGAATGAAGACAAAACCACCAGTCGGTTTTGAAGGGTGATCCCATCTCTGGAAAACGCAGGGTCAAATCCTGAACTGCTGGCTGGGCACATTTTCCACAGTAGGACTCACTGCAATGGAAGTTTGCTGGGGATGCACATTTCTCCACTGCTGTCACAATTTCTCTCTGTAACTGGTTGAAATCTTCACACAGAATTGCATAGAGAAAGAAAAAAAAAAGGCTTGGCTCAAGGGGATAGTGGAGCCAAAAGAAAGACTTCCACTGATTCCAGTGAGGTTTGAAATCTGGGGATGTTGCCCCAGGTGGCCACATTAGAGACATATATAATCCTTTGATAGTAATCATTTTGCTCATTAAAGATGTATCTGTGGAACCAGGAGTGGCTTGGAAACACTGTGAGTAGAAGGGCTGTTGTTAGTGAGGGTCCTAAGAATCAGGAAAACTAAAGCTGCAGGATGGTGTCAACGAGCAACTGAAAATACACATAAATAAAAATATTTCATTAGATCATTATGCACAAATAAAGAGCATTATCAGTCTGTCTCGGGAGTTGTGAATTCTGGTTGATTTTAACAATTCCATTGGGGTGGGAAAGAGGCAGTAAGGCACCCTGTGAATTAATGCAGCAATTAATAATTTAATAACCAATTAATAATTGAGTACATTTGCAGATGATGGGTAAAGGATGGGAACTGCAGGGAATATTCAGAGTTTTTGTAGTACTGAGGGATTTAGGAGAGATTAAAACACATTTAGAAAACAACTGGTGCAGACCTTTCCTTGGAAAAGATGCACGTAGTGCATATGGACAGTACTCATTTTTTGGTTAAAAATATTCTTCAACTTCTGTTGTCCGTGGGCCTTTCAGATGAGCCATGGACTGATGGCCCTTGCAAGGTAATAACTGGGGGTTCAGGTATAAATCCTCCTCCAGTTCTACTGTTGGAAAAGCTTGTGTTACTGGACACACCAGACATCCAGTACAAGGTGTGCAGGAATTTACCTACAAAGAACAGCTCACAAACAAAACTGGTTTATATTTTCTTTTCAAAAGCAAAATAATTAGAGCAGACGGGGAACAGAGAGACCATCTGCGGTTAATTAAAGGGTGAGACTGCAGAGCAGCAACAGATGTTATATTGCTGTAGTCAGAGGAGTTTATTGCTAACAGTGGTGAATATTGTGCATGGTGAACTGGCTATTTCCAAGCAATGATTTAACGGGCACAGTTACACAGAGGTTACCCTTTTCTTCCTGGAAAAGGGAAAAGTTTGAGTGTCATGGAAGTTGGAGCTGCAGAACAGGTCTAGATAGCAAAGTTTTCCATGTCCTGAGGACGGAGAAGCCAGTGATACCCATCACAAAAAAAGGTATCTAGTGCTGATGATTAAAAAAGTGGGTAGGTCTGCATGAAGAAGACATGATAGAAAAGGCCAACATTCCCACAGCTGCACTCAGTTCCTGAAAGCCCCCTTTAAAACTAGAGATGGGATCAGTGAGAGGGTTCATGTGGCTGCGTGGATCAGACAGATCCTCTAACCCAGAACATCTGAGAATAGAATGACTCTGGAGCAGGGACCTCCTTCCATCTGGGTCCATTTCTTCTCCTGAATAACTCCTGAAAGCTGTTTGAAACTACCCTGCACCAAGAGCCCAAGGGAGAAGTTGTGGTAAATGGAGCAGCAAACTCCATGAGCGGCCATGAGTTTCTGCTGGACAGAAGATGAGCACACCTGACCTGACAAGCTCACATCCAGTTGTGGCTGGTAATGCTTTACAAAAACATTGCTCCCATTACTCCCTTTTGTTGCTTCCTATTCCCCCTGTTCTGATTAGATGTGCCATTACAAATGTTCCTATCGATGAGGCTCCATGAATCCTAGAGTGTGGATTTGGAGGTTTGGGATTTGGTGTAGTAGCCAGTGTGGTGTTAGCTACTCACACACATGGACATGCTGCTTTTCGTTTGGTTGCCTGCTTGTCTTACTGGGGATTTCCACTTTATATTTGGAGTGGTCCAAAATGGCCATGGAATTCTGCACTACATTTCTATGCAATTCCTTCTCTACTTACTTTTTTCCCTCTCCTCTGTGGAGATTTTAGCTGGTTTCCATTGCTGAAGCAAGGAGTGACAATAGCTCCCAGGTTTTATTACCTTTATGCCTCTACTTGCATCCCTATTCCCTTGGTCCCTATGGAGAGCTTTCCATGCACGTCTCTTGGAACAGCTATTCTCCGCTTCTGAGACACAACTTATGGCAAGGGGGAGCTCTGTGGGTAGACTTACAATTGTCCTGCTGATAAAAAGGGGACTGATAAAGTCTGGCTTTGTCCAAAAGAGATAAGCTGGAAACTGAGAATGACTGAATACCTGATCAGTGATCTACAATTTCAGCAGCTGACGGGAAGCGGTGTCGGGAGAATCCAGAGGCTGCCATAGAAATACAACAAAGGGTGCAATCCTCAGGGACTGCACCTGAGTCAGGCACCGAATGTGCAGGAATTCTCAGTGAATGAAACTCTCAAGTTTAAGGGAAAAACAGAAAGCGTATCAGAGATAAAGATAATTGAGCTGTCTGTCTTGTTTGTGATATCAGGGGAGATCCCATCTGGACATCAGCCGGGATTGCTGCCGTGCCTCTTTCCCAGCCTTGTTTGGGTGAAATATAAAAACCTCAGGAGGACTTGCAGAGCATCAGTGTACATCTGCTGGCTTCTCTAGTTCCTTGTGCTAGGAAATCTAGAAAAACATTATCATTTTTGGACCACAGCAAGCATTTCAGTTGCTTGTTATGGAAATCCTGTGTAACAACAGCCTAATGCCCTCACCTTTGGGATAACATTTGGGATAACATTTTTCTGAGTGCTTTTGAGTGACTCAGCTTTTAAAAAGGTATTTCCTGGGTGGAGGCAGGGCGTACAGAATGTACAAAATGGTTCTATTTTAAGAAAACCCTTAACTCTGAATATCCTTCATCAAACAAGCCACTGGCAAAGAGGGTGCCATGCAACCTGCACGCAATCCCTTTCTAAATCCGTTCCTGCATGCCCTCCCACATTCCTGGAAAAAGGAGAGAGAGCATTATGACAAGCAAGTTTGATATTTCTGCTGTTTAGAAACGTATCTTCTCTCCATCAGAAGCTTTTTGGAGTGAGAAAATTGAGTGAATTTCAATAAACTAGCAAAAAGCAAGCACCGACTGTTCCAAAGCCCCAAAATTTCAAATCCCCAGATCCACCATCAGAGCATCCTCATGGTGTAAAGGAGGGAATAGATGTTACTAACATTGACTGTCTTAACACATTAGACCATCGAATCCCCAGCAGGTCTTGTTGGCCTTTTGAAATAAAAGACAATTTGTTTTCTAGGAAATACAGTCCCTTCATTTAAATGTTGATCTTAAAGGGGGGAAATCAAAGGTTACATCTCAGCCCTGTTGCAGATTTCCAGAAGGGAGCCAAATTCTTAAAAAGAAACAAACAAAAAAATCATTCAATCACCTAACAAAATTAAAACTAAAGAGGTTTTCACAGGGAAAAAGAGGAAAACATTTGGAGAGGACTGAGATTTTTTCCCACAAAGTTATACATTTGCAATTTTATTCAAGATGATATTATCTTTTCAAATTTGATTACTATAACAAAGGGATAAATAACCCAACAGTAAATTTCAAAAATGAAATTCCAAAATTACTCTTTTTTAAATTTCAGCCCACCTTGAAACAGTTCTCCCATTTTGATTCACCCTAGTTTGGGCTCTGAATGAAAAAAAGAAATTATTTTCATATCTCCATTATATTACCAAAAGTTGTCATAGAGAAAAATCTTTTCATGTAAGATTCTATTGAAATCTTAGGCTTCATAAATATATAAATTATGATGATTATGTTAAAGAGCAATCCTGAATAGAATGCCTAAAGCTGAAGTCCTGAATAGAATGCCTGAAGCTGAAGTACTTCTTTTGGTTTGTATTTTTGTGCCTTTGAAAATATTGTTGTGAAGACAAAATGAGAAGAAAGCCTTTTATACAGACTCTGAATTTCAAGCTGAGTTAGAGACAGAATCTATGGGAAAAGAATCAGATTTTTAAAGAAAGTTTAATTTTCATTCACGACAGAATAAAATTATTCATTAAATGCTTGTCGGTGAAAGCTTGGTTAGTGAATATGTTTATCTTCCAATGAAATGCAGTTCTGCAAAATATTTTACAGTAAATCAAAACAGCAGCAATTTTTGTTACGTTATGTGCAGCGTACATGAAGATGCCACATGATTTACACGGCTTGAATCCATTCTCACTCCTCAGCCTCACACTGGTGTTTCAGTGGTGTGATTCCTCTCGACACTGGCAGAATTCCAAGTCTAAGTGAGATGACAATCCAGCATGCAGGGTTTTGGTTTTAGTTTTTCGTTCAGGACAATGAATGCCAAGGAGCTTCCCTGGGTCTGGCAGCTTCAGCCATTCTGATGCACAGGTTGAGGCCTCCCTGCACACCAGCACATGCATTCCAGCTCCTGCTAAGCAAAGCACAACATATCCATAGATCCAAGTGCCCAGTGATTCAAATTCCTTCTGTTCCCACATCTCACAGAGCCCTGTGTGCCCTGCAGAGGTGGCACCATGTGGCAGTGGAGGTTAGGAAGGCACCGTGACTCCTGGAGACTCCACGTTTGCAAACCCTCCGCTGGCAGCTACATGCAACGAGACCATGAGCTGTGTGCACCTCTCCATGGTCAGTCCTTCTCCAGAGTCACTCTGCCCTGCTCAAGGACAGAGACTAAAACAGGAGTGTCCCTGTGCCCCACAGGGCATCTGCAGGAGGAGGGATGGTTGCAGTCCTACTGCATGAGCCAGAATTCCTGCCAGGAGAATTCCTGCGTGCCTACCCAACTCGCCTACATCATCACCACGAGAACCAGCTACAGCCACAGCATAGCCCTTCCTCACACTGACAGAGTCTGGAAATGCTGCAGCCCAGAGAGCATTTAAATTGAGACCCTCGCACCTGGAGTTTTTAAGGAAGCAAAACAGCATCCTCTTGCTCCCTGTCCCTGTCTCCCCTTCCTCCAGGTTCGGAATCACATCACACAGTAAGCAGAGGTGAGCACAAGCTGTTCCTTTCCCTCAGGAGTCACACCACAGTGTGCTGGGAGCTGAAGGAGGTGAAGCTGCCCTTGGGGCTGCGGTGACACTGGGAGAAGCTGGCAGCCCTGGTCCTTTTGCTTTTGCTCTCACTTCTGCGTTTCCGCTTGTCGCGTGCGATAAAGCTTTCAATCAGCTTCAGCTTTTCATGCTCTTCCTTCAGGAAGAAGTCAACAAGCACAGTCTTCTCCTTTTTGATCTGTTCACTGATGTCCTTGGGGATGTCAGGGATCATCCAGTCAACCAGAACACTGAGGAACATCACCAAGTTCTGCAAACACAGCAACAGACGTGAAGCAAGCATGGAAAATCCAAAATACTCACACTGGAGCAAAACCAAACCTTTGTTACAGCTATGAGACAGATGTCAAACACATTTTGCTGGTGGTGTGTAGTAGTAAGCAGTTGAGTAAGGCTTTATTTCAGGAAAGAGCTCAGGTTTGTGCACAGCTACCCCTCAGAGTAAAGGGTGAATTAAACATGTGCTTCAGCTAGGTTTGAAATGGGAAAGCACTTGGAATCATCAAATAATTCATGGCCTTAGTAGCTAAACCAGCATTATTCCTTACAGGCATCCAAAAGTGCCCAGTTCTCAACATCCAATTCCTTGATACTGATTTCAGAATCCATTAACACAAGGATATCCTCCAACACAATCAAAAATCCTACAACACAAGACAAAGACACCCATGTGTTTCCAATGTGACCTGAGCACACAGCAGACAACTTTCATGGCCATTCTGTCCTCAAATCCTCCTGCCTGTTGACAAGCAGGGTTGTTTTCACACTATCACAACATGCAACCCCAACCTGACCTCAGGCGTCAAGGTGATTACAGGTGATGCTCAGAACATCAAGCAGGAAGCCGACTGGGCAAAAAGCTTTCCTTGCTATGAGATCTATAGATAAGTGATGCTCTGGAGGCTTGTATTATCATGATAATGCTTTGGAAAGTGCTGTGCTGTGTAATGCCTTGAAACGTGTGAGAACAGTTTGCTGACAGGGCTGCTAGCATGAACTCTCTGTCCCCATCTGAGACAATGGATCTAATTAACCAGGGAATGTTCTCTGGCAGAGCAGGCAGAGGGTTTGAAGCCCAGCAGAACCAGTTGCTTTCAACTGCCTTGCAGCCAGTGGTGGAAAATTACTGAAGGCACGGCAAAGAAGCAGAAGAGGGCAACACGAACCAGGCAAGGTTCACAGAAACACTTGGGAACACTTTGCAGGTGAGGACAAAGGAAAAGTAGACTTCAAAAAGATGGATGGGCCCAATTTGGCTGTGGAAGGATCCCAGATCATGGAGGAGAGCAGAAGGAAGCCATTTGTGAGGCCAGCCATGATAGTAAATCCCTTGCTAAGGAAATCTCCACACTGGAGACAATTTACTGCTCTCACTTCAAGAAAGTAGAAAAAACCTTGGAAGATTTACTACTTCTGTTTATTTCTTGCTTTGGGTAAAGAAGAGCAGTTAACAAGCCTAACAGCATTTATGTGCTTTTTACAAGTGGTGCTTCTGAGAGTATAAAAGCTGACAGAGTCTCCTTAAACATTCAAGAGCCTGGGGTATTTTGGGGATCACTGCTAAGGGCTAAGGGAAGCTGTGGGTCTTCCCTTCCAAGTCTATTGGACACGGGCAGCTTTGGAACATGCTCCATTTATGATGATATTTCTGTGACTGAAAGTGAAGCAACTCAGGAGACTTACCTGAAACAGAATCACAAAAGCCAAGCGAGCAGATAAGACCGCCCAGTGCTGCTTAGAAAACTCGTACTGGTGTGGGGACCAGGGTGGTTCTCTGTAGTCTTTGAACCTGGAGATGGAGACAGCTCAGTTAGCACAGTTCCAGCAATTTCCTCCAGCACTAATTGTTCTGATTAATGTGATTTTCCGATCACAAAACCTAAAGAATCAAATCCTCCAGATGTTCCTACTTCAACACTTATTATGAAATACAACTCCAGAATTAGAGCTGGACTACCTCCACTGAATTTAATAAGCTTAGTCTGGTTTTCACAGTTGTAACCAAAATCAGAACATTGTTTTAATGTTGGAAATGTCCAGATTTTAGAGGACTGACAAATGTCCCCTTTATTTTCCTAATGTTGATTTTACCTCAAAGTATAGGGAATAAAGCGCTGAAATAAAAGCAGAGAGATGGGCCAATGCATTTTCTGACTGAAGAAGATAAAACCTGCATTCATCTCACCTAAACCTTGATTAATTTAAGGAATAATTCAGTCCACATAAAATGTGACTCATGCTTTGGTGATTCCTGTCTTTGCATTAACGAAAGGGGGAGCCATGGGAAAGGCACTTCCTAAATTAACTGTCTCGCCTTGGACAGGATAAAACAGAGCCTTAGTGGTTTGGTGTAAAGACTGTTGCTTTTAGTATTATCATCAATCATTTGGAAGTAAACAACAGGCTAATAAAAATCACAGATGCTCCTAAATTGGGAAGTTTTGCAAACAGCAGGAAACGCAGAAAGCAATAAGAAAGGGAGACAGGAAACGCAATGAGAATAATATGGGGAAATGGAAAATAATTTAAAATAAAGCACTTGAAGGATCTTTGAAGGGATAGTGTTTGAAAGTGGAAATAGCCTGGAGCTTGTGGTGGCCGGCAAGTTAGCACAAGTTTGAAATATGGCAGCAGGACAGTATGACTTGTGAGTGTATCAACAAAAGTCATGATGGTGCTGGGGGGGAATTAGCCTTTCTCTGAACAGCTCAGGTAAATCCACACCTGGAACACTGTATTCAGCCACTCATCTGTGCAGATTCCAGAGGGGGGAAAACGAGCAAGAAAGAAAAAAAAACAAAACAAAACAAACAGAAACCAAAGAAAAAGATTGCGACAAATTAAAGGCAGCTCAGCAGAACAGTACACGGGCTGAGGAGACTGACTCACCGGGAAGATTAAAGAGCAGCACATGAATTGCTCCACTTTGGTAAGTAACAGCCACAGTTGGACACGATAACCATGCGCAAATTGTGCCCTCAGGACTGAAAGGGATAATTTAGTGCTGTTCCCAGTGTTTGACTAGGAGTAATGGGATGAAATTAAGAAAGGGAAAATCTGTTTTGAATACCACAAAACCCATCCTGACAGTAAGATTCATGAGACTGTGGAAAAGCCTCCATTGGGGGATAATGGAGAAGGTTCATCTATAAAACCTGTCAGCTTCAGTTTGCAGGTGCGCTTGCCAAAATTACCTTCAGGTTCTACCCACATGGTTTTGCATGCTAAATCACACATTTGCAGTCCATGCATCCCTTCCATCTTGCTGCTCCCCACCCGCAAGAAACTGAGTCTGAAAAGTCGGATGTGATTCTGTGCTGCAGCTTCTGGAGACAGAGCGCACAAGGTACAGCCCAGGAGGAGGAGAAAACAACTTTAAATTGGGGGCTCTGTTAATTTAGGGAAGCACTCCCTGGGCTCTGTTAGGCCCTGGATTATTTGCTTTGTTCAGTGGGGTGTGCACAGGTCTTGTCTTACACAGAAAGTCCTTTCTGGACATCATGGACTCCCACATGTTGTTCAAATCTGGAGAAGTGCTGCATCAAGGGCCAAAGACAGTTCCCTTGAATTTAATCTGCTTGAACATCAAAGCCAGGGAAAACCACTGAGCTTGTGTGGACTTTGCCAACCACCTGTAAATCAATCCCAGACTTGAAGCACAGCCCAGGTTCACCTGGAAGGGTCACCAACTGTGGTGGGTTTCCCATTTAAAGTATTCTGAGCTTCACAAACTGTGTAAGTGCTGCAGGACATCAGACCCCTTGGAAATTTCACCTGGCTCAGCTGGGAACACTTGTGATGTCTGAACCTATGCTCAACAGAACATGAGCAAATTATTTATGGTGAAGGAAAATGTTTCCAGAGCTACACATGAGGTAGCTGGGCCTCCTCTGCACCTCCCTTTTTAATTATTGTCTGGCACATGGGACTCCAAAGGGCATTTTCTAACCCCTGTATCCTACAGGTAGTTTCTTTTTCACAAAGACCATCATTTTAGCTCAAGGCGCATTTGGACAATGCCTTCAGGCATTGAGAATCAGGTGTGATTTTTGGGATGTTCTGTGCAGGGCCAGGATTTGATGATCCTTGTAGGTCCCTTCCAACTCAGCATACCCTACGACTCTATAATTCCCTCACCTCTTCAATTCTTGACTCTTAAAGTATTTGATTCAGCAGGGATGGTAGGAACAGCAACCAACCAGTGCTGCAAAGATTATTGTGTTTCCAAAATAGCAAGCAACTGTAATTCCACTGAAAAGGGACAAGAAGACAAAGTAGTCAGCATGGTCGAGGAATAAAATGCAGAAAAATTCTGAGGGAGAATAGGGAAAAAAAAAAAAGAAAAATAGAAAAGGGGGAAGGGAGAATGGGTGGAGAGAACCCCAAAATGCTTAGACAAATGTGAACTGAAGCCAGAGCAAAGAGAAAGATGCTATTGTATTTCAGAAGTGTATTGTGTGGGGGAAAAGAGAGACTGGTTAAAAAAAAAACAAAACAGCAAACTGTATGTAGGTGGAACTGCAAATCAGTCCAAATAAGCTAATCTGTTTAATTTCCTTCTTCAGCTGGTTTTTGAGAAGAAATTGGAGAAAACATCCAGAATTACAAGGAAGTAGTGCTTCAGCAATGCAGGAGTATACAGAAATTAGTCGGGGAAAAATGTTAGAATCCACCACTGATCATTAGGAGTAGATGAGATAAATCCCAGGACATTAAGAAAACTAAACCAAAGACTCTTTATAAATTTGCTGAATGTTGGAGCAGACCCATGTTAAATGAAAAGTTCCTTTAATGACTCCATATCTGCTGCTTCCTTCTTTTCAGTGTGACCAGCATGTTTTTTACATACTCAATTATTGTACAAGACTACAAGGACTAAAAGGGCTAAGGCAACAAAAATATCCCATATCTTAGCAAGATTTGCTTTTAATTTGGCTTCAGCTACCCAAATGCCATTTTTCCCTGGGAAAAAAAAAAAAAAAATACAGCTAATAATGTGCATCAGAACAGTGTTACAGCAACGTTTATTTGGAAGCAGTGCCAAAGAGTTCACAGCACTGGAGAAAATGCTGCTCCAAATATTTGAAGAATGTATTCTGTATGTTTGGTGGCAGAGTTTTTTCTGGCTTGGTAAGGTTATTTTAAAGATACCTTAATCTCTGGCAATGCCCATAAGGAGCAAAATGCAGCCTCATTGCAACCACATTTATCTCCAGAGGTTACAGAAATCTAAGAATAAGAGAGGTCAGCTTGTTCCCAACATATTTGTCAGAAACAGAAATACAGATTTTATTTCCAGCTTGAGGGGCAGTGTTTGGTTGCCTGTCTGTTGGGACACAAGTTAGAGACCCCATACTATATCTTAGTGATAGTTCTGTCCAAAGCTGAGCTTTTGATAAGATTCAAATGAGGCAGATGATAATGAGAAACTGCTTGTGGATGCTGACACCTTTTCCTAACTGTTTCCTGAAAACAACAGAAATTCTCCCGTAGTTCTTTCTCACTCAGACTAATACATGGTCAAATGTTAATTGTTCTCTTCTTCTCTGTCTCATGGATCGTATCAGGCAGGGACCACTTTTATCACTAGTGTAGATTATTCCCTTCTCCTCATATTTGGGTTCTGTTGAGTATTTGGCTGTATATGGCCATGCTAATGTGAGGAGTGCCTTTCATCCCTGTTAATGCACACATTTCCAAACACAACAGCACCCAGACACCAGCAGCCAGTGGCTGACACAAGGTAAAAAGCAGCATAATGAAAGTAGCAAAATCACAGTGAAGTGGATCAAGATGCAGGTTGAAGGAAAACGCAGGCTAATTTAGGGATACAAATTAAAAAGTGCTAGGAACTGAGGGTGGAAAAGCATTTCACAGACTTAAAAATCTGTCCGAAATTCTGGAGATGCTACGTACTCTCACAGGGAATATTTCACTAACAAACTCCTGGCAACAGAAATGGGGAATAGCAGAGCTCCCAGGGAACAACATGCTTATAAATTGCTCCAAAGTTAGGAGTGTACTCCTCTATCCTGTGCTGCAGTCAAGGTGAGCAGGTAGGTACCCCCAAAGGCAATCCCAAGAGCAGTGCCAGAGTCAGAGGGCCCGAGTTCTCTCCCTGTGTTCCCTGCTTCCAGTTTCCAGAAGTTACCCTGTTTCCTGAAGAAACTGGGATGTGTCATTTTTGTGGGTTATAGCTGGGTGAGATATATACCCTGTTTAAAAATCAGTGTGAAGTTTTGCACGTCAAAGCAAGGGAGGTAAAGCCACTATAAATTAAGGTTTTCCTTAAAGAAATGGAAAAGGAGCTTTTATAATGATTTGGTGCCATTGCAGAGACCGAGCACGGGATGATTTCAAGGGAGTCAAAAAGGAAGGTGAGACAGGCTGTCGAATATAACATTAAAGAAACTCAGTTTTGAACAGCCTGGGGGTTGTAATGCCTTAAACCAGCTCTTTGAATTTCTTCATATTATTATAAAAAAACAAAGCTACTTTGAAAACTGGAACCACATTAGGGATTTTTCATGCAAACTGGAACTACTCCATAGGTATCTGGCATTTGGTACATATTTAAAGGGAGCTGAGCCTTGTTTCTCCAGTCTGAAAAGATGAATCTGAAATATAAGACATGTAGATGGCGACTGGTAAAGGTTTTAAACATGGGCATAATATATTGAAAACTCAGATCTCAGCAAGCAAGGACTGAATTTAACAAAGACAAAGAAAGCCTGGTTCTAATTACTGAGTGTCCATTAAAAAAATATATTATTTTTAATGAAAGCTATGTCTATCAATAAAGAAAGTGGTTTGGTTTGGGGTTTTTTTTATCAAGTCTGCCTAAATTGTTTATTTTGCCTTTTAATGGACTGGACAAACCCTTTTAAAGACCTTGTAACACAGTTAGAATACTCTAAAGGCTGCACTTTCAAAAGCACCTTAGCAAAGGCACATGAATATTGCTGAATATGTGGCTGTATAACTAAATTTTATCAGTTCTCACTTAGAAAACTTTTGTCTGACGTAAGAGCAAAGGAAATTCCCCTGACTGTGCAAACTGCCCTTACAAGTACCTTACCTGCAGAATGAAACCTCCTGTGCAAACAGGGAGTTTTCTGGCTGTGTCCCAGCCTTGAGCTGGCTGACATTGAAGTATGAGAGGGTGTGATTGATGAAGCCATGCATGGTTCCATTCTGGCTGTATGCATACTGATACATAAGGCGTGGGATGAAATCGGAGGTGACGGCAATGACAAAAGCCTGAGAGATGGAAAAACAAAAAAGAAAAAACAAACAAACAAAACAAAACAAAAAAAAAAACCAAAAAACAAAAAATAAACCAAAACAACAACAAATAAACAAAAAACCCACAAAAAACCAAAGCAAACAAAAAAAAACCCAAAAAACAAAAACCCAAACAAACAAAAAAACCCCAAACAAACAAAACAAACACAGACATATAAACAAAACAAAACAAAAAAGCAACAAAACAACAGCATCGTGAATCTATGTTTCCAGGTTAATTAATTTCGGGGGGAAATCTTCATGTTCAGGTAAATTTAGATTGGTGGTGAAGGGAGGGTTTTATGGCCAGAATTGGTACAGAATATTCACATCTATAAAGGCACAGTAACCTGCTCTGTCTCTCCAGGGGAAGGCTGAGTTAGGGAATTAGCAAAACCAATTAATGGACTGTCTATTCCTCAAATTCTTTCCATCCCTGAAGCCATTAGGAGGTGTAAGAGTAATTTTAAAAAAAAAACCTGCAAGACCTAATAGCCAGTTGGTATAATTTGGAATATATTTTGGTGCAGTTACACCAAACCTGTTGAGTGTGAGGTCCATTTTCCCCTCTGCAGCAGGATTCACATATCTGACATGGGTGGATCTCACACCGGTATTAAACCCTCATGAGACTGGTACCCCATAAAACTGGTGTAACTACGGAGGGACTCTGTCACTGAAGCCTCCAGGTCATAGCAATAAGAATCCCTCTGATTTCTCCTCTGGACTGGCTGCTGCTGGAGCAGGTCCAGAGGAGGCCATGAAGATGATCAGAGGGCTGGAGCCCCTGTGCTGTGGAGACAGGCTGAGAGAATGGGATTGTTCAGCCTGGAAAACAGAAGGATTTGGGGAGAGACCTTCCCCCTTCCAGTGCCTGTAGAGGCTCTAAAAGACCTGGTCAGGGGCTTTTTATAGAGGCCTGGAGTGACAGGACAAGGGGCAATGGCTTCACACTGACAGAGAAGGTTCAGATTGGATATTGGGAAGAAATTTTTCCCTGTGAGGGTGGTGAGGCCCTGGCACAGGTTTACCAGAGCAGCTGTGGCTGCCCCATCCCTGGAAGTGTTCCAGTTCCAGGGGCTCTGAGCAACCTGGTCTGGTGGAAAGCGTCCCTGCCCATGGCAGGGCTTTAGAATGAGATGTCTTTAAGGTCCAACCCAAACCATCCTACAATCTTATGATGATTCAAAACTACATTTTGCTAAATAATAATTTCCTCTATCAATATTATCCAGATGGAGAAGCAGAACTGGGCATTCAGTTGGTTGGTTTTTTTTTCACATATTTATATTTCTTCCAAGAAAAAGTATCTAACTGGTATTTTAATGGAATCCCCAGGAAATAAACATTTCCAGCATTTGACAGACAATAATCAAGGACCATAAATCTGTAAGGTGTATTCAGATAAAAACAAGAGGCTGCAGAGTTTTGCTCCTCCAGCACAGCTCAGTGCTGGACAGCTGAAATCTGTGCCTGACTGAGATCATGGGGATGTGCAGGGCTGCACAGATTTCCTACCTTAAATCCTGAAAACTGCCAAGACAGAAGTGAAAAAACTCCACCCAAGCCAAACAACACTGCTCCTCTGGAGGCATTAGTGTGCTGTGCTGCTGTGCTGGGAGCTATTTTATTAAAGAAATTGCATAATACCTCTCCACAAATTCTCCCTTCAGTAGTGAAAATCATGTCCCTTTCTAAAGGGCTTTGATATCTTTAATATCTATGGTATTACTCCATGATCATAAAGGTCTTTTCCCACATAAATGATTCTATAAGATTATGATCTGTAGGTTAAAAACCCACTAGAAACTATTAGGATTAAACCTCTACGGCATGAGATTTTTTATCTTAAAGCATATAGAGGAAAATTTTACTGAAGGAATACGTATAGAACAATAAGCATAATATACCTGTATTTTGTTGTATTTGAGCAATTGATAAAATTGCACCACTTTTAAATTACATTGAAGGGACAATAAATTATAAACAATAAATTATAAACTATTTTAAATTACATTGAAGGGACAGTATAAGCTCCCAAGATTAGGCTAGAAACTGGTGTAACCAAACACTTACATTAATGATCACTGAGAGCTTTCCAATACCACTCAAAATGTTATACCAAATACCTGTAAGTGACAAAAAAGAACTTATTAATGGATTCATTATAAATTTTATTGGTTTTTGATTGCATTTTTGGTGCTATCTTCACTGCAAAGCTCTTTCATGACTTACCTATATCTTTTTCTCTCACTGTGTCTGGCCTCCTCAGCTCAGTCACAAACTTTTTTGCATCAAGGCGAACTTCAATGATGTTGTTCAGAAGAGCAAAGAGAGGGGCCAGAGGGAAGGAGGCAACAAAGAGTGTGACAAAGCCAAACTGGATAACTGGAAAATAAATAAAAAAAACAATGTGTTTTGATAACTTCTGAAGTGCTAAGCTGACAACAAATTGTTGATGAGCTTTGTCCTTTATCAACCCCCTAAAATTCCACTTCCCCATTTTGTCCCAGTAATAAATATCCCAAAGTAGGTTTATGAAGAGACAAAGGTTTGTCACTATGCTTTATAAATGTTTCCAATAATGTTTCAAGTTGCTAGCACAAGCATAAGCCAAAGGAAATAATAAATTTAATAAAGGACAAAGGGCTCAGAGTGTATTTTTCTGCATTTATACATAATTAACTGATTAGTCCATGCTGTTTCTTCCCTATCCTTTTTCCTGTGAGGAAGATGATACACAGTCAAGCAATAGGAGAAAATCTAAAAGGTGCCACTATTTCTTCCCAGCTTTCTTTGAAAAAATCAGAGGCAGCCTGTCAAAAGCAGGAACAGAAGTATCTTTGTGGATGCAGGAGCCAGTGGTTTGTGCAGCACTTTTATCCCTCCTTACGTCACTGATATCCTCCAAGTTTAGAAATATTCCTCTTAGTTGGTTGGTTTTTTTTATTTACGTATATATAAGCATAAACATAAACATAAACTTAAACATAAACATAAACATAAATAACATATAACTAACTCAGAAAAGGTGTTGGTGTGAGACCATATTTACTGTGGCTTCTTTTTTGGCAAATCCCTGTACAAATTCTCTCTCCACTGAGGGAGGAATTCAGGGATGTACATAGCACAATATTTTACTTTTAAGTCATTTCCTTCAGCACTGTTGTCACAACCTACAACTAACCCTTGAAACAGTTTTCTGAAGGATCTTCTCTCACATACACCTTTTCTTGTCTACAGGTTGCAAGTCTTCTGATATTTCTCCTTTCTCCTCTCAGGGACAACATATTTGCACAGGAAAGTAAAATCTCTGTATCAATTATATGGCCTTTAGATGTTCATTCTCATTGTTTTGCTCTGAGATAAAGTGTATACAAAGCATACAAACATCCCATCCTTGAAATCGTACTTTCCTGAATATTTTATGTTCAGAATCAGGAAACGGAATTAACAAGGAAATAAAACCAGATGTTAAACTAATGTCCCCCCAAAACTGTGAAATGCTTCGAAAACTGCATAGCACCAAAATACGCCTTATTTGGTTTTAAGTGAATTTAGCAGGAATACAGCTGGGAGGATTCTGTTAAAAAA
>VZTX01007336.1:227253-253578 GCA_013400915.1 Pardalotus punctatus | reverse complement strand
AAAAAAAAAAAAAAAAAAAGGGGGAGGGAATAAAGAGAAATATTTGCGATGCTTTAAGAATAAACCACACACGCATTTGCTTTGATGTTGTTTGTAGCCTTTTTATTCATTGCCTGGGAAAATGCAGTTTAATTTTTTTTCAAGTTCGTGAAAAAATGTTCAAGGTATGCAAAGGACTTCTGGATAATTGTGTCAATATGTCTTCATAGAAAACTCTGCGCCAGAAGTGTTTGTGTGGCCATCTTGAAATCTCGTCAACCTTCTAAACTCCTTCTTATGAAAGTGTAAATGATGCAAAAAGCAGGCAAAAGAAGTAATCTCAAAGCCAAAACCAGGATTTAGATGGTGTTGTGTAACAAACTAGCAAATATTCATTAAATGGAGGGGTCTTTGAACAGCCTCAGGAATTTACAGGTACTTGAGTGTGATCAGCATTTCTAGAAACAAGCATGAACAGATTACAAAGATAAGGATCTCTGTCCAGATCCCAAAGGGAATCTGGTCTCAGCATCCTGGAGTTCTGTGGATGCCAGGACTGGAAAATATTTACACTAATTTACACACTGGAAACATTTACAATACTTTTAGGGCATTCACGCTGTTCCATCAAGGACTGTTACACCAAGACATTCTTTTTTTTGGCTGGAAAACTTGATGGCAACCCTTAAATACCCTTTTTACATTCACACTTACGCCACAAGGTCTCCATACAGAGCTCTTTATGTGTTCATGTACAGGGAAAAGGCTAAAGAAACCTGTGCCTGGAGCTGGACCTCTGGACATCCAGCCTGTCTCATAGTTTTCCTACTTTCCTGGTAGGAAAGCGGGATGAGCATTCCCCAGGCTCATGGCACAAGCTGGGGAATAGAATACTTGAAATCTGGGTACAGTGGAAAGGCAAGGGCATGGGAAACAATGTCTACTCCTGGGGCATCCAAGCAGGACACTGGATGTGCTGTCATTGACACGGAGCCTATTCCGGATGAGGGGAAAAGCCCAAACCACACTCCAGTGGTGCCTTTTTGGTCTGAGCTGAGCAGGGAAGAGGCCAAGGGCTCAGAGCCAGCCCTGGAGGTTCTCAACACCTGATACCACATCAGCAACACCTCATCCAGCCCCAGCCCCGAGACAAAAACTCCAAAGGACAAACAACATCAAAGGAAGCGTGTCAGATCACAGCCCTGCTCTGAAGTCCGCCCTTCACAGAAGCTGTGCAGGGCCTGAGCAGAACCTGAGCCCAACACCACCACACCCTGTCCCTCTAAGTGTGGCCTCCAAGCTGTGATTCAGAGCACAAATCATGGCTTTTAAGTTATGGGTCTGGAGGGTGGTGGCTGCTGTTCTTGTGTAAGGGATGCAGAATCAGTCCTCAGCACAAAACCTTTCGTGGTGGGGATCACTCAGGTTCTACAAGATTTATGCACTGAGTAGTGTGAGTAACCCAAGTATCTTTTACCTCAAAGCTTAATTTAAGAAAAGGTATTTATTTATTATTCTGTTGCTTTTTCCCTTTCTTCTTTATCAAAAATATCTGTCATAGGGTCATGTGTTACTGGAAATAAACAGTGGAAGAATCACTTCTGTGCTAAGCAACCTTCCAAATCCTAAGAAGAAACTTCTCAATACACAGCCAGGCCTGGCTGAAAAACTAAGGAAAAGGTGCAATTTATAACTCTTCTGTAATAAATGTATGCAACAAGCCTACACACAACCACCAACGGTATTTTCAAAACCATCCTCATTAAAGCGATTATAGAAAAATGCAGGTTTCTCTTCAGTGATTTCTTTTTTTCTTTTTCTGCCTCACACATTGCCTTTTTGATGGCTTTTCCTGCTCTAGGGGAAATTCTTCCAAACCTCTCAGATTAATCCTTATAGTAGACAGTAGCTACAGACATTGGATCTGATCATTTTCTTCTTGCGCCATTGTTTTTTAGCAGAAGTTGGATGACGAAACTTTTTATGATTACTCCTCCTCAAGGAAAAATGTTTTTAATCAATTGCCACATGAAGCTTGGAATTCTAGATAGGTCAGACTAGAGAAGGGAAGAGCAAAAGAAATAAGAATCTGAAAATCATTGCTGATTTCAGATTCTTCTCAAGAAAACGCAAGTGGTATAAATCTCAGACATTCATGTGCATCATTTTGCTGCTCTTGGAGCCAATTTAATAAAGTTTCTTTCATTAGCAACATTTATTGCTACTCTAAACATCAATTTCTTGCCAACTCCTACCACTGCAGGCCAGTTACACATGTTGCAAACCTGCTACCACGTGGAAGAGAAAATTAGTGTACATGTTACTTACTGTGGGAATGCTCATGGTATGGTATATTGGGCTGGGTCAAAAGTCTTTGTGCAGTTTTGGAAGCAGGAAGTGCTAACGACAAAGTTGACACGTTGACAATGGCAATTTATGTTTTGGTATTGCTTGAGCAAAATTTTCTGATCACTCAGGATTTTTACGAGTGTCTCCACTAAGAAATGCAGCTTTTTATGGGTTAATAATATCAAAACAAACATCAGAAATGTCACTGGTGCAAATCAAATCTTTGTGCAGATGTGCTACTGACAGACAAGGCCTGCACAAGAAAAAAGCTCAGCACGGTCTGCCGGTGAAATCAGATTCAAAGTTCCGTTCACTGAAGAAAGGACCCACGAAAGCTTTCTCTGAAGGAAAACTGAAACTTCATTTGCCATGGTAAAGTGTTGGCCTCCTCCTTCCACACTACTGTGATCTGTAAAATGCCACTGAAATCAACACAAGTCTGCCTGATTTGTAGGCTTTACGTTTTACCTTCTTAAGATTTTTGCCTAAAATCATTAATCCTATTGTTCATAGAATTGTTTGGGTTGGAAGGGCCCTTTAAATGTTATCTAGCCCAAACCCCTGTAAGGAGTAGGGGTTTTCGACTGGATCCTGTTGCTCAGAGTTTCATCCAACTTGATCTTGAATGTTTCCAGCGATGGGACATCCACCACCTCTCTGGGCAACCTGTGCCAGTGTTTCACAACTCTCATCGTAAAAAATTCCTTCTTACAGCTAATCTTAATCTACTGGCTTTTAATTTAAAACTATTACTCTATCTCAATGGGCTCTGCTAAAAAGTCTGACTCCATCTTTCTTTTTGGTCTCCTTTAAGTACTGGAAGGCTGCTGTAAGGTTTCCTCAGAGTTTTCTTTTCTCCAGGATAAAAAACCCCAATTGTCTCAATCAAAATTGTGGCAGTGACACCTGTGACAGAACCACGTGATAATAGTCTGGATCCACCTGTTTCCTCCAGTGTCATTACCTGAAACATCCCAGTGTCACTACTTATCCCAAAGGTTCAATATGTCACCTTTCTTAAAAAAGACAAAATTACAAGGAGCTGAACATTTAAAGAGCTGAACAACTCCAGGAGATCTCGTAAAACACATGACCTGAGAGGTAACTGGGGCACTTGAACATGGGCCAGCACTAGGGCAGAGCTGGTTATAGCCTGAGTGAAAGAAACTGGGATTGTTCTTCTTTTTCCAGCTTTTTTCTCTTTCATGTTTGTGATTCCTTGTGCTTACTGTTAGCAGGTCAGGCTTAATCAGAGGTACCAGCTCAATGTTGCCATCAGCCATCTCATTTTAATGTCTGTTTCTTGTTTTAATGGTGCTGGTGGCTTTGCTGGCATGGACTGGAGTGACTGATATTTTGCAGAAACAAATTCCAGTAAACAAAGACAGAGCCGCCTTTCCCAAATAGGAAATTAAAAAATAACCAGCAAATCTTTCTATTTCTATGAACTTACCTAGATTTATATGAGGGCAGGGGCAGGAGGGTGAGAAGGAGGAAATATCTCCAAGGCTTCAGGATTCTTAGAGTAAGAAGGCAGAACAAAAAGAAAGCAGCTTGGAAATGGCCATCTCAAAATTTAAGTGGAGTAGTTATCATCAAACACTCCTTTACCTGTGGTGTATCATACTGCAAAACTCATCCTGAGGCTGCTCCAAGCACTGTCCCTCAGAGAAGCACTGCCTTATCAGGTTTAATTTGCTTCGTAACAAAGTGCAAAGAGAACGTATTATTTGCCGTGTGGGGAGTGGGCCAGACTCCAGGTTTCCATCAGACAGGGCATGTGTCAAGCTTTTTGACAGAAATCAGTAAAAGAGACTGGATATATGGATAAAAAAAGCAAGGACTCCCTGTGATTAGGGTGCAGCCTAGTGAACGGTAGACCTGGAGGCAAGATTCTTAGCTAAGGATGTCACCCATCCCTAAAAGGAGGAACATCCTGGCAGGGTAAACCTGAATGTGGTGACTACTCACACTTGGACACATAATCTGCCCGTTTCTGCATGAAACCCCATCACCCTCTACATGAGGAAACCCAAAGGCTACAGCAAGTCCTGTCAGCAGCTCTTCATTCAGCTGCTTCATTCCAGATTGCCACTGGTGCCCTGAGGGATGTTGCCTGAGTAAATCAGTGTGAAAACTAAGAAAGAAGATCTGAAACAACAGCCAGATTTCTCTCTTTTCCTTAGTATCATACCTCTTCTTACATTCCAGTCGTTCTGCTTTTTTAAACAATTCAGGAAAAAAAGAAAGCTTCCTCTGCCCTTGTGCATTGTTTCCCTTCCAACTCAAAATTAGAGAAGTAGGTAAATAAGATGCTGAGCTGCCTCTTGCAGCATGGTGTCCTTGACAGCAATCCCAGCTGACAGGTCAGTGCTGAGCTGCACCAAGTGCTTCCTGCCAGCGTGGGTGGTCTGAGCAGCAGATCTGACAGCTGAGAGCAGGGACATGGGCTGGGGCAGCAAGCAGGGCTGGGGAGGTGCAGCTTGGCTTTCATCTGCTGCACATTTGTCTGCAATCCCACAGGCAGGGCATAGCTTGGCACACTGTGGGGCTTCTCCACTTGGGAAGCTCATCGTCCTATTGTAAACCAATGTTTAATCAATAATTGATCCATTCATTTTCTCTGAATCATCCCTGAGTGGCTGTAGGCTGAGGCACTCACTGTGGTTTATGATCTCAGCACAAGGGACTAATCTAAACAACAGGCTCAGTGTCCAGTGATTTATAACATCAGGAGCTTAAACCTTGATACTACAGGTCAGAATCATGGAATAGGATCATAGAATGTCCTGAGTTGGAAGGGACCCATCAAAGTCCAGCTCCTGGCCCGGCACCGGGCAGCCCAAGGATCCTCCACGCTCCTGAGAGCATTGTCCAAACTCTGGCAGGCTTGGGGCTGGGACCACTTCCCCAGAACAGGAACCCCCAAACCTTAACAGACTATGGTGATGCTTCTGCATTTCTTTCCTTTTTTTCTTTTTTTTTTTTTTAAACACATTAACCTACTCATTTCACTGGCTATGCTTTGACTCATTCTGACAATTTCTAGAACTTGCTCCTAAAATTAAAAAAAAAAAAAAATAAAAAACATTCCCTAACAAATGGCTAATTATGGGAGCTCCAAGAAGTACTCTGAAGTCAAAACACAGGTAAGGAAAGCCCCATTGTAGCTTTTCTTCTTTGAAGGACAGACTACTGACCTGCTTCCTTTCTGAGTAGGTGGCCTTAAATGAATTTATAAAACAAATCTGACATTTTGGAAATTATGTTCAAGCTCACAGCATTAAAGCATCACTTTTCCCACGGCAGAATCCAGACCACTGACAGCAAACCCAAGTGATGCTGACAAACATCACACCAGTAGATATTTGTTACTGCTAACTAAAGGTCCTTGTTCTTAGACAGAGCTAGTTAACCAAGAAATTTGGGTTGTTAAAGCACAGATATTTCTGAGTTATTCCTGAGCATAAAAATACATAAAATTTTTTATAGGGAAAAAAGCTTTTGTTTTTTTTCACCATTGTTTAATTTCAAAAATTGCTAAGAAGCTTGCCTAAAGATTACAGGAAAAAAAATCATCTCATGCTGAAGTAATGCATAGGAAAAAATCAATCCTAAAGGATAATTTTTCAACAAAGTATCATCATGTGCAGAAAGGGATAAGGTAATAGAAGCTGCAACACAGACAGATCCTAAGGTGAGTTGGAACAATTGAGAGGGAGATAATGGGAGGTGAGGGATTCTTTATGGCACTATAGTGGGCAAGGTTTGGATCCATAAACATTTTAATAAGACATCACTAAATCAGATATAATGTAAAATACCTCATACAGACTTACATATGTATATATTTACATAAATCTACCATTCCATAAATTTTCATATATGCATTTATAATTAATTATAAATTATATATATATAAGGCAATATTATTTCTGTAGAGACATATAAACCTTAAATGGTATTTAATTTTTTTTTCCTATAAAATGCATTCTTTCAGATGTTTTGAGAATAGTGACTTGTTAAAACAGGAGAGGCCACATGCAATATTTAACAGATATCTGGTTTTAGATACCATGCCCATTGACAAATTGTGGTTCTCCCTGAATTCTTTTACATCCAAAAGCTCAGGTTTGCCTGGATTATTTCTCTCCTTCCTACTCCCCCACCGATACTATTCCTGCTTTCTCCTTCCTTGCTTCTCCAGGGTCTGCTCCCGAGGCAGCTACAGGACCGTGCTCCCCAGTAGAAGAAAAACATGGACATATTGCAGTGAATCCACTGGAGAGCCACTAAGATATCTAAGGGACCAACGGACCTGATGAACAAGGAGAAGCTGAGAGCACTGGGAATGTTGTAACACAGGAAAAGAAGGCTCAGGGGAACTTACCTGTGTGGCAGGTTGGCGAAGACAGAGCTAAAACCTTCTCAAGGGTGCCCAGGGAAAGGACAAGAGGTTGAGGGACCAAATGGAAGTGTAGGGAGTACAATTTAAACATTTAAAAGTCCTTGGTGTAAGGGTGATCAAATACTGGGAAAGGTTACACAGAGAGGCTGTAGAGTCTCCATCCCTGGAAATATTCAAAAACCAACGGGTCAAGCCTCTGAGCAACATCCTCTAGCCGACCCTGCTTGAGCAGGACGTTGGACCAGATGATCTCCAGGGGTCCCTTCCAACCACAGCTATTGATTCTGTGGCCAAATGGTTTCTCTGCAGCTTTCTCAGGTGGGAACACTGGAATCTGACAGCAGAAGTATTAACAGATACTGGGATTCATCCTTATTGCTCTGTTGGCACTACGTGGGCTCATAGCCCTGCGGGCTTGCACAGAATTTCTGCGAACTACAAGTGTTGGGGTATTTTCCCCCCTTTCTCCTGACCATTTCTGACACACAGTCATATGTAAAGCCATGGTTCTTGCAGAAAGGGAAAGGAAATTCAGGAAACTTACTCATTTCCATGTATTCTGGAGTCAGCCCTGTGAAAGGTTCCAAGATGTAGTCGAGATCCCACTGCTGAGGGTCCTTTGACTGGTTGGTGTCCATTTCCTTTGGCTCAGTTCTTTCATCCTTCAACTTCCTCAAGAGCTTCTTTAGCTTCCTGAGGGACAAAAGTTCAGATTGAATCAATTCTTTCTTTTCTTTTTTTTCCCTACAAGATTTGGCCCAAGTCTTTGCACAGCAACACAAAATTAACCTTGTGTTTCTTTGGTGCATCACAGGGTGAGTTTGCACCGCCCTGTGAAGTTCTGATGCTGCTTATGGACAGGTACACAGCCCCACAGAGATGGAGATACAAATTTCATTACACTGACAAATAAATTAGAGTAAAATGAATCCATTTCTAAATGAAAATATTTCCCAATGCCCCCCCACCCCTCAATGATATTTTAAATACATATGCATCTATTTATGTAGTTTTAAATAACTTCACACTATTTTACACACTGAGAAATTCCCATGGAAAAACACAGTAGAATGAGATATTTCTTCGAGGAAGTAAAATACAGTCAAATTAGCATAAAATAGATTTATAGTTATTGCATGTCTTTCTTTTTCAGATTATATTTATCTTCCACAAAAACATACGGCACTATTTTATAGTTCTTCACATCCGTGCCATGAGTGAAAACCCAGACTAATTCCAGTGATGTTTTGCCAGTAGTGTAAGCAGGGCTCTCCCACAACTCTTCCCCCACAGCTCGTGATAAACCCTTTGAACTGTAGGTGTGTGGCCTGGAGACAGGAATATTTGGGGGAAGGGGCTTTCCTTTGGACCTCCAGTGAAGCAGATCCACTTTCCCGGACCCTGACTTCAGTAGCAGGGCAAGGCTGAGGAACAAAAGCTGGCAAACACAAGAAAGGCTTTGCTGCGTGGGTTTATTGCTTTATTCCCGAATTTGCACCAAGCCATGGGATCATTGTGTCACTGCATCACACAAGGCACTGCAGCAGCCTGGAATTGCCCACACTGGCTGAGGAATTTCTGCTCTGACCAGTGTTTACAGGACCTGCTCAATTTTATCACCAGTATGGAGGAACTGGGGGTTGGAAGACACTCTTTAAACAGATCTAGATTGCTTCAGGCCCTCTCAGACCCAGCATCACAAAGGCTCAGAAATCAACAGGACTAACTCCAGCTTTTGTTTCAGGTGGAATGATGACGTAGCTCACAAGTTTGATGGTAACATCATCAGTACTTTGGCAATACTGGTACCCTGGGTACTCATATTACACAGTTTTAATAAAAGTGGGGGGGACACAAGACAGTTAGATGAATCCTTATAAAGACATTTACCTCCTACACCATGCAAACTCAGCTGTTTCAAGACACTAAAATTCCCTTTCTCCTCCTCTGCTTTTATGGCAGCCGAGGGAGCTTGTCTGTGGCAGAGGTGATATAGTATTCAGAGGGTACAAGACTGGGGCAGGATTTAAAACAATCAAAGAATTCCCAGGATGCTCTTCCAACATATCCCAATTAATTTCCTGATGTGAGGGACTCTCAGAGGACAGTGAACAATAAGTTCAAGACAGTGCTGATTTCTGTTCCAATGAAATGATATAAGCTATAATTGTCCCTCACACTTCCGTGGGCAGATGAGAGTGAAGATCATCTCATTGTCACAGCGCAGCAGCAGCTGAGATAAAATTTGGGTGTGTTTAGATGTGAAGGCTGTGCACGTGTGTTCTAATCCTTCAGCTACAGCACCACAGAATGCAGTTGTGGAGTTTAATGCATGCACACACCTCCCACGAGAACCCAGTAACTAAAACAATAGTTGTTGTTTTTAATGTTTATTTGGGAATACACCAAATCCAGGGCTCAGTTGCTCAGAATAATTTTTAATTTTTCATCTGGCTATCTATAAGCCAGGCACAAGGAACAGCACCTTTAACCATTTGAAGTTCAGCTTTGAAGAGTGTCTGTGTATTTCTTTTTATGTATTTTTTTTAAAGATCAACTGACTGAAAGCAAGCCAAACTAATTATTTCAAATGTTCCACCAAAGGAAAATGTACCTTTGTGTCACATCCAAGCATGTGAAGTTTGAGACCAAGAAGAAATGTGTCAGAAAGTTAAAGGAACAGAGAACAGGGATTTGCAGGGTGTTATTCTCCAGGCAGTAGGGCAATGAAAATGGGTTTTGCAGAACCCTTTATCTGTAATTATGATTGTGATACTAAAACTGACTATGCTTTTCAAATGCCTTTGCTTGAAGCCTGTTTTTTAATTACCCAGATCAACATTTTAAAAGAAGACTGACAGAAAAAGAGTTCTTTTAGCTTCTGATTTGCTCAGTGCCAGGCAGCCCCCCACAGTGAGGAAGAGGTAGGTTTGCCCATTCAGGATGAGTGTCCCAGAAGCTTTGTGCTGAAGAGGCTCACGCAGCAAAGTTTCATGACTCCACACAAATCTGGGCAAAGAGGGAAAACTGTAGAGCTGTAGAATAGCCATTATTTCTGATCCTCTTGCCAGGGACTATCAAAAAGCAAGCATCCTTAAGGAGACTGAACAGCATGTGAGAAGAACGAATGCAGGATGAGAGGGAAACAAAATGATCAGGTTTTTGTCAGGCTGTGTCTAGAGCAGTCAAAAATGACACTGCAGCTTCTCACAGGGGATTGGCACCAAATTATTGTGTTAGGTAAGAGGTGGGAACATGGTTCAATTCTGCTGATTGTAATTCCCAGTATAACCAATGAGCATTGCATTATGCACGTTAACAAGCAGCTGAAGTGAGCATAAAATCACTACAGCCCCACCTGTCAATAGCCCTCAAGCTTTTGAGAAAAAATATAATGAAAAGAGAGAAATCAAGCTCCAAGTGATGCTGGCTGGGCTGTAAGCACATGGTGATTAGATGAAGGCTCCTTTTCAAAAATCAGAGAGATGCTTCAACAGTTTCTCTATTTGTGCAGTAAGAAGGAGCAGCTGGATTTGGGGCATCTAGGCGAAAGCATGATGATGACTTGGGAAAAATGAGAAATTTGTGGAGTGAGACAGTGGAATGGATAGAGGCTGGAGAGGTGGGACATCTGGAGGGCAGCTTGTGAGAGGACAGGTGCAGGAAAACTGCTTTGTTGGCACAAGTGTTTGTGTCTTCAGTGGCTGTACAGTTGGGATTGTTCAGCCTGGAACAAAAGTATCCAAATCTCTTGCTCTGTTCCACAAATTTATGGTATAGCCATGCTTCCTTGGTACATAGACTTCCTGGATTCTAAGGGAGTTTCGATTGTGTTTGGGGTTTATTGGTTTCTCAATCAGAGAAAAACAACAACCAAATACAGAAAAAGAAAAAATATGCAAAAAAAATCCCCAAACCTTTAATTAAAAACAATTTGGTAAAGGTGAAAAACAACATAAGAGATAACAGATATGAAGGGGTGTCTTCAAATGGATTTTATTAACTCTTGGTATACTCGCCCAACATAGTTAAGTGCATTTTGAAGGAAGTGATGGAAATTGATGCTGAATAAAATGGCCAAAATCATGGCCTCACTAAATTCAATAGGAGTTTTGCTGTTCACTTCAATAGGGCCAGGATTTCACCCTAAGGGTTTAGCACCAAGGTCAGAGAGCAATAAAATAACCACATGGATGTTTTTTTCAATAAGTTCAGAAAAAAACTGAACTGAATAAAAGAGGTCTTAAAGGAACACTGGGTTAAGGCTTTCAGGCCCTGCAGCCTTTTAGGGTCAATTCCTGTGGCAACAGTAAAAAAATGATGGTATGTGACACATCGGAGTGAACTGTGGCATATTTACATCTGTTAAACTTGTGAATTCCAGCCCCACAGAACACACATTTCAGTTCCAGAGGGCTTAGTTTTCTACAATTAAAATCTTGTTGGTATAATTCAAATTTAGCTGGTTTGCTATTGTTGGATGCATTATTAATTAAAAATTAAAAAAAGACATCACAGGAAGGTTTAGGAGACCAGCAAGTGATATCTATTATAGCTGTGGCAGCAGTTTCTAGAGAAACATTGAAGGAAAAAGCAAGGATGTGTCCCCCATGACCCCAGAAAATGCGGGGTTGCCATCTAAAGTTTCCCTCCTCACCCAGCACTGACCGTGGATAAAGCAGAATGAAGACATTGATACACGCTTCCCAATGCTAGCAACATTTAGGGTTCTAGAAACATAAAGGATGATTGTCGCTTGCAAACTCACTCTATCATCTACTTAGCAGCATTTTTTGAGGGGAAAGAGAGAGCAAATGAGACAGCTCTGTGATCTTCTGCAAAGCAAGTAAAATGCCTTGGGGTTTCTGGTGCATGAAATCAAACGGTTTCCAGAAAAAAGTCTTGACATGCTGAGATTTCAATGAGGAAGAAAACCCTTTTGATGGGGGCTGTCAGATAACTCAGCAGAGAGGTACTTCCATGTTACAGAGTGCAGGGGACAGCACCAGATCCTGAGGAGCAAATCACCACTGATGATATTCCCTTCTGCCTCTCCATGGGGAGAAGGTCGGTGGCAGCACCTGGATTCTGTCCTCAGTGAAAATACAGGGAGGCAATGGAAGATTCTGTATTTTTCACTCCAAAGTGGGGATGAAAAATGCAGCTGCCAGTACCATTCAGGGTGCAGCCCAAACAGGTAGAGAGGTCCATGCAGGAATAGAAGGCTAATTCTGATTTATTTGAGTGTTCAGTGATTCTTCTGGGTCCAGGAAGAAGGGCCGAGCCCTACAGATACACACACGATTTTCTTGGGAATGCAGACACGCAAAGGAAAAGCAGATCTGTTTATTCCAGGATGACAAGATAGCATTGTGACTGAAACGAGGTATTTATCTGGGAAGGAGAGGATGAAAGTATGTTTGTTTTTAAACAGTTTTAAAAATTGAGGCCACCACAGTTTGTTGGCTGAAGGGTGGGGGAGCAGATCTGAGGGAGAAAAATGGAATGAGATTGTTGCATTCTTGCACCGAAGGGAGGGAAATGAAAAATAATTGGACGTGACTTTCTGTTTGGACTGGATCAGCCCATGCTTTCATGAGTCAAAAATAATAAATACAGTATTTGTAACATCATAAAATCCCCATTAAAAAAGTCCAGTAGCAGTAAGTTTTTGGAAGACGAGAAACAAATTACAGCAGGTTTACACTGAGAAAGCTTTAAGCCTTCAACATGTCAGATATTTTGGGAATGATTTACCACCCTTTTCTCAAAATAAAATGTAAACTCAATGAGATGCAGACAGAAAACAGGCCTCCCTATTGAACTTTGACACAAGAATAATGAAACCATCCATAATCCACATCTGATTTGTTTGGGAATTTTTTTTCTCTCTAATTCCTTGCAAGAAGAAAAATTTTAAAAAAAGTTCTTGCTGAGAAAAGGGAGGAAAAGGGCTTGTTTGAAATATATTTCTTATCTTTTAAGAATCACTCATCTTGATTTCTAGTTAGCATCTTCACGGCCTTACAGATGGGACCTAAAACTGCTGACACCCGTGCTGGAAGATTCTGCCTCATTTCAGTGTAGCTGAGATGTCTAAACCAGACTCTTCATCTCCAACATTTCACAGGCCACTGCCACCATGAAGCAAACCTCCCAAGAGGCAGGAGCAGGACACTCTCAGTGGATTGCCAGTGCCTGAAGATCCCCCTGGCACTGGTGACAGACAGGGAGAGTTTTCCTGCTGGATCTGGAGCAGGGGACTGAGCGCTAAAGCACCTCGTGGCAGATTGAGCAGTGTCAGTGTCTCTGTCATGCTCCAGCTCCTGCATCATCCCAAACTGACATAAAGGCACCTTGGAAACATATGGATCTCATCCCTAAACCCATAAAATAGTCATAGATCAAGTAATAGATTTTAACATCTTTTATAGGCTATTGCTTTCCCCCATGCTGTCTGCTGTCCACTTTGTGCTAATTTGTATTCAATGCTGCTGTCTTCAAAGCTTCTCTAAAACTTCCCAGGAGATCTATCATACCTTGCCTGTTTTCCCAGGTTTCTAAAATTAATTTAAATCAATTATTTCATATATTCCATCACTTTCTTTAAGCCATTTAGGGAAGATATAGCCAATTATTCAATATAAAATACAACCAGATCATTTCACCACAACCAAAAATGTGATTTATCATCACATTCAATTAGACCCCACTGAAGGCAGTGGCAAAAGTCCCATTTAGCTGAACAAGAATCAAGCCTTTGATTTACTGTGCCATAGGAATAATGCATAATGGAAAAGGCTGGGATACGTACGGGATTCCAATTTCAAACAGATTGTTTTGAATCAGTTGTTTTCCAAGCATGATGATGCTCAGCTGAACGCAGAGTTCCATCAGACACCCTCCTGGTGCACACTGCAATTAAACAAAACCAGAGAGAGTGAAAGGATTAAGAGAATTAATTTAAAAACACCCACTTGGGAGAGCTCCCAGTGCCTCCATGTGCCCACTGTCCCCACCACCAATTTGTGTGGGATCATGGAGCTCATCGATCACAGCAAATCTATGCTTGACAAGGTATTTCATCTCCACTCATAAAACTGCAGTATGGAAAATATGCACAGCTCTGAAATAACTCCCTGTGCCCTGGGGCTCCTATATTTCCTCTAAAAATATTTACTATATAATCAATGTAATAAACATAATGCAGTATCACCAATATTCTTCCAACCTGATGTCTCCCGGGGGAAGGAAACCTTCAGTCTTGCAAAGACTTTTATGTCAGCTTTATTGTCAAACCTTGAGTACATCGATCAGTTTTCAAGGGAATACCCACAGCATTCCTTATCATGAGGGAATTTGGTAAAAAAAAAAAAATGTTTACAGGTTTAGCACAAAAGGGCTCTAGGTTTTTAAGCTTTTAAAACTGCCAAGCTTCCAGTGATCTGCAGAATGACAAGCCAGATTCACTTTTTCCAAGGACCTCAACCAAATCATGGAATGTTTGTGCCTTAGTGCCCGGTTGTAAAGCATAGAAATGGTGAAGCTTCATCTAAGAAAAACCTCGAAATAGTCAAACCTCCAGAAAGAAAAAGTTGCCTTAGATGGAAACCCTGGGTTTTGTCTATTTAAGGTGAAGATTTAACCTCTTGTTTTAATGTGTTTTCTGTTTTTCCCCTGTTGTCTGGAGTCCACTAAATACTCTAGATATATTTCTTTGTGTAAAGGATTCTTTTTGTAATTTTAACTTCATATGTACTTACCTCTTCCATCCTGTACCCTTCAAACATGTAAACATAACGACCAGGACGGCCAACAAACCTGAAAGCAGCAATAATAATAATAATAATAATAACAATAATAATAATAATAATAATAATAATAACAACTAGTATAAAAATAGAAAAATAAGTAAATTATGACACCATTATTTAGTATAAAAGCACAAAGATAAGTTAACTTTTAAGTCAAGATTATTCATTCGTGTTAGCCAAAATATTTCAGAAGTAGCTTCTTCAACATGAATTTTTAAAGACTCGGCACCTATTCAGCTTTGATTATTTAAAATTATTTCAAGGCAATAGGCCTTTGCAAATGGTTTCCTACTACATCTGGACAAAATAATTTTAATAAAATATTTTTCTGTGCAAAACCCAAACAACAAAAAACCCCCTCTCTTGATTAGAGATCGCAAATAAAACTGGGGACATATATCCTAATTCACGTTCTCTTATATCTGAGAAACACCCTAAATGGAATTATTTACACATCTATACACAACCAAGACTCTTCTGACTACACCAGGAGAAACACTGATACGGACTTTATAACCATACAACACAAAAATATGGTCAAAAAAGAAAGAATTTGGTGATTTTTTCATTGGTGTCCTACAATATTTGCAACCGCTGGCAAAACGCATCATTAGTCCTCAAATCAAAGATGCTGGATAGGATTAGTGAAGAGCAGTGATTAACAAAGTTTACAGCCCCCAAAAGGAAGAGCAAAATGGTAGGAAACAGAATCCAGAGGATGTTTTAAAGATTTTTTTTTTTTTTTTTTTTTTGCCAAAGTTTTAGCAGACAATCGTTTTATGCTTCCCATTCAAAAGCATGTGGATGACTGGGTCCCAAAAGACAAGGATGCTGAGCCCATAGGAAGTCACACTTATTTAGCAGGACAGCTGAATTAGCTTTTTGGTCAATCACTTCATTTGCCAGTTGACTGTAACTATTTCTTAATTTAACTTGATATGGGAGAATAGTGCAAATGATGAGAAAGTAATAGAAAAAGGAGTTCCATAATTTTAAATGAAACAGGAAAACCTTTCTTTGCTGAATGTGAATGCCTGCAAGCACCACCATCCACTATAAAAACAACACCCCTTTTGACTATTAACGTTAGATAACCCTGTCAATGACATTTTTTCAGAGCTGACCAGTCCCAGACCTTTGTGTCCATTTTTAAACATAGAACCACAAATATATATACATATATATAAATCTGTAACAACTATGAAAAAAATGTGCAAATAACTATCTGTATGTAAAGGATATTTATCCTACCTTCCTTTAAAAAAGGCAACATAAAAAATTGATGCATAAGAATTCACAAATTTCAGTAGGAATGCCTTCAAAATCAGTCTCTCCTCAAAGGTTTTCTCTGTTTTTGGTATTTCTGGGCGGCGAAAAAAAGCAAACAAGAAAACTGAATTAGTAAATATGCAAAAATCCCTGAATCCCCAAAAACACACATAAACACCAGACCAAACTTCAAACTTTGGGCTCATACTGATTTTTCTTTTTTCCCTCTAATTTGTACCAAAGCCCATGAGGTCTGTCACTGAATTCTCATTTCCAGAGATATTCAGTTCCACACAGCAAAAGCAGTACAAATTACTCTGCTGTGTATATGCATATTAACATTCAAAAGTATATCAGTTACACAACTGAAATTATAAAACATTAATATTCTCAATTCAGGAATGCTAAAAGCAAAGTACAAAGACTTTCAACCAGAAAAAACACCTTAAGAGCATCCTTAACTCGTGGTCCACAAGCCTTCTTTTCTGTGGTGAGGTTGTTGACATGCTTGATGCTAAACACAAGACTAAATACAGTTTTGATCTAGATATTAAGTAAATTATGTGCTAAATAAAGGCACATTTTTGCTAACATCTCTCCCTTCACTACATATATTTTATATTTCAAGATTTCTTTACTAGTATAAGTGTGGTTTAAATATTTTCGGTATTAATTACTCTGTTTCAAAACTTATTTTCAATTTCCATGGTAATTTTCTAGAAGCAGAAAACATAGGTATAAGACAGAGGCTTTCCAAACCAACAGTAGGATTCGCTTTTAAAGATTTTATATGGGTGAAACCCTTGTGTTTCTGTGCTTATCCTGAGCTGCATCTAACATGAGAGAAGATAATTTGATGATTAAATTTATCATTCTTGGCTGAACTTCTGCGGCACAACAAAAATGTGGAATAACAAGGAAATCCAGAGCTCTGGCTTTAAGGACTTCATTAAACATATTGCTGTAGTTGTACAGTTTTGTTTTGGGCACAGTTTGGGTGTTGTTTGCTTTGCTGGTGTTTTAGGGATTTTTTCCTTAAGAAAGCAGCATAATGTTTTTTTTAGCACTAAAGGAATAGCAAAGCCTAATAAGCCCTTGTTGCCTGGCTTTATCTGTGATACTTTCAACCACATTTTCATAAAAGATCAGTGCACAAGCTGGTGAGCCATAACTCACCTGTATGTATGAAAAAGCTTAATTGAACTGCCCAACTATTTGTAGGTGATCCCAAACACTGAATAGATCCACAGGACAACAGCTCAGGGCAGCAGGAATAACAGCAGTGCAGCTTTTCATTTGAGGGAGAAAAATCCTAAACTCTGCCGTAGAGAGAGCAGCCCCCAAGGATGAGCTCAGCCTGTGGATGAATGTTTGCACACCATATATGGTTCCAGAGGCTCCTCAGACATCCTATACCATAGCTCTGGAGGCATGTGTAGAATTCTTCCTACAGCTCCTCGGGTGCATGGGTAACAGAGAAAACTCCCTCATCTCCCAAAATGAAACTCTCAGTGGTGGGTTGTTGTGCCAAAACCGGGCAGCTGGAATTTTCTAGGTGGAGAATGAGCTGAGCTAAGGGTGGGACTGGCCTCAGCTCACTGAAGGTACTGCTGCCGTTACAAGGGACAAACACGAGTAATTTTGATTTTGTCCGCATTTCACTGGTTCTTCCTTGGCCTCAGTGAATTCCTCCCTGTGAGGGTGGGGAGGCCCTGGCACAGGTTGCCCAGAGAAGCTGTGGCTGCCCCTGGATCCCTGGAAGTGCCCAAGGCCGGGTTGGATGGAGCTCTGAGCAGCCTGGGACAGTGGAAGGTGTCCCTGCCCAAGGCAGGGGGCTGGAATGAGATGATCTTTAAGGTCCCTTCCAACCCAAACCCTCCTATGATTCCGATTTACAAGTGAGCTCTATGTCTTGTCTGGCACCACCTGTTTACTGAAGATTATCTCTTCTTCCTGGAAATAGCAGGATAGCATCTGCACTTTGGCAGGTTTCATCTGGGATTAAAGTGGTACCAGTGTGAAAAGAGAATTGAGTATGTTTTGCTCCTCTCAGCAAAATGAGAGTTCACAAGTTAAGCAGCATTTATCAACATGCATGAATTGTAATTTTTTTAACATCTTGATTATGTTTGACATTTGAGCCTAGCGCTGGAGAAAGCTGCCTGAGTGAACTTTCTAACTCGTAATTTGTAGCACTAGAGATTATTCTGACTGGATCCTTCTTAAACAAAACATCTGATGTGCGATTAGGAATGCTGCCCTAAAAAAAGATAGGATTAGAATTAAATGCAAAGTGACAGTGGGACAATAATCAGCAAGTAAGAAATAGTTTTTTCTTTCACAGTCCAGCTTGGTGCACATTTCAAAGGGAGAGATTTTCCTTCTGTGCTTCCCAAAGGAGGCCATGGCAGTGGTTTGCACTTCCCAGCGTCTGCCTAGAAACTGCTGCAGGAGTCTCAGCTTCATCTTTTCCTACTCTTTCCACACAACTGTGTCATCCCTTAACATTTGTGCCCTTTCTCACCTGGGCAGGTGCAGTGGACAGAATTGATCATGTCACACATAGTTAGCAGCCTGTCACTTACGTGAAAGCTGAAAATCTGGGTAGAGTTTTGGCCTGGACAGTGAGTTTGAGCTCATTTATGCCACTAGAACAGAGTCCATTTGCGTTAACCCTATTACAATCTACGCAAAGCCTGATGCAAAACAGAAACAAACAACCCAATAAAGTGGCAATTTGTGAAAAATTAATTGCTTCATCTTCAGTTCTCTCAAATACTTTATGAATTTAATCTAAGCTAACAGGCTATCCCTAGTGGTAAAACCACAGGACCATACTTCCAAAATTCGGGACTGGATCTCTATTGTGATAACTGCAAAACTGTAGCTTGTAATCTTCCAAAAACAGGACTGAAAGAGCTATTTTCATTTGTGAATTTAGAAGTGTTCTCAGTAATTGAGAAGAAACAGAAGTCTTAAGAGTAACCTTCTATAAAGGCCCTATCAGTCAACATCCGTGGTCTAATTTATAAAACAAAACAAACCCCAGCATAAACCCCTATTAGTAAACATCTTTAGCGTAATGTATATAATGAAACAATACTAACTTAAACCTCTGTAATAGTCAAAGGAATGACTTGCCTTGAAAAGACTTAAATAAATAGCCAGGCTTGCAAAAATATTTTTATATTTAAAACAAATTTTTTAAGTCCAACCACTAACTGCAATAGAAACCATTATTAAAAAGTCCAGCCCAGACATGCCCCTAAAATGGAGCCAAAAAAACCATTTGAGTGGTGGGGAAATAGGTAAAACTTTCATCAGAGAAATAACATGGTAGCTTTGTCAGGGCCATCAACATCTTTGAAACAACCCACTGGCTTTTTGCAGTTCTCAGCTGTAAAGAGGTACATTCACAGGCCTAAATGTTTTCACTGGCACTGGCCAGGAGGAAATATTCCTGCTGGACCTTCCTTGCACCCCCAGTGTCCATACACAGATTCATGAGGAATGTGGCAAGAGGGTTTTACCAATTTCTGTCAGCCATTTGGCCACAGCTCCATAAATTTCATCTAGGATAAGGACCACCACGAGGTTAATGATGACAGCAGTGGCAGTCACAGTCACTCTGACGTTGGACCTGGTTGTCTCATTTGTGCTGAAGGACAAGGCTGCTGCTGTGGTGATTCGGTACACGATGACACCAAACACTGCTGAAAACGTCAGCATAATCTGCAAACAAATTAACACAGGGATTAGTTCAGCTTTCAAGCAGAGGCTTTGGCTGGTAGGTTGGGTGTGCTCCATGAATTGGCATCGCAGGGTTATTTTGTAGAGCAAGGTGATAATATGCAGGTGATCAAATCAAAATGAAAGGATTCAAAACTCTCCAACAAATAGAGGCATAAATAAGAAAAGGGATGCACGACTCCAAACTGGCACAAGATGCTCAGAGGGCTGGAGCACCTCTCCTATGGAGACAGGCTGAGAGAGTTGGGATGGTTCAGCCTGGAGCAGAGAAGGCTCCAGGGAGACCCTATACCACATTTCAGTATCTAAATGAGGTTTACAAAAAAGAGGAAAAGTGATATTTTTCAATGGGCAGGTAGTGGTACAACAAGGGAGGATGGTTTTAAATCATAAGCAGAGATTTTTGGCTAGGTATTAGGAAGAAATTCTTTGCTGTGGGGATGGTGAGGCCCTGGCACAGGGTGCCCAGAGAAGCAGTGGCTGCCCCATCCCTGAAAGTGTCCATGGCCAGGCTGGATGGGGTCCTGAGTGACCTCATCCAGGGAGTGGCATCCCAGCCTATGAGAACCCTTAAAGTCCCTTTCAACCCAAACCATTCTGTGATTCTTTTACACTGATTCCATGAATTCCTGAAGGTGGGCATGTTCGTTCTGATTAAAGTGATACACATCATTCATGCAGTGAAATTTGAGCATTTTGGGTTCAAAAGCAGGAATTAAGGAAGGTCTTTTATCTGGCAATAGTTTCAGATGGCTTGGACTGAAGGGCCTCTATTTATGTGCAATCAAGTTAATGGGCTTTACTGGTTCAAGCAGCTTCACCTCTGCACAGCAGAAGTGCCAATTTACAAATTAAAAAATAAAATTTTCCCCTGTTATTATTCTTTGAAGGCTAACCTAAGAAGGGTTATTAGGGCTTCACTTTACATTTCTGTCCCAGAAATCAGTTGGTATCCCTGGCATCCTCTGTGGGCTGGCTTCAACTCATGAGATGAGGAAAGTCAGCCCTGCTACTCCAGGTCAAGCTCCCACAAGAAGAATTTGAATTTCAGAAAAAAATAAATTAATAAATAAAACAAACATTAAAAAATAGCAAATTTTCATCATCACAGCAGAAAAGGGGGAGAAGGTACAGTTTTTCCTTTCATTTTTGCCTTGGAAAGAATTCCAGTGAACATTCATTATTTTAGATAAAACATCTTGAGATCCTCAGATGAAAGAGACTACCTAAATGGGAAAGATTATTACAACTATTTCAATGGGCCTAGGGGCCCAGATTCACAACATGGGTTTAAGGAAATTTAACAGTTCATTTTAATGAACCAGCAATAGTTTATTGAATTCCTGTATGCAGAGGAAAGTCATTGCATGAAAAGGAACTATTGCAAAAGAACCACAAGAATCAGAGTTAAACTATTAAAGGTTGGAGGTGAAAACTGGGCACATTTTGCTTTTATGAAAAACTAAGGAACATACTAAAAATTAATTATTTGGAGAAACTCCTGGAGATTTTAGACGAAATTGTCAAATACATTTTGTCAGCAAATAGTAATAAAATGTTAGACCTAGTAAAACATCCAATTTTTACTTTTTAAAGAACTGTTTCATTAATTTTAAATGAAATGTAGGTGAATGATAAAAGCCTGAACAAGAAACAGTTTAAACTAAATCCTTTCAAATGGCATAAAATATTATTTCCTTTGGTTTTGTAGTTTTCATTGTGTCAAGGAAACATTTCTAGGTTTTATATCTGTTTTTCTTTTGACTTATCTACCAAACATACAGACCACAAAAAATCACATTCATGCTGAACTACCTTGCTGTGACAGAAGTGGTGCAGGAACACAAGGACCATGACTTTTTTTCTCACTTTCCCATTGCAGTCACTACAGTAGAGAGTAAAATCCCCAATAAAGGAAGAAAACAAAACAGCACCACTTGGTATTAAGCTCATTTACCTTCCACCTCTACAGTCACCTTAAGCTCTTTTCTTTTTTTTAATTTGAGTCACAGATTCCTTCTTAATCACCTTCCTAATACTCTTTTCCTGTTTCTTTTCCCTGTAGATTTCTTTGCAATTTTTTCACTATGATGGTCGACAAGGAAAACCAGCAAAATAAACTTGGATGCCTTGTTCTGGAGATGATGAGATCCCTGGGCCTCCACAGACACATCTCTCCATCACAAATTCCCACTTAGGAATGGTATCTTAACAGTACAAGAAGAAGAGTCAAGGACAGTCTTCACTAAATAAAGAAAGAGGAAATTTCAGATCAGGAAAGTTCAATAGCAAACTCTTAAACCTGACGAAAGGATTTTAGGGATCCCTTGCCCTGAGGAATGTTACTGGAGGATGAGGGACTAACAGCCTTTTTAATCCATGCAGTGCCATAACAAGGTATACAAAGTTATTGGAAGAAAATGTTTTATTTGTTTAAAGAACGAAAATATTTGCTTTGCGAAAGCACCAGGGCTTCAGAAACTCTCAGTTGCTCAGCTGTTTTTAAACATCTGCTTAGACACAGATGGAAAAACACTCCTTTAGGAGTCTTCATTATCCACGCATCCAGCAAGAAGAGAAAATTGAGGAGGGCCTGTAGGACTGCACAGCGACTGCGAGCATAGTTCTCACTCCCCAGACAGTCACCGAGGGGGAATGGTTCCTGTATCTTCACAGCAATTCTCTCATTCCTGAAAATACCTCTTCTGCCCAAATTCCAGCTCAGGTGGCCACCATTTGTTCAGGTGCCCACTTTGGGGTTTGTTGTCATTGCCAACATTCCAGCTGGCCATTCCCCCCACCCCCGTTATGGCAGTTTCTTCCCTGAATATCTAAACTAGTTCTTCCAGGACTGAATTGCTGAGAAACAGATGTGAAAATTGGCTGCAGAAAAGGTCACCTACTGAGCCTGGTATGAATGAAGACAAACAGGAAAGCAAACTAGATCTGAGAAGGAAGCTATAAAACCCCGTGGGCTAGGCTGCTACCTCCATCCAAGTAGGATAACAATTTAATGTCCAAATAGTTCTCTGGCTCCCCAGTAGAGCTATTCTAGAGTCAAGTATTACACCATGTGAGTGAGACTAGGATGGAAGAGGCTGAACGCTTCTGCCATGACACAAATTCATTTTCTTCCTTCCTCTGACTGAGCCAAACAAAGAAAAGCCCCAGTGATGCATTGCTCCATGCCACCCTGCTCTCTTCCAACATTACCAACTTTTTCAGCACAGACTCATAAATCTCTGCCACAACCTGTGCCTTCTAAAGAAAGTTTATAAACTGTGACATGTTATTGTTAATCACGCTCAAGCAAAGCTTGTAGATGCCCAGCTGAGCCCAGATCTCCTGCTGCCATTGATCTTACTCTGCAAAAATAAGCCTTGTGAATTTCTGTCCTAAAATGCCTGCAAAATACATCACCTAAATCAAGTTCAGATCTTCTGCCCCCTCTGCAGTCCAGTGAGGTGTTGCATACAATGTAAGAACTGTGACCAGATTTTAAAGCATCCATAAATGTGTGAATCAATCTTTAGAATTATGTAGTGATGATGGAAGACTGGGCAAGAGAAGCAAACCCAATGTTTTTTGCCATCTGCATTTTTAACAAAACAAACGGCATGCCTAGTTAATACAGACAGAGGAAAAGCCAGAGAGCCAGGAAAAAACTGTGACACAATCCTTGAAAGAGGATTCACAAAAGTGAAGTACGCAAAAGAAATACAGAAATTAAGGGTAAAAAAGAAAAAAAAAAAAAGAGGAAAGATTTTACACTAAGAAAACCATTACTAGCTTCAAGAATCATCAGGGAAAGTATGGGATGTATACATTTTATATATGGGGGAAGGAGGGAGAGAACACAAGAGCATCATTCCATAGTGATATAGAAATCTTCATGGAAAACACCTATGGATTTGGGCCACCAGATCCTTTGGGCCTGGAAAAGGAAGCATTAAAAATTCAACAATCACCTCTGCAATACTAGAACTTGCAGTGCACTTGTGCGCAGGTCTGTGTCTGAGCCTTGTATCCCTGTGTGCTATGTATGTGCACACACAGACACACATGTAAAGTCAATATTTCATCACTTATTTTGTACTTAGTCCTAACAGCTAAGAGAATTAATCTGTTAATAATAAAATCAGAATAGAATTAATAAAATTAGAATAGAATTGATCTGTGAATAATAAAAACAGAGGTTAATGGGTTTCTCAATACAATTCTATTTCGCAGACCGACAACGAAACACCACTCTGGTGTTTCCAATCCCTGTTTAACTAATCTAACAGAAAAAAAGGGAAACTTCCCATACAGTAAAGAGCAGGTTGCAACATCCACGTAGGAAAGTAGAGCGTGCTCTGCCTCATCAAGAGCTGGCTTGAATTTCATGCATGGTTTGCAAGTTGTCTCCTGTAGGTACTTACATATAAATAATGCTCAAAATATTGGGGGGGGGGGAAAAGAAAATTCATTGTGGCCAGATGGTGAAAGTCAGCCTAGTTCCACTAGTCATGAACAGAAGTTGAAGAATTGGAGCTCTACATTTTACATCTCACAAACTGTAGGTAATAACCTTTACAAATCTCCCTGAGATGTTACAGTAAGCAGGGAGAGTAATACCTAGGCTATGAGTCAGGAAAGCACTTTAAGCTCATGCTTAGGGGAGATTTAAACATGTGGTGAAAGTCAAGAGCACATGTAAGCACCTTGTCTGCAAAAGAATGACTTGTAAAAGCTACATCAGGGCTGTGTGCTTAGTCAGACTCAGTGTACTCTGCTCCAAGTCATGACTGATGCTACTTAAAATTTTGTTTAAAAAGGAAATACTTGGTATGGTCCCAGGATGGTAAACTCACTCAAAATGCTGCAAGTTCATGCATATATGACATGCCCAATATGTCCAGAAAATATACTTAATATAGAATGCATACCTCTTCATAAATATATAAACATATCTATAAGGGTGTAGACATTAACTTCAGTGTGAGCATTTAATTTGTGTACTCAGCTGCTGACATTACAGCAAGGCAGCTCTTCCATGAGCAGCCTTTGGAAAAGGAGGATAAAGCTGGAGGAAGGCATTGAGTTCCATGAATCTTCCCAGGATTTCTCACAAATTGGCCTTACCTTCAAATTTTTAACATATTTGAGAACACCAGTTCAAGGGTTTCACTCTAGATGCACATGGCATCTCACACGTAATAAATAAGCAGAAATGCAGATTATGTTACCATAAATAAAATCAGTCCAAAGTTTGCTGCGTATCCAGGCATGCGGTCACTCCACGTCAGCTTTTCCTTTTCATTCTGTAGGCAAAACACATAAACAAAATAACAGGCACGACAGAACTGTTCAATAGAAAATGGTAGAATTAATAAGATTTGTTGTTGAGAATGATTCTCAATTCTCTGCTATGATTTTGAAGTGTATCACGCAATTTAGAAAACTGATATTTTAAGGTAGATTTTAATTTGAGATAAAAGAGGGTAAGAGTAAATAAGACATGTAGAAAACGTCTCCAAAAATCAGAAAATATTCTATGTAAACTATGATTTTAGTATTTGAAAACATGTATTCAACTCTTACTAAAGTTCACATCAGGAGAAAGCCTTGAGATTGACCTTAATTTACATTTAGGCAAAGCAAGATCCAAACATTTATCCTGAATTGTTTCCTGTAAAGCTACAGAAGAGCAGTGCTTGAGACAGAACTCATGATAAGAATGCTGACTACCACTGAACCTGGATTTTTTGTCTGATGGTCACAAGCACCAAATGTGACCCCTCAGATAATTCTTGCAAGACACCCCAATCCTTCCCCTGGTTCTTGTTTCAGAGCAGAGGGGAACTACAAAAGCAAGGCCCCTCTGATCTCTGCTGCCAACCTTGTTTTCTCCATGCGTAAACAGCATCTCTCTCCTCTGCATAATTTAAAGCAACTGTGATCAGTGAAATCCAGTATGCTTTTCCCCTCCCCAAACAATCCCAACTCCAGCCCCAGCTGCATGTACATCTAAAGAAGACATCTGAAGATGGATTTATGTGAGAAATATGATTCCCTCCTCTCAAAATAAGTTTCTTAAAATAATAATAAGGTCACTGTTTTGTTTAAGTCAAACTAAAACCATATAATCAAATTAACTAAGGACACAAAGCCAGCTGCTGTTTGTATTTCTGTGAAGCACCAGCGCTGCCCTATGGACCAGTACTACCCTTAACTGGAGTTAGCCCAGAGTTATTCTGAATTTAAATGAATTTAAATTAGATTAAAACTCAGGTCAAAGGTTTCCAATAAACCGTTTCTGAGGCACAATTGCCCTCGGATAAACATAAAAATCTGGGAGCATTATGCTTTTGTAAAAAGCTTTCCCAAAGCAGAAGTAGGAATGCAGTATGTAAGTGCAGAGCACAGGGCTGATAATATAGAGATGTGTTTGTTATTGCTGAGCAGAGCTTACACAGAGCCAAGGCCTTTTCTGCTTTTTTGCTGCCACACTGTTGAAGGGATTTAGGAGGTGACACAGCCAGGACAGGCAACCCCAGCCAACCAAAGGGATGCTCCAGACTTTATGGCATCATGATCAGTGTATAAAGTGGGGGGAAGAAGGAGGAAGGGAGAGATGCTTGGGGTGATGGTGTTTGCCCTCCTGAGTAACTGTTGCCTGTGATGGGGCTCTGCTCTCCTGGGGATGGCTGAGCACCTGCCCAACCACGGCAAGCAGGGAATTCACTCCTTGTTTTACTTTGCCTGTGTGCGCGG